>OX333072.1:44449272-44869131 GCA_946863875.1 Alloplasta piceator | reverse complement strand
ACCACGTGGATCCTGATTGTTAGTTTTAATAAATGAAGGAATGATTGGGAAAAAATCGATCAGCCGTAGTTTGTAAATAGTTATTAGATGTTTAAGGATTTCAGTGGAAGTAATTTTGGGTTTTGGAGTCTCTCTAGTTATTTCTGCGTCTGCAGGCAATGCCCGTACTCCGTGATAATTTGGTTCAGATCTTTGAACAGGGTTTAACCTTTTCGGCCACGGATTCGAATATATCGCGTCGAGTTTACGTAATTGATATCTTCGTCCGGCTCTGCGTGTTCTTTCCTTTTTGCGCGATACGGGGGGGGGGTTACTCTCATGGGATTTAAGGGGAGAGTATCCAGGGTGAATCTCTGGTGAGCGTGCAACCTGACGCAACCCTAGTCCCAACCAGATTTCCGCCAAGGAAAACGAAGGAGTGCAAAAATTTGGTGAGCGTGCAACCTTACGCAACCCTTGTCCCAACCAAACTTTGCGTAAGGAGAGGTAAACGAATACTTGGTGAGCGTGCAACCTGACGCAACCCTAGTCCCAACCAAGTTTTCCGCACGGAGGGAAGGACTACGAATAGTTGGTGGGCGTGCAACCTGACGCAACTCTAGTCCCAACCAATTTTTTTCGCACGGGGGGAGAGTAAAGTAAAGAACACGAATCCTCGGATGAAGTTGCAGATTTACATAACCGTACTGAATCGAATAAGTTGAACGAATAGTAGAGAGAGAGAGAGGTAGGATTCTTACTTTAAATTTATTCGTTGGAGAGGAAAAATTCTTTGGATTGGATTTGTTAAATTGTTTAAACTTTTAATGAAATACCGAAAAGGAAAATTCAATTAAACCTCATTCTGTGACTATTGATAAGTCACTGGTTCGCGAGAGTCTCAAACTTGATCAATTTGTTATCTAACCCTTCCCTGAATTTTATATTTTTTTCTCCTTTGTCGCGAATCTCCAATTCTCGAATGACACGATTTCAACAATGGAAAGGGAAGAGGGGTCGAAAGGCCTTTGTTAAACTTCACGCGAATGAATTTTCCCCCTTCAAACTATCTCAAGGAAATGGTTTAATTAAAGTCTTATGAAACTTGACTCAGTAATGCTGCAAGAACAATCTAGATTTAAGATTCACTTGGATAATGTTGAAACTTCTTCTTTTAAATTATTTTAATGAAATTGGTTTAAATAAAGCCTTTTATGGACAATTAAATTACCAACGCCGCAGGGGTAATATGAATTTAGGATCACTTGGATAGAGATTCCAAAAATAGAGATTCTCCAAAAATAATCAACTAACCGGTTTTTAATTGAATTTAATCGATCAATTCCGTCCGAATTTATGATATTCACTGTGTTCAATTTTTCCCGAACTATTCCTCACAATTTCACGAGAGGAAGATGAGGTTGTAATAAAACTTCACTTACTGGCTGAGACGTTCTCCAAACGGAAAGGGTGACAGCATTTGTAGACGCACCGGCGACTCAGACGGAAACGGTGAAGTTGAATCGGCAGTAGATCAAGGGCGTGGCAGGTTGGCGATGAAGTCAAAGAATTTGTCGATGCACAGAGTTTAATTTTCGAGATCCAAAATTTTATTCAAATTATTGTAAAAGGAAAGAAATGGTTAACAAAGATTCAGTCTTAAATTCCGCAATTCATTTAACAATAACCGCGATGTATACGTTATCCAATATTTCGTGGATTGCGGATGTCAAAGTAAAATAAACGAAAATTACTAAACAGAAAATAATAACTAGACAAAGAAAAATGAAATAGAATAAAACGAGGTCCAACGACTCTTCCGACATTCAGAGGCCAACCCGAAATCTCGAGAATTCAAAATAGAAGAAATTTCAATTCGACTCAGAATTCAAGATTTGAAATTCCGAACCGGAAAAAAACTATCTTCCTTTGAAAATCGAGTGAAATTCTAAGTCCAAAACGAATTGATTTGGAAAATTCCAGAATCAAGAACGTCTTTGTCGAAAAATTTCGCAAGTTCAGGCCAAGAATGGGTTCGATGAGAACGATGGGTTTCGTAGTTTCCACGTCGGAAAAAAGTCCAAGAAGTCTCTCGAGAGCCCTTTTTCCGGCCTCTATATACCCGTGATCCAGGCTAATCCGTTCGATAAAAGTGGGGATTGATGATAAAGACAGAGGATGCATTTTTCTGATGCAATGCATTTTCCTTTTCTATTTCGTGAACTTCCTTTGAAAAATCGGGGTCATAGCGAGGGCGCTAGCGTAGATCACAGGGTGGGCCCTATACGTGTGGCTGCATCGCGGCGCGCGTGGCTGTATTGCGGCGCGCGTGGCTGTATCGCGGCACGTGTACCCCCACACATGTACACGCTTATGCCGCACGCTTCTTATATTCTTATTCTGTATATAATATTACTTTCTTATGAACAATTTTAATTTTAGTATTATAAATATTTTTTTAGTTGCTTATTTATCATGGATAGAATTCTTATATTTTCCTTTATATTTATCGTGTTGCGCATTTGTTAAAATTACCTTCCTTTCTTATATCTTATTGTTTGTTTAATTATTATTAAAGGAAAAAAAAAATGGTTGTCTTCGAATTGAACATCAGAATAGTAAATCCAAATGAATTGAATATTTGTGCGATATTTTTGCAGATTAAAATTACAATCCAAATTGTTATAAATAATTTTGTTGACAATTTTTTTGTGGATTTTTTTCAGTGTTTAAGTATTTATGATTAAAAATTAATCCTGCGATTGAAACATCGTTTTCTTAGTTTTTATATTTTGATATTTTTCCTTTGGGGTGTGGTCGCATAGGCTTCTTGTATGAGTCCACGAGAAAAAGGGGAGGTAGGGAGTTACGGCGCATGACTAGGAAAAACTCAACTCTTATTCGCGTCCTCTTTTCCTTCGAGAGAGAGAGACGAGAGATTTATTGGGTAGATAAAAAGGGTAAGGCTAGAATAGAGGGTGGAGAGTGGGGAGGCATTCGAACGGTCTCCGGGTAGCAACGAGAGCCGAGCTCCTCGCTTTGCCACGCAAACTCCGTGGATCGTCGAAAGAGGGGAGGGGATTATGTAAATGAGCTCTGCTTCTGCTCGTGGACTTCGGGGCGTTTTTGCTTTTTACTTCCTTCTTGATTTTAACATAGTTAAATGATATTTCGAGTTTGTAGTTATTTAAGTTAAATAATATAAGTTTTAACTTGTTTCTTCCGGAGTTCGGTTATTGGATTTAGCATTAACCGAATTCGGTGCATAATTTTATTTCGCAATTGTAGGTTTCTTTAAATTGTTAATTCTTCGAAATATTATTCAACATTGCGTAACGATTTTCCCATTTGAGAGGAATAACTTTAAATGAGTATTTTTTTATCCTAGAGTATTTTCACGCGTATATTCCTACTCTTACTCACACATAGATAAATGACAGTGTGTATATTCTAGTGCATATATATATATATATATATATGTACGCGTGCCCCGATACCTGTTTTGTGAGGTGTGTAGAATTGGGTCTTAAGGACGGTTCGGGGTTTTTCGCGCCTTGCAACATGAGTGAGAGAGAGAGAAAAGGTCAAGAAACGGTGATCCTACGCATAGGCCTCTTTAAAATCTTTTCTCGCTTTCCTTCTTGTATTCTTGTGAGGTCATTGCCCTCTTGGGAACGACTAGTGGTTTCCTTTCCATTTTGCAATGATCTTCTCCCTTGTCAATACTCATGGTTTTAAGTTGACTTAATATTTATTTTGGATCTCGTTCTTAATTATAATCTTTATTACCTATTTTTGATCAAGAGAGTTATAGATATATTTTCAACTATTTCATTTGTTTAGTTAACCATTATTCAGTCTCTTCTGTTTGTTGAAGTATTATTTGGCTTCATTTATTTATTTCGTTTTGTTTCCCTTAATTCCATTGCGAATTTCTCCCGAAAGTTCGTTATTTAAATAAATTTCAATTAATGTTTCAAAATTCTATATTGATTTGAGATAGGAAAATCCATCGTTGTTTAGCGTCATTCCGTTCGTTTTTGCTTTGAATATACGCATATATACTCATACACATACACGTGTGTGTATGAGAAGAGAAATGCAACGTTTCCTTGTATGCTAGTTCTTCGAGAGGGTGTAATCAGCGCCCCTCGTTGGCTTTACGGCAGAGTAAAATACTATGTGCTTTTTCTTTTCTTTTCCCAATGGTAAGAGCATTTTCGGATCCAATGATCTATCTCTCGGATCGATAGGCCGGTAGAGGGTATGTCAGTTAGGAAAGCGACGTTAGTGTGCCTGACCCACCAGATGGTGTGACGAGCCTATGGCTTTTCCTGTAGGGATCTTTGACCCTGGTTTTCCCTTCCTTACTACCCGATTTTACCGATGGCCTTTTCCTTGAGATTTTCAGTCGGTAATGTGAATTTCTAATTTTTATTATTGAATTGAACGGAATAACGTAGGAAACGACAAACCTTTCTCTCACAAATCTTCAAGTTTTTAATTATGTTTTCGGTGGAAGTTTCGTTAAATAATCTCATTTATGGACGTTACGTCAGGACGTAACACCTCCCCCCCTAAAACGATTATTGGGGAACCCAATAATCGAAAGAGTGAACTTTCACGAGAAATTACGAACATTTATGTCTTTTCTTTTGAAATAGTTGATCATATATATATATATGTGCATATACGCGTGTCTTAATTCCATTAGTTTTTCTTTGCGTGGTTAGGCCTTTGTTCTTTAACAAACGATTGGTTTCGATGGCCATTAAACTTTGCTCTTTGGTTTTCGTGTATACGTACTTTCGAAAGTATCTCATATGGCTTTCCTTAATTAGACTACGGAGGATGATAACGATGAGTTGGCCTGATGTATGGTGTTGCTATTTCCGTGTTGTTTTCGGTGTGTCTTCTGCGAACTAGTTGTTTTGACGTACATGTTTCTTCTCGAAACGTGAATGAGGTTGTTGTTGTGTATAGTCAACCCAAGTGGTCTGTCCGTGGGTATGACCAGACGTCGTCGAAATTCCAAGGTCTCATCGTGTCGATACGGGCACCCTTGAATATTGCTGGCTCCGTACTCTCTTATGGGTCATCCTGGGCTGGCTTCTCATGGCATTGCCTGGGAAGTAACTCCAGGCAAATGGCACCCGAATGGTTCCTCAATCGTTTCCTCTATGGCCATTCAGTCCTATTTGATAAGAATAATATAGGTAAAAGTTTGCACAATGTTAAGGCCTTTTTGTTAGTCCTGGAAACTGCTTAATGTAATTAAATTCCATAGGGTATATGTTCCCCCTTTCCCTTTTTTTTTATTATTTCTATATGTGAGGAGTAAAGTTTAAGTAATTCATAAAAAGAAATCGTTATTGTTAAATATTAATTTACCCCTTGTTTTTTTTTCATTTTCTCCTTTTTTTCATGAGTAAAAATTTTAGATTAAGTAATAGTTGTATGAAAGAAAGTTAGTTATATTATGGTAGTGTGTCGAAAATTAAATTTACTCGAATTAACTTTATCGTTCCCCCTTTTTTTTATTTTGTTGTTGTTTTTTTTTTTGTTTTTTTTTTGTTTTTGTTTTTTTTTTTGCTTTTTTTTTTTATATATATATATTTTTAAAGGTTTGTTAATGTTGTTATTGTTATTTGTTGTTGTTATTGTTATTATTATTGTTGTTCCTGTGATTAATGTTATGATTATTATTATTGCTGTTATTATTGTTATTAGTATTATTACTATCATTATCATTATTATTATTATTATTATTATTATTGTCATTATTGTTATTGATATTATTATTGTGCAGGGAAAATTCTTCACCGTACCTTTTTGCTCTTGTATTTTACCGTATTCCTTTGCGTTCGACTGTTTGTATTGCTCTTTTCCTATTAAAATTTTTTCCTCTTCTTATCTCTTTTTTTTTTATTCGTGGTCCATTTCCTCTGCTGATTCGATGTCCCTTTCTGACATCGTTTCGAGACGACGTGCAATTTCTTCAATTGTTTCTGTTGGTTGAGTTAATTCGATCTCTGTACCCCACCTGTCAATGACCGCGTCAATTAATTCTGCCATTCTCAAATCTAGGCTTGTGGCTATTTCGACGACAGCCTCCTCGATATTAGTGTCGATTTCCCCATTCTCGGTTGTTAAGGTGGGAAGTATTGTCTTCTGTCCCCCAGCCTGGCTTGATTCGTTTATTGGGTCTGTCTTTGTGGTATTGACAGTATCTTTGTTATGTTCAATATTTTTTTGATGGGTAGGTTTTTCCGTTGTTCCGATTGATTCGTGTTTTTTATTTTAGGAAGATTGATTGCGAACTAGTGAAAGGCTTAGGAGAAGGTCTGTTTCTTCCTGTAGTGTGGTTGATTCGCTCTTATGGTCCGTTTGCGATGTTCCGCTCGGACTGAGAGTATGTGTTTCTTGGAGATCGAGAGGTTCGACTTGAACGTGTCGGTATCGGCCATGTCCTATGAATTCGATTCGACTGAAATATTGTTCTACGGGAGCGAAAACGCAATCACTGTGCCATTTGTACCATAGCCCACCGAATCCGATGAATCCGCAGTGATGCGCTGCTATACGTTCAGCCCATAGGTTTAAGATGGTTTCCTCGAGCTTTCGCCATTCTGGTGGAACCCAAACTGTACGTTGTATGTCGTTGTCGGTAGTTTTTGGTAATTTGATCGGCCAATAACACACCGCCTTTTCCAATCCTATTGTCGCCCAAGTGGGATCGCGATTCAGTGCTATTCGCAGATATTCCCCGTCTGATTTTATTTGCCGAGGGGTGTTCCAATATGGCACAGGTTCTTCCAACTCGGGCCATCCATCTCTCCCATGTATTGGCACTCTCGCAAAATCTTGTCCTTCTGGAAGCAATATGTCGATGATCCATTCGTATCTTGTTCCTCCAAGTATTATGTTTTCGTAAGGATGTTCCCTTAATATTTCCATCCATTCGTTTAACCTTTCTGTTTGAATCATTCGCCATTCTGGAGGTACAAAGAGTATGATGTCTTTTTCCGCAATATCGATGTGTAGTTTAATCTTCCAATAGCAGAAAATTTTCGTTGTTCCTGGTACGGGGTTGAATGGTTGTCCGGTATTAGTATTAATCCATAATATTTCCGGTGCAATGGTAGGTATCGATGGATGTAGCACGCTGGGCGATACGGTGTCCCTTCCACAGCTGCATTGAGTCATGTTGATTTCTATCGTAGGAACTATCATGTAGGTATACCCTAATTTACCTTAAGAACAGAGAAAGTGTTAATTATTTTTGTTTTAATTATAATTTATCCTAAGGTTTATCTAAATATGACTTATCGCAACAACTTCTCTTATCGGTGTTGTATACATTTATCTCTACCCTTTTTTTTTTGTGTGTTTTTTTTTATATATATATATTTTTTTTTTAAATTTTTTTTTTTTTTTTTTTCTTAATTCTTGTTTCATTTCGTCATTATATATATTTTTTCAAATTATTTATATATATATGTTTCCTTCTATATATTTTTTCCAAAAGAGAGAGAAAGAGTATTTCTCAGTTTCTTATCCCGATTTATTCCAAGATCTTGATCGGTTGAGATTTTTTCCTTTTTTTTTTTTAATTTTTTTTCCTCCTTTTTTTTATTATTTTTTTTTTAATCATTGTTACGTCCTGGCCCTTTTTGCCTTCATTTCTAGTAATAATTTACATAAATAATTGTACACTCAAATCAAATAATTTCATAACCATATTTGGCATATTCACGAAAATAATAATGCAGACATTCACACCCCCGAACGGAATTTCATTCTCCAATTTCCGCTGAGTAACTTCCTTTAAATATTTATAAATAATTCCCAGAAAATACTAAAACTATCGATCGTCCGATCGACCGGACGATGATATCAAATTTCGCTGATACATATCCGCTAAATCGATGCACGTGGCATCGCGCGATATACCTGTCTCTTTCTCCATTCTCAAAATTCATATTCACACTTTTCACCGCTCGCACGTGGCCTGCATGGTCAGCACTTCGGCCACCGCCTCGAGCCTTCCTAATTGATTCCCTCAATTTCCAAATCAGTCTTACTCCAAACTTGCAGCAATGAACTACTAAGAGAAAATACTAAAGCTTAATATCTAAGTAGTTTTGTAAGTTATATTAATTGTAAGTCTCTAGACTTGTCGTAAGCGGCGACATAATAGGAAGTTTAGTCCCAACGAATCTCGTTGTGTTAAGACTAAATAATAATTCTTCAATAATTAATCATTTATAAAAATAACAATATTCACCGAATCAACAGCGTTATACGTCGGCAAACAAATAAATCTTGTGCAACGCTCAACGTTAAATTGTCCAATAAAATACAATATTTGATTTCAATCATTAATCGAGAAACGATCCCGAAAAACAAGCATTTAATAATCCTTTCCTTTCATCGACGAGTTAATTCAGACCGCTCATTAACTCGGATCGTAACATAATTTTTGGTGTCAGAAGAGGGATTCTCGAGTATTGTATTCGACCGTGTTGTACGATTTCGATGTATAACCGTATAGCGTGGTTAATGGTGAAATTCGAAAAAATATATTATATACGCGAACTTTTCGGTCATTCAACGTAAAAGGTGCTGCGTTGCGCGAAGTTCATCGACAAGTCATCGCTGCGTAAACGCCATCGTCAAAGACCTTTTCTTTACGAGCAGTGTGTGACTCTATATGACGCGCGAGTTCAAAAAGATTATCAAATTCGTTCGCGAAACTTTTTAGAGAATTTCGCGATTTTTCGAGAATCGAATCAATCATTCGATCGCCTCGAAAGTACGGTACTTTCGTATGAACGTTAATTAAGTTTAAATTTTCGAACTTTCTCGCAAAATAAAATTTTGCGCGTTCGGAATCTAATTTAAAATAGATTTACGAATTTTCCCGCGAGAGTAAAAATGTTTTCTGCGTATGGAAAATAATAAAAAAATGAATGTTCGAATTTTTCCGCGAAAACAACATTTTTCGCGTTTGAAAAATAATTACATAATGAATGTTTGAATTTTGACGTGAAAATAACATTTTTCGTGTGAAAAATAAATTAAAAGAAATGCATAAATTTTCTCGCGAAAATAAAAAAAAAATTTCGCGCGTGGGAAATAATTAAAAAATGAATGTTCGAATTTTTCCACGAAAATAAAATTTTTCGCGTGTAAGAAATAATTAAATAATAAATGTTTGAATTTTTTCGCGAAAAAAAAATTTTCCGTGTGTGAAATATAAATTAAAAGAAATGTATGAATTTTCTCGCGAAAATACAAATGTTTTTCGCGTGTGAAAAATAATCTAACAATAAATGTTTGAATTTTTCCGCAAAAATAAAAGTTTTCGCGTGCGAATAATAATTAAGGTTAAATTTTCGAATTTCCTCGAGAAAACAGTATTTTTTGCATGTGAAACTTTATTTCAAATAAATCTGCGAATTTTCTCGCGAAAGTAAAATTTTTCGCGTGTGTTCAATTAATTATAATTAAATTTTCGAATATTCTCGCGCGAGAATAAAAATGTTCTCGCGTATTTCTTGAATTAATTCAACCTGTGTTATTCACGTGAACCAATTCAGACTTTTGAACTTTACTACGAAATTTGACATTTTTCAATGTTCAACGAATGAATCATCGAAAAATATAAATTCTGTGACATTCTGCGAATCAAATTAAAGCTTTGGAACTTTTTATGGACAAAAAGAAATGTTTATATTTAACAAATTCAGTGAATCGTAAAAATTAAATTCTTCGTGAAATTCACGATCAATCGGAACTTCTCGCGACAGTGGAACTAACCATCTCGAATTTCGAATTCCAAGAATCGATATTGGCGAATAAATTCGCTTCTTCGTTCTCCACGGGGCTGACCTTCAATATCAAGAGATTCTACACTTCTATTTCGAATTCTGCGAATCGATATTGGCGAATGAATTCGCTTCTCCTATTTCTACGGGGCCGACCTTCAATATCAAGAGATTCTACACTCGGATTTCAAATGCTGGGAATCGATATTGGCGAATAAATTCGCTTCTCCTATTGCTGCGGGGCTAACCTTCAATATCAAGGGATCCTACACTTGGAAATTCGACAAATCGAAAGGATGGTTGCCTGGAGAACTTCCTCACTGGGCCGTCGCGAAGTTCGAGCCTTATAACAATTCCGGAATAAAACGCCTGATCTACACTACCTTCAATCCTTTCAATCTCTCTTGAATCGATAAAGTTTCCAGAAGCTTCATACACTCAATTTACAAATCGTAGGTTCTGACGCTTTCACTGTTGGTATACAGGCTACCATACCGGCCTACAGTGGGAGGGAAAGCTCCGAAAATTACACGATCACATTTCACAACAAATCTGAAGTTTCGGACGGGCTAGTTCACCTGATATACAGGCTACCATACCGGTCAGACGTTCTAGCTCCTGAAGAATTCCTAAGATTACACATAAACTCTACGGTTTCCGGTCGTCCAGTCACCAGTGCAGGCCACGATTACCGGCTGGTGTACGGTCCACTGAAGTTCCTAGAGTAACATACACAATAAAAATAAAAACATTTTAAAATCCGTTTCCCTTACTCTATCCTCAATAAAGTCCTGACCTCATCGACAGTTGCCCGCAGCCCTCGACTGGGGAGGCATTCATAAGCCGCAACATAAATCGCGCTGCAGTTTCTCAACAAGAAGATATAGACGAGACCTCTGCTTTACACAACGACTACACCAACGACTTACCAGACATCAACACGAGTCTATCAAAAACAACCATGAAACTACAACGGCTGACAATCTACAACCGCATGCCCTAACCGGGGAGGCCTTCGCTGTCCTCGAAGAATCGCCATGGAAAAACGTTGTCGACCGTGACACAGAACTCAATCGTAAAGGAACGAAGACCACTGTCAGCACGAGTGACAGCATCTTGGCGCTATCGATTTCTGATACTTGCAACGAAGTACCGATTCAACCAACCAACTCGACTTTCGAAAAACGTTGGTGTTTTTGGACCATCGGGGACCTGATCGAATGCTGCGCTGACCAGCACGTCAACTTCACGCTGGAGCCCTACGGGACTCGAAGGGGAATACGCTAGATCAACTCTAGCTTCATCGAGAACTGTCCAAGCCCCATTACAACGACCACGGCATCCATTTGACTACGACTCTTCAAGAACACTACGCTTCGACCCCCATAGAATCACTGCACGCAAGTCCATACCCATACAACATTTGCTTGCCCCTGCGAAAATAGAATGTAATGTAATTACACATAAAAAGTGCCATGACGACTATGCATTTACTCTTCTCGTTAGCTGAAGCATGGCATCAGCTAACTGTTAGAGGGGGAGGTGTTACGTCCTGACCCTTTTTCACCCACCAATCAGATGACAATTTCCACTCTTTATTTTTACTAAAATACTCGACTATTAAGTACCCAAATATCCAAAAGTCACACCGATTAAATATTCACGCAAAAAGTGCCATGACGGCTCCGCATTTGCTCTTGTCGTTAGCTGAAGCATGGCGTCAGCTAATTGTCAGAGGGGGAGGTGTTACGTCCTGGCCCTTTTTGCCTTCATTTCTAGTAATAATTTACATAAATAATTGTACACTCAAATCAAATAATTTCATAACCATATTTGGCATATTCACGAAAATAATAATGCAGACATTCACACCCCCGAACGGAATTTCATTCTCCAATTTCCGCTGAGTAACTTCCTTTAAATATTTATAAATAATTCCCAGAAAATACTAAAACTATCGATCGTCCGATCGACCGGACGATGATATCAAATTTCGCTGATACATATCCGCTAAATCGATGCACGTGGCATCGCGCGATATACCTGTCTCTTTCTCCATTCTCAAAATTCATATTCACACTTTTCACCGCTCGCACGTGGCCTGCATGGTCAGCACTTCGGCCACCGCCTCGAGCCTTCCTAATTGATTCCCTCAATTTCCAAATCAGTCTTACTCCAAACTTGCAACAATGAACTACTAAGAGAAAATACTAAAGCTTAATATCTAAGTAGTTTTGTAAGTTATATTAATTGTAAGTCTCTAGACTTGTCGTAAGCGGCGACATAATAGGAAGTTTAGTCCCAACGAATCTCGTTGTGTTAAGACTAAATAATAATTCTTCAATAATTAATCATTTATAAAAATAACAATATTCACCGAATCAACAGCGTTATACGTCGGCAAACAAATAAATCTTGTGCAACGCTCAACGTTAAATTGTCCAATAAAATACAATATTTGATTTCAATCATTAATCGAGAAACGATCCCGAAAAACAAGCATTTAATAATCCTTTCCTTTCATCGACGAGTTAATTCAGACCGCTCATTAACTCGGATCGTAACAATCATTATTTTTTTCCCCTTTTTTTTATTATTATTTTAAATGCGTTCTCCGCTTTATCTTACTCCATATTAAAATCTTGTGAAACTGGTGATTTGACGTTCGGGGAATCATAAAAAAAATTCTTCGTTTCCCAGGATATTTCTATTTAATTTTTCCCATGTTTTTACTGTGTGAGTGGAAATGATTCTAGGGGCGGATCGTTGCGTATCCATAGATCTGAAAGTTCGCCATTTTCCATCTACTTTGAACATTGGAGGGTGTTGGGTGCTGCAATAAATTGCCCATACACTTTCGGTTAAAACGTGTGTACGGGGTTTTAGAAAGAGCTCCTTATTGTTGACGGTCACAGGAATTTCGTTATAGCATAAATTCGTATCCCGAAATTTAGCTTCGACAGGCGTACATTTTAAAATATGGATTACTTCGCTTGCTATTCTACCAGTGTATCCTTCGGCTCCCATGATCAGGGATGGGCATAAAGAACTTAAAAAAAAAATAAGTGATAAATCATTTTTGACTCGTGATTTAAACGGGCTCGGAGTATCAAGTACTTTCGGACTTGTGATTTAAACGGGCTTGGAGTATCAAGCCTTTTTTGACTTGGGATTTAAACGGGCTCGGAGTATCAAGTCTTTTTTGATTGGTGATTTGAACGGGCTTGGAGTATCAAGCCTTTTTTGATGTGGGATTTAAACGGGCTCGGAGTATCAAGTCTTTTTTGATTCGTGATTTGAACGGGCTCGGAGTATCAAGTACTTTTTTACTCGTCACTCCTTTCGATTAAGAGTGACAAATTCTTTTTAATTCTGAGTATATTTAAGCTTTAAATTCATTTTAATTCCTTTTTTAATCGAATTAAACGACGAAATTCATATTAATTCCTGAATATTTTTTAATTGTTCCATGGTCAAATCGATCCCGGTACAACAAATTATAACTCCGCATACGGAGAATAATAATTAGTGACAAATAAATAAATAAATAAATAAATAAATAAATAAATAAATGAATAAATAAATAAATAAATAAATAAATAAATAAATAATTAAATAATTTTTTTTAAAAAAAATTTTTTTTTTTTTTTTTTTTTTTTTTTTTTTTTTTTTTTTTTTTTTTTTTTTTTTTTTAATACGGGCCAGTATGCTCGCACGTAGACTCAACCAAACCAAATCCGGATTTGGTCGATACTGGCCCGTATTTAAAAAAAAAAAAAAAATTATTCAATTATTTATTTATTTATTTATTTATTTATTTATTTATTTATTTATTTATTTATTTATTTATTTATTTATTTGTCACTAATTATTATTCTCCGTATGCGGAGTTATAATTTGTTGTACCGGGATCGATTTGACCATGGTACATTAAAAAAATATTCAGGAATTAATATGAATTTCGTCGTTTAATTCGATTAAAAAAGGAATTAAAATGAATTTAAAGCTTAAATATACTCAGAATTAAAAAGAATTTGTCACTCTTAATCGAAAGGAGTGACGAGTAAAAAAGTACTTGATACTCCGAGCCCGTTCAAATCACGAATCAAAAAAGACTTGATACTCCGAGCCCGTTTAAATCCCACATCAAAAAAGGCTTGATACTCCAAGCCCGTTTAAATCACAGGTCCAAAAGTACTTGATACTCCGAGCCCGTTCAAATCACGAATCAAAAAAGACTTGATACTCCGAGCCCGTTTAAATCCCAAGTCAAAAAAGGCTTGATACTCCAAGCCCGTTTAAATCACAAGTCCAAAAGTACTTGATACTCCGAGCCCGTTCAAATCACCAATCAAAAAAGACTTGATACTCCGAGCCCGTTTAAATCCCAAGTCAAAAAAGGCTTGATACTCCAAGCCCGTTTAAATCACAAGTCCGAAAGTACTTGATACTCCGAGCCCGTTTAAATCACGAGTCAAAAATGATTTATCATTTAAAGCATGTATTTAAATACTTTTTGATTCGAGTCCGCCCATCCCTGCCCATGATTGTGTAGGCGAATTCTTCAGGATCGTTTCTTGCAATCGATAGTATGTTTGATAACATTCGTTTTTCTAAATTACATTGCTCTTCCAAAATTTCTGTGTAAATTTTCTTTAACTGGAATTTCGTTTGTGTGTTTTGATAAATGAATCTAGAATTCACATGCCTGGATAGATCTGCTACGGAATTAGGTTCGGAATTATTTTGACTGAACCAGAGAGTTTCTGAGCTTTTCATTATAAGAATTTTAGGATGTTTGGTTTGAAAAAACATATATCCGCATTTCTCCACTCAATTTTCCGTGGAAAGCGCGAAAGTCATATCTCCCTTTGTTACTATGTATGCTCGGCGGGATACGTCGTTAATTGTACTGGACATACTCTCGGCTTCGCCCGCATATAAAATTCCAACAGACCCCTTTTCACACGTGCTTTTAAGTAGGGGAGCCCAATAACTATATTCCCCGTTCACGTCTTCGTATTGACCTGTGATTAATTCGCGTGTTTCCCCTGTTCGTAAGAGAATTTCTCCTGTTTCGATGTTTAACGGGGCAAAATATTCTTGCAATGTAATTTTCGCGTTTCCCTGTACTACAGCTTTTTCCCAGGATCCGTGAAAATCGGAATAAAAGATTCCGTTGCAGGGACCATCGATTTCAATCGATCCAGCAATGCTTATCGGTTGACTGACGGTTTCGTTTATCCTCAACCCATGAATTTCTGTGTCCCCTATTTTTATTTTCCCTTGGGAATGCATGTCAAGACACGCATCCCTTGATATATTCGGTGAGAATTGGTATCGTCCGTTGGTTGTATCCATGGTGTGGGAAAACATACCACAAATTTTTATCACGCGCAGAATCTCGACTCTGCATTGTATTACTTTGGTAAAAGAGAATTGATTAATTTCGACTACCTGTATATAAGTTTGTGTAATATTGACCTTTGGTTGAGGTATTTCGCATGTTCCCACCTCCAAAAGTGATATGCTCATGACGTTTTCGGCTTTTTCGCAGTCGTATCCCGTTAGTCCCTTTCCGGTGTGTATATTCGCGATGAGCCATAGAATCACCACTAGTAAAGTGTTTCGGTGCCTCATTTTCTGGAAATCTGTTGTTTCAAAACTAACAAAAATTTAATGAGAATTATATATTTAACGTAATTATTTTACTCTTATCCATTGTTATTCCTTTAAGGTGTTATCTTCCTTATTTACCGTATTTTATATGTATTATTATTATTATTAAGGTTTTTTTTTTATTATTGTAATCTTGATTTCTATCATTATATTATCATTGTTATTATCATTTTATTATAATTTTTGTTATTATTATTAATATTGTTATTTAAAACTGGAGTAAAATTTCTTGCAATGTAATATAATGCGATGTTTCTATCTTGTTTTTCTCTTTTTCTCTCTCCGTTTTTGTTTATTATTGATATCGCTATTATTATTGATATTACTATAGATATTATTATTCTTCAAGTTCTTGTATTGTGGCTTATATACACCATTTTCTTCTCTCTTTTTTTTTATATCGAGTGTTCGAATTCTTTTCTTATACGACGCTTTCGCCTTGATCGGGGTTTGCTTCGAATGTATAAAGAGTGGACGTTCGTTTTTCGGGTCGAGGTTCTTCGGTTTTTCTCATCTCGCTTATTCTGCCTAAGGTCGGATAAAGAGGTGACGTTTTCTCAATCTTATCTTTTTTATCGATTACTTCAATCATTGACTTTGGACGAGATGATTGACCTGCGTTTGTTCCATATATCGGAGTTAATTTAAAACCGGTCATTTCCATATAAATAGGTTGTGTCTCTGGTTGCTCGACGCGTTTCGGCATAGATCGTAGGAAACGAGGGCTTTTGTAGTGTGGAGGTTCGTATGTATTTTTGACGGGATTGTTTTCAAATCGAAAAATTTGCGGGCCTTGGTAAGTTGCGGAGACGTCGCGAACGTCTTCAGGATTTTTATTTTCGAATTTTGGTAATTGAAAAGCTTGCGTATCTTGAAGGGATCTTGCCACACCTTCGGTGAAATTATTTCATCTTTGGATTGTTGTAATAAATTGATCCGAATTATCGGTGTTTTTCGGCATAAAATATGGTTGTTGCGGTTCTTGACGGCTCTGTGGGTAGCTTTTTTGATTTCCGGAAAGTTCATTATCATTTGTCAATGGCCCTGTGAATGTATATGGAGGGAAAGAGAAATTTTCCCAGTCATCCTGTTGCATTTTTGCGTAAGTTGGGGGTTTGGGGGATTCTGGTCTGTCGTTTTTGTTTGATTTTTGTTGCTTTTTTCCGACGGTGTTGGATCCTGAGGATCGTTTGCTTAAATGCAATAAAAGATGAGTCACGGAGTCCCAAATGGCACCGATTAAGTATACTGACCAACCATACACAGTGTGTAAGGCGTAGCAATGAATCACGGTGTCCACTATCATTTTTATTACTTTAAACACTATTATTATCCCGATAAAACCAGCGCTGATGTGACTGAATTTCATGAAATTTCCCCAGGTCTTATCCCAACTAGATTCCAATAATTTATTGAATGCTTTTTCGTCAAATAAGTTAGAAATCATTCCCCCTTGTGTAATTGTGGGTATTCCAGATATTCCTCGGGCTATAGAGTTCAAGATAGCGGATTTTTCGGCAGGGAACATAATGCGATCGCGTAATTCATTTAAATCTTTTTGTGAATAAATTCCGCTCGTCGCCAACGAGCGTATGTTTGAATATTTCCACGTGGCTCTTGTTGTGGGTAAAATTACTGTGGGAGCCAGTATGTTGTAAGGTTTGGGTCCCAACCCATACCATTCTCCGTCTATTTTGTACATCGGAGGGGTAAGACGATTGCAGGTTACTAAGGTGCCTGTTTTTATCAGAATGTGTGTACGTGGGGTAAGATGGAAAGAAAAATTTCCTCTGGCTACTGGCATTTCGTTATAACATTCCTCTGTTTCTCGCACCTGAACGTCTACGGGTATGCATTTAACGATATGTACCACCTCACCGGACATCACGCCCATATAGCCGGGTTCCTTCATTAAATTATATGCGAATTCATCTGGAGTGTGTCTAGCGTGTGCAATATTATTGAGTAGCATCTGGCGCTCTAAATTACATTGTTGGACCATAATGTCTTTGTACATTTGTTGCATTTGGCTTCGAACATGTTTTTCCACATACACAAATTTAGAATTTACATATGTGAAAATATCGAGATTTGATACGGCGATCGGGTTTTTCTTTATAAATGCGTCTGTTCTTGTCGTTTCTGCTATTAATAACTTGGGGTGTTCTGTGCGAAAAAGCTTTTGGTTACAAATTGACATGTATTTATTGGTGGAGAGGGCGAAAGTTACGTCCCCTTCAACCATAGAATAAATTGTTCGTTTTTCGTTAGAATTGAAATCGGTGATTTTATTAGCGTTTCCCTCGTAGAGAACTCCAAAATTGTTTGGTTCGCAATTATTTTCAGGAATATGGTCCCAGAACGTATTTCCACCGTCGATATCTATACAGCGGGTTGCTGATAATTCGCATGTTGTACCTGATCTTAAATGTATCGTATTTGTTTCTGTGTTGACTTGTGCAGTATAGTCTTGCAAAGTTATTTTCACGGTTCCTTGTACCAAAACATCACTCCATGCGCCGTAGAGGTCTGCATATGATGTTCCCGTACAGGCTCCGTTACCGTCCACTGTCCCTGCGATAAGCACCGGGCTGTCCATTGTTTTATTTTTGCTAAGCCCGTGAATTTCCGTTTTCCCAATTTTAAACTTTCCCGCGTACATATCCATACATTCATCACGGGAAACATCTTGTACATAATCATACTGTCCGTTTGATACCTCGGAACTATGTGATAGCATTGCGCAGCTTGTTATGAAACGAAAAATTTGGACTTTGCATTGCGTTACTTTAATCGAAGAAAATTGGTTTATTTGGATTAATTGAATGTAAACTAGCGTGACATTTAATTCCGGCTGAGGTATGTCGCATTCTCCCACTTCCAACAATGAAAGGGTGGTGATGTTAGTGGTCACCCCTCCACAGTCGAATCCGATCAATCCCGTACAGATGTTTAATTTCGACAGTAGATACAGGATCATCAATGTCAGTGAGAATCGTTACCCCATTCTCCTGCAAATTCACCCATTTTACAAGGGAATGAGCGACCTCTTAAGTACACACACATATATATTCCGACATAGACATACATATATAGGTGTATCCTAAATTCCGAAGCGAGAAAAAGAAAAGATGAAATCGCACGAAATCTACTGTCCGTGGAACGCGACAGTCCCAGCACAAACAAAATCGGTCGTTCGTGGTTGTGAGGGTGAGTGTCTGTGTGCTATATACCGGTTAGTGGGGTGAACGCGGTGAACGGTATATGCGTGTATTTGTTGGTACTTTTCTCGTAGTGTTTTCCAACCGCGCTTTTACCCCTTTGCGTACTGGACTCGTTCTTTTCCCCTATTGTTTCATGTTCCTTCTTTTTATGTGTGACGTCCATTCTTTGTGTTATCATCTGCTTTGATAAGATGTTTAACTTTATGTAAGTATATAAAAAAAAATTCTTATTATTTTTTTTCGTTTTATTCTGCTTGAACTTGCAGTTTATTGATTGTTAGTTGAGTATACTTGAATTTAATTATTCGCATTGATAAGGAAGAAAACTACAAATCAATATAAAAGGGGGAAAATGATAGTTATGTACTTCTGCTTGGGCGGGGGCATAGTTGGACTAGACGCGGGTGACGGAAAAATTAGTGGAGGAGGGAGAAAATGAGTTGGAGAGGGTCTCTTTTTCCCTTTAGTTGGCGGAAAAACTCGACCATTGTTCTAAGATTGGTCCGCTGGACCCAAAGACGGGGCGGTCTGCTGACCTACCCTATAGGGTCTTAGCGTTCTATTTCGTCTCTCTCGCTCTCGATGGAAGATCGGAGCGAGCTTGGGGTGCCCGGAGTGGGGCTAGGGACCCCTATGGCTTTAAAAGTGCGTGTCGCGCAGTTTCCGTCAACAGTCTTAAAAAGTTTCGTGACAACCCCAGTAAAAACAAAAACTAAATCGCCATGGATCTTAGAACGAGAAACTCCTCCGAGTCGCGGAATGCCAACGGTAAGTTCGTGTTTTTTTTTTTTTTTTTTTTTTTTTTTTCAATTCCGATTTTTAATTTTTTTTTTTTTTTTATTAAATTTATTTATTTTTTTATTTGTTTAGATGTTGAAACTATGCCACCACCTCCGAAGCGAGTTTGCGGCATGGAGCCGGAAAGTGAGGGTTTTTCCTTTTTTTTTTTATTATTGTGTCGATGTCAACCTCTCGTATTTTTTTTTCACTTTGTTTATTTATTTGGTTGTTTTTTCTTCTTTTTTTCAGCGTCAGTTCGGGTGGACACTCCAGTCCCCTGGTGGTCGGCTCGCCCAGAAGAGGTGGATTCGGATGACTCCGATTTTGGTAAGTTCTTCTTTGATATTTTTTTTTTGAAAACCCCCTTTTTTTATTTTAATAACCATAATAATGATTTTATTTCTTTATTTTTTCAGATGATGTAACACCGGAGGGGATTCATTACCGGAACTTCGAGTGGGCTCATGAGGATCCTAGGATCCCAGAAATCACAGGAGGTGACTTATCCCCTGCGGCTATCGTCAGGGCCAGGAGGATCCTTGGTGTTATTGATAGGCAGGAGGCCTTTGCCATGCCGGCAAAGTCATATTTCTCCGTCGATGACGGCGTCTATCGTCCTCCCGTCCCCGGCATCAACCATACTACTCTCGAGTGATAGCGAGGACGATGAGATTGTCGTCGTAGATACTGGCGAGGAGGTCGACAAGGCCGGCAGCGAGGGTAACGACGAGGATGCTGAGGATGATGACGAGGATAACGATGATAATAGTGATTGCGAGGTTTCCAGCGAGGGCACCTCGTTGTGCTATAGCCCAATTCGGCAAAGTCCCCACCCCTGGGCGGGTATAGAGTGCTGGGAGGATGATTGCAACTGTATGCAAAAATAGTGTTTTTTTCTTTCCTTTTTTTTTTATTATTCTGTATTGAGGGTTAGAGTCTGGTGAGGGGAGAGGTAATCCTCACCCCTGAATAAACAATTTTTTTCGCAAAAAAAAAATTTCAATCGACGCTTCCCTTTCCCGCTTCGTGCCCGAGAAAGGGGAGGAATGGAATTCTTTTTCAGGAGTTTGATTCCTCCCGGTGTTGTTTCCTTCCTTTATCGTGGCGATTTTCTTTGTCTTCGTTTGGTCGGCGTCGGCGTTTCTCGCCATTTTCCTCTGTTGTCTTTCGTCGTGGTTGTTCTTCTTCCGTTGTTTTTTTTCATCGTTGATTTTTCATCGTTTTTCCATCGTTGATTTTTTTCGTCGTTTTTTCTTCTCGTTGATTTTTTTTTTTTAATTTTTTTATCGTGGATTCTTGTCGTTGTCGTTGGTTCTCGTCACCGCCTTCGTTACGTTGTTTTTATTTTTTGATACGCCGATTAAAGGAAAGATGGGGAGAGAAAAGTATGGGGAACCAGGAAAAAGGGAAGAGGAAAGAAGAACGAGGCAACGACAGACAGGAAAAATGATGCCAGAGGAAGGAATTCTCCTTTTCAGGATTTCCTCTGGAAGGATGACGCCAAAAAAAAAATGTATGTTTCCTGCTACCCTCTTTTTTGCAGCATACCCCTTTAGTTCCGATCTTATTAGTAGGTCGTTGAGCTTCTTTTCCCCTTTCTTCCTTTTTAAATCTAGATTCTGTCTTTTATACTCCAGTTCTATTTATAAGCTGTTGAGTTTCTTTTTATTTAAGGAAAAAAAAAAATTTGAAATCTTGATTGAGTTCCGGTTTTGCAAATACCGTTGAGCTACTTTTCGTCAATACTAAATAGAGTTATAAAATTTTCTTCTCTTTTTTTTCAATTCTGTCGTTTGTGCTCCGGTTTTATTAATAAGCTGTTGAGTTTCCTTTTATTTTATCTTTTCGTAATAATAAAAAAAATTCAAATGAAATCTTAGTTGAGTTCCGGTTTTGCAAATAAACCGTTGAGCTGCCTTTTGTTAATATAAAATTAAATTAAAAAAAAAAAAATTCCTCTTTTTCCCTTGGCAAGATGGCGAGGAGGAAAAGGGGGAGGAGAAGAGAGATGTTCTCTTCGGTTGATTGGATAAAGGTGGTTTATTATTCTTATTATTCTTCTTATTATTATTATTATTATTATTATGATTTCTCCTCTTCCTTTTTTTCCTCCTTTTTTTTTAAATTGTTTATTTATTTATTTTTTATTTATTTATTTATTTATTTATTTATTTTTTTTTTAATTTTTTTATTTGTCGAGTATTTGTTGGGCTTCCTCTCTCTCTTCCTCTTTTCTATTTCCTGATCTGGTTTGGAAAGGTTTATTATTGTTATAGCTCTATGGGAATCTTTGCATGAAGTGGCTTGATCGAAGGAAATTTTTCGTTCTCCCCTTTTTGTTGAGGATGTCTTCGCGTATACATATGTGTGTATGAGTACACACATATACATATATATACATATACATACATATACACACACACACACACACACACATATTTCTATATTTCTGTTGAATAATTTAATTGTTGGGTTTGAGTGCCGACCGATCTCTGTTCTCGAGCGTGATCTACACTCTCGAATCCCCAAGTCCATTTTATCTCTCCCAGTGAATATGATTCGTTCATTTCCCCTTCGCGTTTCTTGACTCCTGTTATTCCTAATTTGTCATGGAATGCATCTATCACTTTGTTAAATATTTCCTGTGCGTCTGGTGCTTCGCCAGGTTCGTCCCCTTGCCTATGATTGTCTATCTCGTCTAAGTTGGTTTCGCAATGAGGTTGGTATGGAGTGGGGGGGCGGCATGCTTCTTCGTAAATATCTTTTCGCTCATCTTGCATTTTAGAATTGTTGGGTTTGGACCTTTTTGGATCGTAATAAATAGGAGCTTTCTCCGTTCTTCTTTTACACAGAAATCTGTCTAATTTATCCGTTTCCAAAACTTCTTCTTCTTCGTCGGTTGCGCAGTCGAAATCTCCGAACCCTTTTGTTTCTTGAAGTTTTATCACCTGGCCTACAGGAATGATGTTGTTCCCGTTCCAAGTGTATTCCACTCCCCCCAACGTAATTTCTTCTCCGAACCTGTCGGCAATTACGGCGCACCATCTTTTCAGTGCCTTGGGTGTTAAACGTCTCCATTCAGGGGGTACATATATTGTTTGTCGGTACATTCCCGGGAGTATGACCCTCCAGTAACAGTATATATATTCCATTTCTTTCATTATGTAGGGTGGGAGGATGCGATTAACTCTGACGGGCAAATCTTCCCCGTTAGAGAACATGATCCTTGGATGGTCGAAATATGGGACTTCCGCCGAAATGTTGGGTAATCCGTTTCTTCCCGGAATATGAATTAAGTCATATTTTTGTCCGTACGGTATCAATGCCTCATGTGTCCAGTGATATTTCATGCCTCCCAGTATTATGTCTTCGTATGGATCATCTCTCATCCTTCCGACCCATTCTTCCAAACAGTGTTGTTTCAGTGATTTCCATTCAGGCGGCACGTACATCTCGATCCGTAAATTAGCAATTTCCAGGTGTAGAGCTATTTTCCAATAAAATATTAATTCATGGCATCCCGGTGCAAGTTTCGTTGGTAGTGCTCTGTTTATTGTGAGCGGCAGTATTTCAGGTACGGGGTGTCGATAATGCCCTCGCTTCTTCTTGGATATTCTTCTTTGACAAGGTCCCATTTTCCTATCAAGCAATAAAAATGTTGATTGATATTGGTCAATAGTAGTAATGTAATGGGCATTTTCTAAAGTTCCCGCAATATTAAGTTTGAGGCTCCTTATTGTTTGTTGGTGAGTTATAGCTATTTTCTTCCGAATATCTTATGTTCAAATCAGGGTATCAGGCGAGAGAGAAGGTAAAAGTTGTCGTAGCGATGGCGTGGGCCCTTTTCATTCCTCTCCCTCTCTCTCGCTTCTCTCTCGATGGGACCTTTCGATTAGGAGCGCAGAGTAAGCGGGGAAGTGGAATGGGCCGTGACTGAATTTTTCCTAAATCGCCTCCTGTCTCCCTTTTCGTCACCCTGCCCCTTTAATTTTGCTCTTGGACTTCTATGGTTCGAGTCGAACTTGTGACGGCTTGTCCGCAAATAGGACAATAACGGGTTCCTTCGCTGCATGTGGTACAAGTGATGGAATGTCCACAGGGTACGAAAGCCCTTTCCGTAGTTTTTATACGGCACAGCTGACACGTGCCGCTAGGTACGATTGCTCGCGGTTTTGACGGTCCATTAGCTGGACTTTGTGATGGCCGTTCGCGGATACATGTTATGTATTTGGCTCCCTTTTTTATTAACAAAAAATGACATTTAGGCGCCCGTTTGGCATGTTGTTCCCATGGCTTTTGTTCTTCCTTCCAGTTTTGGATTTCTATGCCACAGTGGAAGCATATTACCTGATCGCGTCTCCCTGTGTGGAAAAACCCTGCTTCTGCAAGACTTTCCTTTTTTATGATCGCGTCTTCAGACCATGCGGAAAATGTTTGCAGTCTGCTACTAGATCCTTCAAATTCGGGATGTTTAGGAATTTCCCGGGCTTCTGATGGCCGGGTCTGTGATCTTTGTCCCTTCCCTAGATGTTCTGATGGTTTTATTACTTGTACGGAGCTACGTTCGAGTTTTTTAGACCCACAGACGTCACGTGATCGACGTATTGGGAACGGAATAGAAGTTGGATCAGCCCCTATAGGTACGTTACCGCACGGTTGTTTTCGTAAAAAACGACATTGTGGTGCCCATCTCTGATGATCGGCCATCGGGTCATCTCCTTTTATCCATTTATGTACTTCTAATTCACACTCGAAACAACGGACTCGGTCTTCTGTGCTCGTATAATAAAATCCCGCTTTGGCCATTGCCGGTGGATCCATGAAGTCCACTTCCCACTTCGCGAAACTCGCAAGTCTCATCGCTTCACTCCGGTAGATGGTATCTTTTTCCATTCTGGTGGGATTTCATTTGTATGAGTTTCTCTTTCATTGAGATTTTATTATTATTTATATATATATATTTTATTATTTTTATTATTGGGCTCTTTTTTTTTGTTTTTTTTTTGTTTTTTTTTTGTTTATTGCTTTTATTATTATTATTTTTATTATTCCTTTCTTTTTTTATTATTCCTCTAGACTATCCGATTTGGAGGGGAGAGAATTTACTCCATTCTTCTATCGATAAAATTATTGTATGTATGGGGAAAAAAAAGAAAACGAGAAAAAAAAAGAAGAGCGGAACAAACGAAATTGACATTTGGGATGTTATTTGCGGCAAGACAAAATATTTCGTTGACATGAAGAATCTAAATATTTTCCTGCAGGCAAGATTTCATCGGGCTATTGATTGGGGAGGGAAACAGATTTGTCATGTCGTCAGGGCCTTCTTCCCTTCCTCCTCTCCCCTTCGTGAGTACTTATATAACAATTTCGTCATAGCAGCAAGAATGGTTCTTTTTATCCCTTGGGGTTTGGACGGAAGACTCGATGGTCTCCTTACAGACAGGGCAACGGTAAATGACGTTGGTACAAGATGCGCAAGTGAGAGAGTGACCACACGGTTGAAAATATTTCTCCACCGGTTTAGAGCGGCATATTTGACACATGCCAACGGGAATTATTGGTTGGGGTGTCCGCCTTATGAGATTGGCTTTTTCGAGTTGCAACCACCGAACGTGATATTTTATTATCGTACATGCGTCGAGCCTATCGTATAAGAATTCGCATCTCGGGAACCATAAGATGTGTTGGGCCCATGCGTTTTCTCCTTCTCCCCAATTTTTCAGTCCTCCCCCACATTGATAACATATCGTTTCGTCGTCCTTACCGTTGTAGAAGAATCCTGCCTTAGCCAAATATTCTGGTTTTATTATTAATTGCTTTGCCCAGTTTTGTGTTTTAAAAGTTTCATATCTCTTTTCGTAATCTTGATACTTGGGATGTTCGGGGATCCAAGCGAATTGCACAGGGGTCGATACTGCCTTCGATACTATCTTTTCAGATGGTGGTATTTTCAACAGATATTTTTCTGGTATAGCTTGTCTGTATTCCGGCTCGTACATCCCGCAAACGTCTCCCCCTTTATTCTCTGGCAACGGTATATCCTTAGGGTCCGCATCCAATGGCACGTTACCACAGGGTAAATTTCGTATGAAATTACAGTCTCCGCTCCATTTTTGATGTTCATCCATAGGTCGATCTCCTTCTTCCCATTTGCCTATGACGATGCTGCATGAGAAACATTTGACCAAATCTTCCCTTTGGAGATAATAGAATCCTGCAGCAGCCAATTCTCGCGGATTCACGACAAGGCTTTCCCAGTGTTTAAAGCTTGCCATTCTCACTTCCTCACTACGCCGGCCTATCACGTGTTCCGACATCCTGTTTAAAGTCCATTAAATTTTCGGTGAGAAAGATTTCTTCCTCCTTCTGACATATGTATACGTGTATATTCCCTCTCTCTCCAATATTTTTTTCCTATTTCTTTTTAAAACATGGTTCGTATGATTATTATGATTATTTTTTTCATGTGCTTTTTCCCAATCTTCATTTTCCTGCTTTTTATTAGCTCCTGAATTTAAGGAAGGAGAGAGGGCAAGAATAAAATTTTCCCCTATTCTTTTCCAATTGTTATGGGAATGTGCGATTTTCGCAAACGATTAGGGTGCACTACGTTAGTGTTCTTTTTAATTCTTATTCTGACGTTACCATTGGCTAAAATTTCTACTATTTCATGTGGCCCAGTATATTGATCTGCCAATTTTCCAGGTTTCGATCCCTTAAGCAAAAATACCGGTTCGCCGACTTTAAATTGGATTGGGTTAATTTTTTTGTCATGAATAATTTTTGCCTTTTCTTTGGCTTTGATTAAATTGTCGCGGCCATTTTGTTGTATTTCATGAATTTGAGTAATGAGCGTAATTAAATACCCGTCGTATGTGGCTATTTTGTCTGCATCGCCAATGGGTAGATTGGAGGGGGTTCTAGCTATTTTCCCGAATACCATTTCGTAAGGAGTGTGCTTAGTTCCTTCATGAACGTTTGTATTGTAATTAAATATGGCTAATTCAATCCATTCATCCCAATAATGTTCTTTACAAGTGTAGTGCTTTAAATATTCGCCAAGTGCGTGATGGGATCTTTCTAATGACCCGTTTGATTGCGGATGAAATGCTGTAGTTCTTATTTTGCGGATTTTGAATAATTTCGCGATCTGTCTAAAAAAATCGCTCAAGAAATTACTGCCTTGATCGGTTAAAACGGCTTTTGGTGCCCCGAAATTACAGATAAATCTTTTTACAAACACCTCTGCAATCGTTACAGCTGTAGAATTGGGTATGGGAATTGCCATAGAAAATTTAGTCAATTGATCTTGTATAGTCAAAATATATTCATTGTTTTTCTGAGTTTTTGACATTGGTCCCACAATATCCATTGCTATCTTATCAAAAGCTGTAGCAGGAGTGTCAGTAATCATCATTGGTTGTTTTGTTTTTACTCGGACCAACTTTTTTAACTGACATTGCAAACATCGTTGTATATATTGTTGTACATCTGATTTTAAATTTTTCCAATAGTAATGGTGTCTGATTCTATTGTACGTCTTACTCACTCCTCTATGTCCGCCTATAGGTGAAGTGTGCATTTCTTTAATAATTTCATTTTGCAAATCTGAAGGTGGTTGGCGCACAAGCCCGTTACAGATAATTATTTTTAAATCGTCTGACGCTAGTAGGGTTTCTAATTGGTGTAAAATATCTTCCCACGGAATGTTGCATATATATTGTGATTTTGCAATACTAATTGTTTTTAAATTCAATTTTTCAGTTAAGGTTTTACATGATATTAATGTTTGTTTAATATTTTCAAGTATTATCGTGGGGCTTTCTTTATTATCTTCGTAAATGGGTAATGCTATGTAAAATTTCGTTCCCTTTTTCATAGTTTGGGCTTGATTCAATTTCAGTTTTTTACTGGGTAGATAATTATCATTTTCTTTTAGTAGAATGGCTCCTACATCTAATGGTTGACCCTCAACCGATACGAAATAGTTCATATTATCTTTACAAGTATGCAATAGATCTCGAGACTGTTTGATATTAAGGCAGGTTGTGGCGCCATGCTCTGGTAAAGGGTCCACGTGTCGACTCGGGGGGAGAGGGCATTCGTCGCTTTCGGTGTGTTCGGTCGCATTTTCTTCGAGATCATCTGGGGTGTCTGTTTCACTCTCAAGGGGTCTAACTCGTCGGCGGCGGAGCCTCTTTTTTTTCCCAAGCGTGGGGCCTATTGGACCCTCGTCGTCGGAGTCCCACCTTTCGTTGTCGGAACCATTTTTTTCTTGGTTCGTCGATGGACCATTTTTTTCGACTGGTTTTCCCCAAATGCTGTTGGCGTGTTCCGAGTTTTTACGACTTTTCCCCTCGGCCAGACTGTTTTCAACCCGATCGTCGGGAATGCCTACTGATCTATCTTCCTCGGCGACTGCATCTTCCATGCCAGGCATGAGAAAATTTTTTATGTGATCCTCGGAGGATTGCGAAAACGAGCCTACGAGGTTTTCCGTGTCCGACGGATTCTCATTATTTGTTATCTCATCGAGATGAATTTCCGGCTGTCCTCTCGTCAATACGTTCTCAATTTTATTACTTTCCGTATTTCCTTTATCGGTACTATCCATCTCATTATTGGTAACGATTTCCGTCGCCATTCCGCCTCGTGTGGGTTTTACGATGGGGGTTTCTAAATTAGTTTTTTCGAACTTGGTCTCTTTCGGTGTATAAATCAAATGAAGATCTCCTATGTCTTTGTCTGAAGGGGCATCCTGCCCTTTGGAAAAGCCGACCTCCACATCATTCATATCATTCGTTTCAATGTTATCGCCATATTCGCGGTACTAACGGTGTTGTTCGCTATTATCAAGTGGTATTAATTCATCTAATTCGTCCATTTCCACGTCGTCTTCTTCAGATTCTTCTTCTAACAACGCTAAAATGTCTGCCTCAGTTAACGTGTGCTTCGGTTTTTCCCTTTTTCCAGTTTCTGGATTTGCTCGAATTATCATTATCTCATCAGAAATAATGGTGTCTTCCACCGGATTCCTTGATAAAGCATCGGCGTTGACGTTAGTCTTGCCGGCTTTATATACCACATCGTATTCGTACTCGGCGAGTTTTAATCGCCATCTTTAAACTCTTGCATTTCCGTCCGTGGCTCGTTGGAACCACATAAGAGGCTTATGATCGGTTACTATAGTAAAACGTCACCCGTATAAATAGGGGCGGTAGTGTAATACGCAATATACAATAGCCAAGGCTTCTTTTTCGTATGTGTCGTATTTTTCTTCAGCTTTGTTTAGAGCTCTCGATGCATAGGCACAGGGGTGATCGTGATTAATTACTCCTTGGGATAATATCCCGCCAATCGCGACACCCGACGCGTCGGTGGTTAAGATAAAAGGTTTTGAGAAATCAGGGTATTTAAGCACGGGGGCTGTACATAATTTATTTTTTAATATCTCGAACGATTCTTGTTGTTCTAGTTGCCAATTAAAATCTGTTTCCTTTCTGAGTAATAACGTCAGGGGTTTAGTAATTTTTGCGTAACCTTCGATAAATCTCCTATAATAACCCGTAAGTCCCAGAAATTGTCGAATATTTTTAAGATTTTTGCGTCTCGGGTATTCTCTAACGGCTTCCAGTTTCTTTGGATCGGGTTTAACCCCGTCCTTTCCTATTATGTGACCGAGATATGCGACTTCGGGTTTAAGGAACTCGCATTTATCGGGTTGTAATTTTAAATTTGCAGCTTCCAATCGTTTTATTAATTCCCTATAAATTTTACTGTGATCTTCAAGATTCTTGGCATATATTACTATATCGTCGAGATACACAAAAACACCCTTTCCCAATATACCGCCAAGCGTGAGATCCATGGCGCGTTGGAAGGTGGGGGGAGCATTACGTAGCCCGAAAGGCATTCTCACGAATTCAAAATGCCCTCGAGGCGTCGTGAATGCAGTTTTATGACGGTCCTCCGGACTGACTTCTATCTGATGGAAACCGGATGCTAAATCGAAGACTGAAAAATATTGTGCGCCTCCTAATTGATCCAAGATCTCGATAATATTGGGAATTGGATATGCGTCTGCTATTGTTTTTTCGTTGAGAGAGCGATAGTCAAATACGACACGTTATCGTTTATTTCCTTTAGAGTCAGCCTTTTTAGGCACGACCCATACAGGACAATTGTAAGGAGATACTGATGGTATTATTATCCCATTAATCAACATTTCCTCCATTTGTCGAGTTATTTCGTCTTTCGTCACTTCAGGCCAACGATATCCCCTAGTATTAATAGGTAAATCATCGGTGGTGGGAATCCTATGCTGTAAAACGGTGGTGCAGCTGAGCGGTTCCCCGGGCAGATGATATAATTGTGTACTTTCCTTTAGAAGAGTTTCAATGCTTTCTTTCTCCTTGGGATTTAAACCATCTAGTCTTAGGACTTCTTTAATCTTTTTGAGGCGCTCTTCTATGTGTGAATCTTTAATTAAATGACAACGGCTTTGCCGTGGAAAATTCGGTAGATCCCGTGAAATTTTATGCGTACTGAGGCGTTTTACTAAGTCATAATTTAATATCTCGAAAGATTTTCGTTTGTGAGGAAGTATTTTCAAAATTGTATTTTTCGGAGAATCTCGGGTGCATTTCTCCTCTAATTGTTGTAACTCAAAATTTGTGTTTTTATCTAATGAAAATTCTGATGAGGGTCTTTCATTTATTTCTTTTGTTTTGGATCCAATAACTATTTCCGATTTAAAATTGACAATTTTAGTCCCGTTATTTGCAACCATTGGGTCTGCAGTACCGTGTGATTGCCTCTCGGGGTCCAAATGATCAATTTTCCTGACGAAGTCTGATTTTTCCGTTTTTTTATCCTCTTTTAATTTTGACATTTTATTTTCTGATACTTCTTTTATAGAGCAAAAATCGGGGCTACATGTTGTATCGATTGATACTGAGCAATCTTCTGAAAATGAAACGCGAGGATTGTCCGCATGAAGTGTTACCCGTGAATTTAAACAAGGATGATCAGTCCCTGTTTTTATTCCTTTGCATACATTTTTATTATTTAAATTTTGGCCATTTATAGAATAATTAATTGAGTCGACTCTAAAATTAATCTTTGTCCCATCATCCGGATCTAGTTCCTCCGAAGAGCCTAAATTTGCAGAAGCGTTACAAAGACCGACACCATGCACAGAGCTAGCCCCGCAGAGTCTATTTACTCTTATCGTGTTAGGCATCTCTCCAACGGAGCCTTTCCTGTCTCTCGCAGGTACAGACACTCTCGTTGGCCCTACATCAGGATAGTTTTCTGTATTAATAAATCCTGCACAATTTTCCGTCTGAGAAAAATTGGAAGATTCATCTTTGCAAATCTTTTCCCGTGCGTTTAAATAACAATGAACACTAAATTTTTCCTCTTCTGTATTTTTACTGAAATTTTTTTCCCTTCCTTTCTCTTTTTCTCTTCCTGTATTTTTACCCAAATTTACTTTATCTTTTTCCGTATTTCTACTCAAATCTTCCTTATCTTTTTCCGTATTTTTACTCAAATTTACTTGATCTTTTTCCGTATTTTTACTCAAATTTTCCTTATCTTTTTCCGTATTTTTACTTGAATTTACTTTTTCTTTTTCCATATTTTTACTCGAATTTACTTTATTTTTTCCCGTATTTTTATTCCAATTTCCCTTTTCTTTTTCCGTATTTTTACTCAAATTTACTTCATCTTTTTCCGTATTTTTATTCCGATTTCCCTTTTCTTTTTCCGTATTTTTACTCGAATTTACTTCGTCTTTTTCCGTATTTTTACTCAAATTTCCTTCGTCTTTTTCCGTATTTTTACTCAAATTTCCCTTTCCCTTTTTATTCTCCGTTTGATATGATTTTGTTTTCTTTATTTCGTCCAATCCTTTGATAAGCTCACCTTTTTCAATTAGATCCCTATCTGGTAAATCTGTACGGTGAGAATTTTCCCAGATCGCGAATTCAGCTTCATTTTTCAATTCCAGCACCGGTACTTGCACCTGTACGGGGTAGGGGTTTATATTTGTGATATATACGTACGCCTTTCCATTGTCATTTCTCAAAAATCCACACTGTACTATGAGTCCTTTTCCAGCGTCTAGCGGGGGTAGATAACCCTCTCTAATTCCCAAATTTTTTATTCGAATAAAGCATAATTTGGTTGATTCTTTAGGAATCAAAATTGTTTCCGGTGAGGCGAAGGGGATTTCGATTCCTTGCATTTCTAATTGACGCCTCTCATAATCAATTTTTACGCGATTTCCGTCTAGATATTCTGAACCGAGAATTCCATCTTCCTCGATAGGAAAATGATCTGTCACTATGTGGAATGTAGTAAAACGTCCAAAAGCTTCTATTGTGACGTAACCAATGGTGTAGATTGATGAACTAGTAATTCCATTCAACTGCAAAATTTCTCCTTGATTTATCAATTCGGGTTTGCCTATGCAACATAATTTTAGCAGATTTGGTCCTGCTCCTGTATCGATCATGAGAGTGGTCGGGTTTCTTAGCTCTTCCGCACTCATCATTACCGTGGGAACAGAACGCTCTCTCTCTAGATGTATCGTGTATATCTTTATTGCTCTAAATGCAGGCTTCTCCCCGCTACAGCAATAGTCCTTATTGGGTGCGCGTTCCGTGGGGCCTCCTGCGATGCACCCTGTGGCGGGAGACCCCTCGCGTTTCCCTTTAAATCTTTAAATCCCTGCTCGTCGTTCATTTTTATTTGGCACTCGCGAGCAAAATAACCAGGATTTTTGCAATAATAACATGTTTTATCTTGGTTTTGTTGATTGCTCGTGGCTGCACCGTATGTTTTTGGAGGGGTTGAGGAATTTTGATTGTTAGTTCGGAGCGAATTGTCTCTGAAAAAACATCTATCAGCCCCGTGTCCCTCCTTTTTACAAATTTGACACCTCGTGTACTGTGATGATTGGTATCTAAGCGTTTGAGGCACCTGGCCCGTGTTCAACAATTTAGGAATTTGAGTGTTTTTCTGTAGTTGAGGGCAATTAAAAGCCATGTGATTCGGCCCTTTACACAATTGACATGTCATATTTGTATTTCCCTCATTTTTGACTAGAGGGGGGAAATGTTGGAAACATCGTTCAGCCGTATGGCCACGTTTGTTGCAAAGCTGACACACCGTAATTGTGGGTGCGGGAAAGATTGTTGGGTTGCCAGTAGCCTGTTGGGCCTGTTTTTTAAAACATTTCTCTACAGTATGTCCCATTTTTCCGCAAAATTGGCACGTAGGGATATTTTTGCGTTCGTTGTCTCTTCCGAGATTTCCATCATTACGATTTTTATTCGACTCGCAATTTCCTGCCACGTGCCCAATTTGACCGCAATTTAGGCAAATTATCGTTTCGCTAGTAACGACATTTACTGATCTTTTATTCTCATTTCTCGAGTGTTTATTCTCAACGGGCTCTCCTCTGACTTTACGGAGCGCCGCCTGAGCGATTAGTTGTTTTTCGATTTTTATAGCTCTTTCTGACGCTTCTTCAATACCCTGCGTAAAACCCATTCGTTGTTCGATTTCTGGTTTTAAACGAGAGTACGCCTGCTTCGGTGTTGGCTACAAAATCTTCGTCCGCGGTCAGATTTTTTTCAACTTCATAAGCATCTATTATCTGAATCCCTATGTCACGGACTCGATTCGCGTAAGCTATTACCGTTTCGTCCGGTTTTTGATAAATTGTCCCTAATTCGCCCTGTAATTGATGCATATTTCGCGCCGGGGAATAAATCATTTTTAAAAATTCGTATAATTGATTCATATTTTCGAATGTTTTCAAATGTATAGTTCGTCGGGGTTCTCCCTTGATTTTTACTCGAACTGCCTTTACGAGGTATTTTTCACTTTCTGGTTCGAGCATTCCGAGTGCTTCCTCACAACCCTGGATAAACATGGCCAAGGAGGTTTTGGTGTTATCATATTCAGGTACTACTACAAGAGCGTCCTTAAGGGACACTAATTGATTACTACTTGCCATTTTTTGATTTTTTATTTCTTCGGGTTTTTGAATTTGAGGTCTCAAAAATTTTGGGCTATTATTTCCGTTGGGTTTGTCGTCTCTATCCCTGTCTTTGTCTCTATCGTTCTCTCTGTCACCTGGGCCTTCTGTCGCCTCTTGGTCTTTGTTAAATTTTTCGCTATGACCGTTGCCCTGACTTGTGTTCCTCTCGCTAGATTCCTTACCAAGACTAAGATTCTGTGCGTTATGTAACTCAGACAATTTGGTTATTAGAGGGGTTGATTCTGTTATTTTTCTACTTGCGATATTTTTGTGCAAATATCGTACAGGCGTTTTTTGTTTCTTAAAAATTTCTATGGGGTTGATCTTTTTTTTTCTCGCGAAAAATTCGAGGAGATTCCAAGTCTTACGAGGCGCTGGTGTTTTCTCGTCTTTACAGGAAAAAAAGTGAGTGATTGATTGAAAGATGTATTAGAAGGGGTTTTCCAATGTCTCGTTGTAGTGGAAATATCGCGAAAACGCGGAGTTTTCAGAATTGAAGTTAGACTCTGTTTAGGCCTTAAAGGTGTTTCATTTATCTCCGAACCTCAATAATCTCGTCCCATGCACTGTGTAAATTTTTCGCGGTTTGACAGTGAGCCTCTGTTGATATTACTGATAAATCGGGCGTTTTTTGTCCTGAATCAGAGATTATTGTAACCACGTTGGGAAAAAGATCGCGACAGCTATGTTCGTTTATTTCAAGATTTAACAAAATGTCAGTATTAACTCCCTCTAACTCTTCAAATTCTTCGTTGACGTTCCCAGAATAGGGGTTAACGTTGTTAAAGTCGTCTTTCTCTTGCTCGTGAAGGGTCTTATGAACTTCAGTTTCTGAAGGCTCTTGTGACTCCTTTGATGAGACGTGAAATTCTTTCGAGGTTGAAATTTTATCGAGTGACGATTCACTACTGCTTTTTGACTTTTGTGAACTTGATTTTTGGGACCACGACGAGGTTGATTCTGGCAGATCTCCTATGTTGAGATCGGAAATAGATTTCGATAATCCTGGGAGGGAAAGTCTTTCCGTTTGGTCAATTGTGTTATTATCGATTTCAGACGTCTCTCGTCTTTTACTGGGATTCTGAATTGGGTCTCCTACTAATTTTCTTTTTCTCTCTTCTGGATAAATATTGAGCACAGAATCCTTAACATTTGTCGTAGATCTTGTTGACGGCATTTGTAAAATTCCAAGATAAAAACCGTCAATCATCTACCGATAATGATTATAATATTTTTTTCCAAACTTAAACTTAATTAATCACTTATCATCAATTTGGACGGAACCCTGGCAAAATTGACGTCTGGATTATTTGTACTTGAGAAATGATAATTGTATTAAATTGAGGAGGGGAAATCAAGTGTCGATTCAAAAGATTATTAGGAGTGATTGTTGGTAAGGTTGGCGTATTTGGTAAAAAAAATTGGTGTCGTCGCGGTCTGAAATTTTTGTTCTTGAATTGTTTCGCGTGTATACGTGGGTATTTGATAATTCCAAATTGGGATTTTCCCGCTCGGCTCTTGATTTTTTGCTTTAATTTGATTATTAAAATTGTTATAATTGATAGCCGCTGCTTTGAATTTTTGCGTTTGAATTTTCTTTCCACCTCTATTTCCTTTTTCCTTTTTAGATGTTGTTTCTGCGGAAAAACGGGGTGTTGCTATTGGTTGTAGTTGCTGAGTCTTTTTCAAGTATTTGTAATATTGATAGCGAGGATCGAGATGGTCGCTTCGGCAATTTACAGGATAATCTAAAGAAAAATCTATCGGAATAAGTTTGTAAGGCTGTGGGGTTTCGGGAAGGCAGAGTTCTTCAGTTAATTCCTCCAAAAATTTGTCGTGTTCTTCCATGAATGTTTAAACTTTGAGTATATATCTCCTTTTTTTTAATATTTTATCTACTCTGTTCTTGGGAGGGGGAGTTTTCTGTGATATATCACCAAATAATAATAAAAAAAAATTCAAGTTTGGTGGAGGAAAAAAAAAACAAAAGATAAAAGAATGATTATTCGTTTTTTTTTCTTTTTTTTTTTTTTTTTTTTTTTGGACCAAGAAATTTACTTTAAGATCTGTCGATGTTGAAGGCGTTTTCCCTCGATCAATGACCTTTCTAGATCGCGCGATACGGAAGGTTCGTTGGTATTGGGATCATTGACCGCTCGGAAAACGGGAAAAAGGAAGGAGAGCTGAAACCGTGCGAGTAAAAGATCTAATCGTTTACGAGTTTTGGGCTGTTGAAAGGGTTATTTTATTATTTTTTTTTTTTATTAATTCGCGTACTCCTTCCAAAAACACAATTTATTTTGAAAAATCAGGAAATTACGGGTTTCTCTTTGTCTTTTTTACGAAAGATATAAATAGTTTCCAGTAAGGGTTAAATGTTTCAGAGTCAAATTATTAAATTTTTTTTTTTTCAAAAGAAAAAATATATGTAACCTTTTTTTTCAAATTGAATTTTTATGCACATTACATTGCCAAGGAAAATTGACAATGATTCCAAAAGATCCCGGACGAGCCCCCAAAAATCTGTTACGTCAAAAATGGGAGTTTTCGCGAACTATTAATAATCTCTGACGTATGACGTGCTGAATTTGATTGAGACTCTCTAGTCGTGGCATTAAATTTCCGTACTACTCCTGGAATCAATCTCGAACACGTCTGCCCCTGTTTTTGAGTCTAACCTTTCGGAAAATTCCTCGGGAAATGGGCTTGGAATCACTGTCAAACCTTTAATCACGTTGATGTCTATTGAATTTTCGGATCTTTCATTTCGATATAAATTACTGTTAGTTTTACCACGTGGATCCTGATTGTTAGTTTTAATCAATGAAGGAATGATTGGGAAAAAATCGATCGGCCGTAGTTTGTAAATAGTTATTGGATGTTTAAGGATTTCAGTGGAAGTAATTTTGGGTTTTGGAGTCTCTCTAGTTATTTCTGCGTCTGCAGGCAATGCCCGTACTCCGTGATAATTTGGTTCAGATCTTTGAACAGGGTTTAACCTTTTTGGCCACGGATTCGAATATATCGCGTCGAGTTTACGTAATTGATATCTTCGTCCGGTTCTGCGTGTTCTTTTCTTTTTGCGCGATACGGGGGGGGTTACTCTCATGGGATTTAAGGGGAGAGTATCCAGGGTGAATCTCTGGTGAGCGTGCAACCTGACGCTACCCTAGTCCCAACCAGATTTCCGCCAAGGAAAACGAAGGAGTGCAAAAATTTGGTGAGCGTGCAACCTTACGCAACCCTTGTCCCAACCAAACTTTGCGTAAGGAGAGGTAAACGAATACTTGGTGAGCGTGCAACCTGACGCAGCCCTAGTCCCAACCAAGTTTTCCGCACGGAGGGGAGGACTACGAATAGTTGGTGGGCGTGCAACCTGACGCAACTCTAGTCCCAACCAATTTTTTTCGCACGGGGGGAGAGTAAAGTAAAGAACACGAATCCTCGGATGAAGTTGCAGATTTACATAACCGTACTGAATCGAATAAGTTGAACGAATAGTAGAGAGAGAGAGAGGTAGGATTCTTACTTTAAATTTAATCGTTGGAGAGGAAAAATTCTTTGGATTGGATTTGTTAAATTGTTTAAACTTTTAATGAAATACCAAAAAGGAAAATTCAATTAAACCTCATTCTGTGACTATTGATGAGTCACTGGTTCGCGAGAGTCTCAAACTTGATCAATTTGTTATCTAACCCTTCCCTGAATTTTATATTTTTTTCTCCTTTGTCGCGAATCTCCAATTCTCGAATGACACGATTTCAACAATGGAAAGGGAAGAGGGGTCGAAAGGCCTTTGTTAAACTTCACGCGAATGAATTTTCCTCCTTCAAACTATCTCAAGGAAATGGTTTAATTAAAGTTTTATGAAACTTGACTCAGTAATGCTGCAAGAACAATCTAGATTTAAGATTCACTTGGATAATGTTGAAACTTCTTCTTTTAAATTATTTTAATGAAATTGGTTTAAATAAAGCCTTTTATGGACAATTAAATTACCAACGCCGCAGGGGTAATATGAATTTAGGATCACTTGGATAGAGATTCCAAAAATAGAGATTCTCCAAAAATAATCAACTAACCGGTTTTTAATTGAATTTAATCGATCAATTCCGTCCGAATTGATGATATTCACTGTGTTCAATTTTTCCCGAACTATTCCTCACAATTTCACAAGAGGAAGATGAGGTTGTAATAAAACTTCACTTACTGGCTGAGACGTTCTCCAAACGGAAAGGGTGACAGCATTTGTAGACGCACCGGCGACTCAGACGGAAACGGTGAAGTTGAATCGGCAGTAGATCAAGGGCGTGGCAGGTTGGCGATGAAGTCAAAGAATTTGTCGATGCACAGAGTTTAATTTTCGAGATCCAAAATTTTATTCAAATTATTGTAAAAAGAAAGAAATGGTTAACAAAGATTCAGTCTTAAATTCCGCAATTCATTTAGCAATAACCGCGATGTATACGTTATCCAATATTTCGTGGATTGCGGATGTCAAAGTAAAATAAACGAAAATTACTAAACAGAAAATAATAACTAGACAAAGAAAAATGAAATAGAATAAAACGAGGTCCAACGTCTCTTCCGACATTCAGAGGCCAACCCGAAATCTCGAGAATTCAAAATAGAAGAAATTTCAATTCGACTCAGAATTCAAGATTTGAAATTCCGAACCGGAAAAAAACTATCTTCCTTTGAAAATCGAGTGAAATTCTAAGTCCAAAACGAATTGATTTGGAAAATTCCAGAATCAAGAACGTCTTTGTCGAAAAATTTCGCAAGTTCAGGCCAAGAATGGGTTCGATGAGAACGATGGGTTTCGTAGTTTCCACGTCGGAAAAAAGTCGGAGAAGTCTCTCGAGAGCCCTTTTTCCGGCCTTTATATACCCGTGATCCAGGCTAACCCGTTCGATAAAAGTGGGGATTGATGATAAAGACAGAGGATGCATTTTTCTGATGCAATGCATTTTCCTTTTCTATTTCGTGAACTTCCTTTGAAAAATCGGGGTCATAGCGAGGGCGCTAGCGTAGATCACAGGGTGGGCCCTATACGTGTGGCTGCATCGCGGCGCGCGTGGCTGTATTGCGGCGCGCGTGGCTGTATCGCGGCACGTGTACCCCCACACATGTACACGCTTATGCCGCACGCTTCTTATATTCTTATTCTGTATATAATATTACTTTCTTATGAACAATTTCAATTTTAGTATCATAAATATTTTTTTAGTTGCTTATTTATCATGGATAGAGTTCTTATATTTTCCTTTATATTTATCGTGTTGCGCATTTGTTAAAATTACCTTCCTTTCTTATATCTTATTGTTTGTTTAATTATTATTAAAGGAAAAAAAAATGGTTGTCTTCGAATTGAACATCAGAATAGTAAATCCAAATGAATTGAATATTTTTGCGATATTTTTGCAGATTAAAATTACAATCCAAATTGTTATAAATAATTTTGTTGACAATTTTTTTGTGGATTTTTTTCAGTGTTTAAGTATTTATGATTAAAAATTAATCCTGCGATTGAAACATCGTTTTCTTAGTTTTTATATTTTTATATTTTTTCCTTTGGGGTGTGGTTGCATAGGCTTCTTGTATGAGTCCACGAGAAAAAGGGGAGGTAGGGAGTTACGGCGCATGACTGAGAAAAACTCAACTCTTATTTGCGTCCTCTTTTCCTTCGAGAGAGAGAGACGGGAGATTTATTGGGTAGATAAAAAGGGTAAGGCTAGAATAGAGGGTGGAGAGTGGGGAGGCATTCGAACGGTCTCCGGGTAGCAACGAGAGCCGAGCTCCTCGCTTTGCCACGCAAACTCCGTGGATCGTCGAAAGAGGCGAGGGGATTATGTAAATGAGCTCTGCTTCTGCTCATGGACTTCGGGGCGTTTTTGCTTTTTACTTCCTTCTTGATTTTAACATAGTTAAATGATATTTCGAGTTTGTAGTTATTTAAGTTAAATAATATAAGTTTTAACTTGTTTCTTCCGGAGTTCGGTTATTGGATTTAGCATTAACCGATTTCGGTGCATAATTTTATTTCGCAATTGTAGGTTTCTTTAAATTGTTAATTCTTCGAAATATTATTCAACATTGCGTAACGATTTTCCCATTTGAGAGGAATAACTTTAAATGAGTATTTTTTTATCCTAGAGTATTTTCACGCGTATATTCCTACTCTTACTCACACATAGATAAATGACAGTGTGTATATTCTAGTGCATATATATATATATATATATGTACGCGTGCCCCGATACCTGTTTTGTGAGGTGTGTAGAATTGGGTCTTAAGGACGGTTCGGGGTTTTTCGCGCCTTGCAACATGAGTGAGAGAGAGAGAAAAGGTCAAGAAACGGTGATCCTACGCATAGGCCTCTTTAAAATCTTTTCTCGCTTCCCTTCTTGTATTCTTGTGAGGTCATTGCCCTCTTGGGAACGACTAGTGGTTTCCTTTCCGTTTTGCCATGATCTTCTCCCTTGTCAATACTCATGGTTTTAAGTTGACTTAATATTTATTTTGGATCTCGTTCTTAATTATAATCTTCATTACCTATTTTTGATCAAGAGAGTTATAGATATATTTTCAACTATTTCATTTGTTTAGTTAACCATTATTCAGTCTCTTCTGTTTGTTGAAGTATTATTTGGCTTCATTTATTTATTTCGTTTTGTTTCCCTTAATTCCATTGCGAATTTCTCCCGACAGTTCGTTATTTAAATAAATTTCAATTAATGTTTCAAAATTCTATATTGATTTGAGATAGGAAAATCCATCGTTGTTGAGCGTCATTCCATTCGTTTTTGCTTTGAATATACGCATATATACTCATACACATACACGTATGTGTATGAGAAGAGAAATGCAACGTTTCCTTGTATGCTAGTTCTTCGAGAGGGTGTAATCAGCGCCCCTCGTAGGCTTTACGGCAGAGTAAAATACTATGTGCTTTTTCTTTTCTTTTCCCAATGGTAAGAGCATTTTCGGATCCAATGATCTATCTCTCGGATCGATAGGCCGGTAGAGGGTATGTCAGTTAGGAAAGCGACGTTAGTGTGCCTGACCCACCAGATGGTGTGACGAGCCTATGGCTTTTCCTGTAGGGATCTTTGACCCTGGTTTTCCCTTCCTTACTACCCGATTTTACCGATGGCCTTTTCCTTGAGATTTTCAGTCGGTAATGTGAATTTCTAATTTTTATTATTGAATTGAACGGAATAACGTAGGAAACGACAAACCTTTCTCTCACAAATCTTCAAGTTTTTAATTATGTTTTCGGTGGAAGTTTCGTTAAATAATCTCATTTATGGACGTTACGTCAGGACGTAACAAAATTGCTCTTCATTATAAATAAATTGGCACGCTTGTCAAGCACAAATTGCTCTTCATTATGAGCAAATTCTTGTTTTAATTCTAACAAGTGCCCAGATTTTACCGACTTTTTCGTTTTTGTAAAACGGCGTAAACGCTCTAACTTCTGCTGTTTCATTTTTCGAAAGAATAAAGATTCAAAAAATTTTCTGTTCTTCATGATGATTTTTTTGATAGATCGATCAGTAACTGCCGCGTAAAAGAAAAAATGGGTTGCAAAATAGTTTTAAGCAATTGCTTTGCAACATCTCTCTACGATTAGTTTGCGCAACAGTTTTTTTCCAAAAATTTTGTGAACAATTTTGCTTGCATAAATTTTGCAGAACAATGCTGCAGATCAATTGTGTGAAACAATTTTGTCTAACAAAGTTTGCAAAAAAATTTTGTTGTGCACAAATTTTGAGAAACATTTTTTGCAAAAAATACTGATAAGTAGAAAATGAATAAGTGAAATTTTTCTCAAAGACAAGCTTTTATCAGTTGTTAATAAAAAATGACTGAAAACTTCAAAATAATTTTATTTCGATTAGAAATTAGTTTTCAAATAAAAGCGTGCTGCACTTCAAGCGCTTCGAGATATCGAAGTTAAATTTGGCACTCTTGTCAAGCACAAATTGCTCTTCATTATGAGCAAATTTTTGTTTTAATTCTACCGAGTGCTCAGATTGTATCGACTTTTTTCGTTTTTGCAAAATGGCTTAAACACTCTAACTTCTGCTATTTCCAAATATAAGTGTGCTGCATTTGAAACACTCGATTCGTTTAAGAACAAAGAACTTAGCGAAAAATTGCTAAATAATTATTTGTTTAAACAATTTATTTGATAACTTTTAGGCAATATTATTATTGATAATCGTTGTTTATAGCATGCGAAATGTTGCTAAATTTTTTTCAGATCTTTATTGTATCACGAAATACGGAAAATTCAATCAGATAAAGTTTTTTGGCTGGGGCTGCACCAGCCACCCGCTGTCTTATTATACTGGGAAAAATCTATCGGACTCTAAAAAATGTTTTCTTCACAAAAAAAGCTGAATCAAGCGTCATCGACAACTTTCAGATATTAAAGACTCAATTAGGTCGATGTGATCGCAATTTTCATAATAAATTGACAACATTCTATTCCATATTTTGCAAGTCTGATCGGCCGCAGAGATTTCCAGGAAAACAGGGAAAACTTTGCCTTTCAGAATGAACAAAGTATAATTTGCAGGAATTCCGTGAAAGAGGGGCGCCAAAAGGGAGGAAGGTATTGCCAATTAGGAGAATAACATTTTTTCGAACTTTCAATCGCCAATTTGTGTCTGTTGAAAAGCTTAAGTCGACGATAATTGTGATTGGAAATTAATGAGCGCAATTCTGCGCCAATTAGGCACAGTTTTGAACAATCGAATTCAGCTTAGATTCGCTGGAAAATTTCGTAGCAAAATGAGTAATCGGTTTACACGCTCTGAATAGTACCAAAAGACTCCGCGATGATTAATTAAACGGTCATGCAATTGGAAAGTGGTTGTGCTGAGAAAAATAAGGAAACTTTTATTGTATATTGTTTATCTCATCAATTCCATCGCAGAATAATTCTGTTAACAAATTTTTCATATGCATTCAGTTACAAGATTAGAAAATACAAAAATTAATGAAAACGAAAAAGCCAATAATAATTGTACACTTCCATTTATGCCAACTGGTGTTTTTGTCTCACAAAATTGAGCCAATTATTAAAGACCTGAACTTCCTTGGCTGCGCAATGTAATTTTTTATTTGTTCCGCTCAAATGAAGGCTGCAGTTTACATTTTTATATGAATTAAATCGATTGACCTTCATTGGATTATTGTATTTTGGACAATTTATTAACTCGAGATTGTATGATTCAAATCCTAATTCTATTAAGACATTTCTTTCTAAAGCGCCGCCTTTATAACCAACTAAAATAGGTTGATCATAATCACTTTTTAAATTAGCGCTGAAAACATGTGGAACGTCATCCTGTATCCAAATTTCAGAGTCGAAATTTTTAAAGGGGATGCCGTGGACGAAGTTGGTTACGTATGCCACTGATTTACTATCGTCACAGCATAAATAGCAGAACCGTAAACTCAGTCTAAAACTCGTTTGAAAAACATCACCCGATGTGCAGTCGATGATGGCCAATTCTTTATACATTAGCCTCCTCTTAACGTAAAATCCCTCGATGTCAATTATATGCGTAATTGTGTTAGCTACATTATCCTACAATAACAACAACAACAAAATCACACGATTATAATTATTTAGTTTTATATTGGCAAGCACTTATTATTAAACATACAAATTTTTTTAATTTCCATCACCGCTACAGATGATTTATCAAATCCCTGTGTTGAGCGAAACGATAGCTGCGGTGGTAAATTTGGCGAACCAGGACTGATACTGCAGTCGTTGTTGGTAGTGCTGATGTGCTTTGATTTCCGAATATTGTCATGATCACTGCTTAACCACGGATAATGTTCCACCAGTGGTCATGAAAAACGTTAAAAGCATACGGTCTGCTGCCGCCCGACAATAAATCAAGCAGAATATTGGCTCTGCCCTCCCTCATCTGTCCAGAATTAATTTGCTGAACATCCTTCTTCCTCAGCACGTCTTGACTCTCCAAAGGACGTAAAATATCGTTGTACACGTCGATATCGTCGATGATTTCTTTTCTTAATTCATTTAGTATGTCAAAATGTGACGTATTCATCTTCAATCACGTTGCCCTATACGGTGGGCGAAGCAGGCGCGATTAAACTGCAGTTTTTGTTGCGGGAGAGAAAAGAAAACTGAGTTACGTCAACGCCGCAACGAAATACTCTGATCGTACGCTGATTTCAAACTGATTTGAAGCTACGGTGGTTAAATTCATCACATATATACTAAGGAGCTGTTGATACTGGTGGGGGTAATTGGAAGTTAAAAATAGTCGGGGGTGATCTTGTTGATACAGCATGCTTTTTTATTTTCAACCAACAATGGCTGCAGTATCAGTCCTGGTTCGCCAAATTTACCACCGCAGCTATCGTTTCGCTCAACACAGGGATTTGATAAATCATCTGCAGCTGCCCTTGAAATGGTGATGAAAATTAAAAAATTTTGTATGTTTAATAATAAGCACCTGCCAATATGAAACTAAATAATTATAATCGTGTGATTTTGTTGTTGTTGTTATTATTGGATAATGTAGCTAACACAATTACTCATATAATTGACATCAAGGGATTTCACGTTAAGAGGAGGCTAATGTATAAGGAATTGGCCATCATCGACTGCACATCGGGTGATGTTTTTCAAACGCGCTTTAGACTGAATTTACGGTTCTGCGATTTAAGCTTTGACGATAGTAAATCAATGGCATACGTAACCAACTTCGTCCACGGCATCCCCTTTAAAAATTTCGACTCTGAAATTTGGATACAGAATGACGTTCCACATGTTATCAGCGCTAGCTTAAAAAGTGATTATGATCAACCTATTTTAGTTGGTTATAAAGGCGGCGCTTTAGAAAGAGATATCTTAAGAGAATTAGGATTTGAATCATACAATCTCGAGTTAATAAATTGTCCAAAATACAATGATCCAATGAAGGACAATCGATTTCATTCATATAAAAATGTAATCTGCAGCCTTTATATGAGCGGGACAAATAAAAAATTACATTGCGCAGCCGAGGAAGTTCAGGTCTTTGATAATTGGCTCAATTTTGTAAGACAAAAACACCAGTCGGCATAAATGGCAGTGTACAATTATTATTGGCTTTTTCGTTTTTATTAATTTTTGTATTTTATAATATTGTAACTGAATGCATATGAAAAATTTGTTAATAGAATTATTCTGCGATGAAATTGATAAGATAAACAATATACAATTGAAGTTTCCTTATTTTTCTCACCACAACCACTTTTCCAATTGCATGACCGTTTAATTAATCATCGCGAAGTCTTTTGGTACTTCTCAGAGCGTGTCAACCGATTACTCATTTTGCTGCGAAATTTTCCAGCGAATCCAAGCTGAATTCGATTGTTCAAAACTGTGCCTAATTGGCGCAAAATTGCGCTCATTAATTTTCAATTAAAATTATCGTCGACTTAAGCTTTTCAACAGACACAAATTGGCGATTGAAAGTTCGAAAAAATGTTATTCTCCTAATTGGCAATACCTTCCTCCCTTTTGGTGCCCCTCTTTCACGGAATTCCTGCAAATTATACTTTTTTCATTCTGAAAGGCAAAGTTTTCCCCGTTTCCCTGGCAATCTCTGCGGTCGATCAGACTTACTAAATATGGAATAGAATGTTGTCAATTTATTATGAAAATTGCGATCACATCGACTTAATTGAGTCTTTAATATCTTAAAGTTGTCAATGACGCTTGATTCAGCTTTTTTTGTGAAAAAAAACAGTGTTTTAGAGTCCGATAGATTTTTTCTCAGTATAATAAGACAGCGGGTGGCTGGTGCAGCCCCAGCCAAAAAACTTTATCTGATTGAATTTTCCGTATTTCGTGATACAATAAAGATCTGAACAAAATTTAGCAATATTTCCCATGCCATAAACAACGATTATCAATAATAATATTGCCTAAAAGTTATCAATAAATTGATTAAACAAATAATTATTTAGCAATTTTTCGGTAAGTTCTTTTTTCTTAAACGAATCGAGTGTTTCAAATGCAGCACGCTTATATTTGGAAATAGCAGAAGTTATAGTGTTCAAGCCATTTTGCAAAAACGAAAAAAGTCGATACAATTTGGGCACCCGGTAGAATTAAAACAAACATTTGCTCACAATGAAGAGCAATTTGTGCTTGACAAGAGTGCCAAATTTAACTTCGATATCTCGAAGCGCTTGAAATGCAGCACGCTTTTATTTGAAAACTTATTTCCAATCGGAATAAAATTATTTTTAACTTTTGAGTCATTTTTTATTAACAACTGATAAAAGCTTGTCTTTGGGAAAAATTTCGCTTATTCATTTTCTACTTATCGGTATTTTTTGCAAAAAATGTTTCGCAAAATTTGTGCACAAAAAAATTTTTTTGTAAACTTTGTTAGACAAAATTGTTTCACACAATTGATCTGCAGCATTGTTCTGCAAAATTTATGCAAGCAAATTTGGTCACAAAATTTTTGGAAGAAGACTGTAGCGCAAACTATTCGTAGAGAGATGTTGCAAAGCAATTGCTTAAAACTATTTTGCGACCCATTTTTTCTTTTACGCGGCAGTTACTAATCGATCTATCCAAAAAATCTGCAACATTTTTCTGCAAGATTTATGCAAGCAAAATTGTTCACAAAATGTTTGGATAAAGCCTGTTGCGCAAACTAATCGTAGAGAGATGTTGCAAAGCAATTGCTTAAAACTATTTTGCAACCCATTTTTTCTTTTACGCGGCAGTTTCTGATCGATCTATCAAAAAAATCATCATGAATAACAGAAAATTTTTTAAATCTTAATTCTTTCGCAAAATGAAACAGCAGAAGATAGAGCGTTTACGCCGTTTTACAAAAACAAAAAAGTCGGTAAAATCTGGGCACGCGTTAGAATTAAAACAAAAATTTGCTCATAATGAAGAGCGATTTGTGCTTGACAAGCGTGCCAATTTATTTATAATAAAGAGCAAATTGTGCTTGACAAGCGTGCCAAATTTCACTCCGATATCTCGAAGAGTTTTAAATGCATCACGCTTATATTTGGAAATAGCAGAAGTCAGAGTGTTTACGTTATTTTGCAAAAACGAAAAAAGTTGATACAATCTGAGCACCCGTTAGGATTGAAACAAAAATTCGCTTATAATGAAGAGCAATTTGCAGCAGACTTAGATTTGAAAACTTATTTCTAATTGTAGTAAAATTATTTTTAACTTTTTAGTTATTCTTTATTAACAACAAATAAAAGCTTGTTTTCGAAAAAACTTCGTTCAATTATTTTTACCTGTCAGTATTTTTTGCAAAAAATGTTTAGCAAAATTTGTTGCTCAAAAATTATTTTGCAAAATTTGTTAGGCGAAATTGTTTCACAAAATTAATCTGCAACATTTTTCTGCAAAATTCATGCAAGCAGATTTGTTCACAACATTTTTGAAAAAAGACTGGTGCGCAAACTATTCGTAGAGAGGTGTTGCAAAGCAATTGCTCAAAAACTATTCTGTAAACAAGATTTTGCAAAACAATTTTTTTTTTTTCGAAAAATTTTGCAAATCATTTTTTGCAGGCGCAAAATTTTTTGCACAAAAATTATTTTGCAAAATTTATCAGACAAAATTGTTTCACACAGTTAATCTGCAGTATGTTTCTGCAATTTCACAAAAATTTTACAATAAGGCTGTTGCGCAAAATTTTCGTCAAGAGATGTTGCAAAGAAATTGCTTGAAACTATTCTGTGAACAAGATTTTGCAAAACAATTTTTTTTGCGAAAATTTTTTCGAAACATTTGTTTTTTTTTTTGCAAAAATTTATGCGAAACATTTTTTGCTGCAGAACAATTTTCAAGCAAATTTTTTATAAGATTTTGCGAAACAATTTTTTTGCAAGCGCAAAATTTTTTGCAGACAAATTATTTTGCAAAATTTGTTAGACAAAATTGTTTCACACAATTAATCTGCAGCATTTTTTTTGCAATTTCATAAAATTTTTGGAAAAAGACTGTTGCGCAAAATTTTCATAAAGAGATGTTGCAAAGTAATTGCTTAAAACTATTTTGTGAACAAAATTTCGCTCGTAACTGTTCAAAAGCCGATTTTAAGCAATTGCTTTGCAACATCTCTCTACGAAAATTTTGCGAGATATTTTTTTTTTCAAACAAATTATGTGAAACATTTTTTGTTGCAAAACAATTTCCAAACAAATTTTTTATAAAATTTTGCGAAACATTTTTCGGTCACAAAATTTCTGAGAAAAGACTGAGGCGCAAATTTTTCTTCGAGAGATGCTGCAAAGCAATTGCTTGAAATCGGTTTTTGAAAAGTTACGAGCATTTAAAAATTGTGTGAGATTTTGAAAAAAAATTGTGACGAAAAGCGTGCAGACAAAAATCTAAAAACTCTGAAAACTCTGCTTTCAGTACGTACAAAAGAGTAGAAAATTTTTAGCAAAATGAAAAATGGTCAGTGTCACGAATTGGTCGACTCGTTAAGGATGCCTCATATACTCCGCGGTCTCCGCTTTGTGCGGATCTTCGCGTCCGCCGCTCGTTGGCTAGAGATATTATGATTAAATATAGAGATTAATAAAAAAAGCGCTAAGTAACTTCTATATTTTTCAATCTATATTGTTTAATGTTTAAAATGTTTTTATTTTATGGATAATAGATAATATTTTGTATAAAAAAATTTTTTTCAGTTGAAAATGGTTCGATTTTTCCTGAGTGAAATGCATCCGCCTGAAAATTCTGAAAGACTGCTTTCACTATGAACAAAAAATAGAAAATTTTCAACAAAATTAAAAATGGTCGGCGTCACGTATTAATCGGTTCCGTGAGGAATGCCTTATATATAGATATATTATGACGAAGTCCGTCGGGAGGGAGTGACGGGCTCAGAGACGGAACAAGAGAAAAATAATGAAATGTCGTCGTCCCGGGAATCAAACCCGGGACCCGTGGCTTGCGAAGCAAGAGCGCTAATCACTGCGCTACGGCCACTTTATACTCTCTCTCGTTCGTGTCGTCTATTTCATGTGTGTTAAACATGCTGGACCGTCACACACCTCCTCTTTTGGTAATCGACGTCCCCGTCAATAGCGCAGAGTTCTGCGTAGCTTCATGGTCAGGGAGGTTAGGAGCGTCTCCTCTTTACCAATTGCCGTTGCCAGCCAGGCCGTATGGACGTGTGCGTGGTTCGGAGACTTCTGACACCAGATATGACGGAGTCCGTCGGGAAGGGAGTGACGGGCATAGAGACGGAACGAGAGAAAAATAATGAAATGTCGTCGTCCCGGGAATCGATCCCGGGACCCTTGGCTTGCGAAGCAAGAGCGCTAACCACTGCGCTACGGCCACTTCATACTCTCTATCGTTCGTGTCGTCTATTTCATGTGTGTTAAACATGCTGGACCGTCACAATATCTATATATCTACTTCAAAAATAGACAAAAAATACAAGTTATGAATATCACAAGCTGCGAATTTTAGTACTTATAAGAATGTCTCTTAAAAGCGGCGATTTTTTAAAAAAAATCAAAATGGTCCAAGCTGAAAAAAATATTTAGGGTTCAAAACGGAAAACATAAAAATTAGATTCAACGTTTTTGTTGTATTTTTTCATGATGCTGCAACTCAATACGCGTATATTTTGCGAGATTGTTTCGCCCTTTTATGCCTCAGTCATTGTCACGCGCTGCACGTATCTATTTCGTCTATGTGTCCATTGCGACGTGTGTGTCTCCAAGTTTGAGTTCACGGTCATGGAGCAATATTATTTTCATTTGCGCGTGCAATTTTGCTGACAAAGATTGTGAGAGAGAGGCGAAATATCATCACCTTCGTCGTTGATGAGGGGTTCTTATGCCTTCTGCAACTTTAGTCATATTCCTGTCGCGGTTCGAACTATCTCGGCATCGAGTCTTTTGTCAAAAATGTTTCTGTGCTTTGCATTAAGTCTTCACGAAGAGTTTTTTTTCGGCGTTGTGGTTGATGTGTCGAGCGGGTGCCACGTGAATATTAGAACCGGATTGCGCATTGCACGCGAGTAATGAAAAACATTGCGCGAAAATAATAAATAGTGTGAATAGTGTAAAAATAATAATAGTGTAAAAATGAAAAAATGAGTGTCATAAGAAAAACATTGCGCGAAAGCAAAACTTTGCGCACAAAATGCAAAAAGGAAATCGCCGTGCGAAGTCATGTAAAAAAAAATAATTGTGAAAATGATGACTTGAAAAAATTTAGAATTTAAAAAAAAGCGTGAAAAATTATCGTGACAAAAACGATGCGTTCAAGTGCAATGAGGAAAAATTTTGCGCGAAAAAAAGAACTAAAACGTGTGAAAAATTATAGTGACAAAAAACAATGCGTTAAAATTAAAAAAGATTGCACGAACAAAATGAGAAAAACGAAAAAAGTGTGAATAAATAATAAATAAAGACATTGCGCAAGAAATGAAAAAATGAAAAAAACGAAAAAGCCTGAAACTCTGCGCGAAATAATGTAAAAAATAATAATAATGAAGTGTAAATAATAAATGAATAAAAAGTTCCCGAGAATAGCGGTGAAAAAGAAAAGCGCGAAAATAATGTAGGAATAATTATTAAAAAAAAATAAAAAATTACATTGCGCAGTACCAGTCGTGCTGTTCGTTGCGCGGAAAATAAAATTGCGCAAAGTAAAAAAGAAAATAGTGTAAGAGTGTGCCACCGAGATTTTTGTACTTTTCAAAGTTTCCCTTCAAAAAACTATTTTTTAAATTTGCAACAGTGAGCGGAAAATAATGTGAAAAAGAATTATAAAAAATTTGAAACTAAAGAAGTGTGAAAAAACTGTCGCGACAAAAAATAAATGATAAATAAATCAAAATAATAATCAAAACGCGAAAAATGGAAAACGTGTGAATAAATAATAAATAAATTAAAATAGCAAATAAATCAAATAATAGTGGAAAATTATTGCGCGAAAAATGAAATAATGGAAAAATAGAACAAAAACGAAGTTGAGTAGGAGAGAGAGAGAGAGAAGGGCTGCAGGAGGAGGAGGAGAAGGACAGCGGCCAGAAGCGCGTAAATGGTGAGTAAAAATTGTTATTTTGAAATTATTTGCGAGCGTGTGAGTGTGTGTGTGTTTTATTATTTATTCGTTATTTTTGTATGTGTGAGAGGGGAGGGGGAAAGCGCATCGCTCTAGCGAAAAAGTGGTAAGGGAAACTCGGGACTTCCCCACCACTTTTCGTTTTGATAATAATAATAATAATAATAATAATAATAATAATAATAATAATAATAATAATAATAATAATAATAATAATAATAATAATAATAATAATAATAATAATAATAATAATAATAATAATAATAATAATAATAATAATAATAATAATAATAATAATAATAATAATAATAATAATAATAATAATAATAATAATAATAATAATAATAATAATAATAATAATAATAATAATAACAATACCTCTCTGGCGCGCAAAGAGGTGGGGGGATAACCACTCTGGCGAAAAAGTAGTGGAAGGTCGTGAGGGGATTTCCTCAACCACTTTTTCGTCAGAGTGGTACGCCTACTACTGAGAGGTTTTCATCCTTACCTGAGTTTTGTTTTCCGTACTCTCAATAAGTTACAACGGGAGATCTCACCGACTCAGTGTACCTATATGTATAACTATATATAATTACACAGGGTACACACACACACACAAACATATATATGTATATATATATCTATATTTATATACACTACTCGCAAAAATGAAAGGAGCAAGAAAAATTTCCAAATTTTTTGGTGATTTTCAACAGGCTGTATTTCAGTGAAAAATGGTCGTATCGAAGTCATAAAAAAAGCATTTTGAAGCTATGACATTTTTATTTTTAAATCTTTTAGTCAAAAATTCTTAGGATCTACGCTTCTTACGAAATTTTAAGGAATGGCGCGGAAGAAAATTTAAAAAATTTTTTTACCTTCTTATTTTTGTTCCACGGGCTTGGAATTTTTTGTCCCAACTACACCAATATAAGGACCAGGTAGCCTGTTTATCTAGCTTCAATTTTGTTTTTTAGTTTTTTCTCTGCGTTGATTTCTCGCTGAGATATCCGACTTTAAATGAAAAAAGATCTCATTGTCTTTAACCACTGATATCTCAGCAACCAGTCGGCGTACAGAAATTAATCGGGCAGATTCGGAAACGAGAATAAATTTTCTACAAGATTCTCTTAAGAGTATTAGGGACAAATTTTTTTTTTACCCTTAACATCTAACTGAAAAAAGTACAAAAAAGTGACTTTTTTCTTCAATTTGGTAAATCGACTGCAGCTTTGCTAATATTGATGGGAAGGCTAATGTTTTGAGGAAAATTTACATCTGAATGTATCCTCAATTACCCTATCAATTTGCAGATCGATCCATCAAACGGTTCTTCCGGACCGATTGATCGAAATTTCCAAAAAAATTGAAGGAGCAAGATTTTTGTTTCTGAAAATCGGGTAATCTTCTTAAAAATGGAAACATTGATTTCTCATCGACTTCTTGTACAATTTCGTATCTGTTACCGGCTAAATTAAAAAAAAAATTGAATTTTTTTGTCTCATGCTTGATTGAAATTTCTAAAAAAATGAAAGGAACAAGGTTTTCGTTTCGAAACATCGAGTAATCTTTTAAAAATTGGGTAAATTAATTTTTCTTCGACTTTTTTACAATCCAAATTTTCGCAAGAACGCTTCTCTATTTTTTTTCAAATTTGATCAAAAATAACAAAATAAAAAAGATTTATTCAAACATCTTTGAATTTTCTTTTTTAATTCAACCAATTACGGATACAGAATTGTAAAAAAGTCGAAGAAAAATCAATTTACCCATTTTTAAGAAGATTACTCGATGTTTCCAAACAAAAACCTTGTTCGTTTCATTTTTTTGAAAATTTTAATTAAGAATTTGAAAGGAAAATTTAAAAAAACAATTGGAAAATTAAAAAAAAAAATTTCGATTTTTTTTTTGTTTTGAAATTTAGCTGGTAACGGACACAAAATTAAACAAAAAGTCGATAAAAAATAAATTTCTCCATTTTGAAGAAGAAGACCCGATTTTCAGAAACAAAAATCTTGCTCCTTCAATTTTTTTGGAAATTTCATCAATCGGTCCGAAGAACCGTTCAATGGATCGATCTGCAAATTGACAGGGTTATTGGGGGTACATTCAGCTGTAAATTTTCCTCAAAACATTAGCCTTCTTATCAATATTAGCAAAGGTAAAGTCGATTTACCAAATCGAGGAAAAAAGTCACTTTTTTGTACTTTTTTCAGTTGAATGTTAAGGGTAAGAAAAAAAATTTTCCGTAATACTCTTGAAAAGATCTTGTAGGAAGTTTATTCTTGTTTCCGAATCTGCCCGATTAATTTCTGTACGCCAAATGGTTGCTGAGATATCAGTGGTTAAAGACCAAAAGATCTTTTTTCATTCAAAGTCGGATATCTCTGCGAGAAATCAGCGCAGAGAAAAAACTCAAAAACGAAATTGAAGCTGGATAAGCAGGCTACCTGGTCCATATATTGGTGTAACTGGAAAAAAAATTTCCAAGCCCGTGAACCAAAAATAAAAGGGTAAAAAAAATTTGAAAATTTTCTTTCGCGCCATTCCTTAAAATTTCGTAAGAAGCGTAGATCCTAAAAATTTTTGATCAAAAGATTTGAAAACGAGAATGTCGGAGCTTTGAAATACTCTTTTCACGATCTCGATACGACCATTTTCCACTGAAATACAGCCTGTTGAAAATCACCGAAAAATTTGGACATTTTTCTTGCTCCTTCAATTTTTGCGAGTAGTGTATACTCAGTCAAAAAATTAAAGAAACAGCAAAATTTTTGAGATTTTTCAGCGATTTCCCAAAGGCTCCAACTTTGTTTATTTTGGTCGTCAAAAATTTTTCTTCGACGCAGTCGAAAGAAATATCACGGTAAAAATTTTCTCGAAATTTTTGCTTTTTTCAAAACAATCGATGAGCTCTAAAAAAATTTCCCGAACTTTACCAATTTATGGATCGCTTAGCTGAATTCATTGGCTTCAATTTGGTTTTTTCCATTTTCGTTCTACGACCATTTTTCGCTGAGATATCGGTGTTTGGACGATAATTCGTCTTTTTTTAAAATATATGATATTGTTGTACCCTGAGCAGGTTGCAACAATACGTTATTGCCACATAGCAAGAGTATTGACCGGACGTTCCAGAATGTTCGATTTGTTAACGCTAACAAATAAATTGCAGGTCTTTGACCGCTGCTGACAATGCAGCGCGTGTACAAATGACGAAATGCGATTATCCAAAATCGTGAGCCTTCAGCTCACGACTAAATTCGGCAGTCTTCGAGGAACTCTCGAAGCGGTTGGTCGATCACTAAACTCCACTTCTAATTACATATTAATCATTAGATTAACCATCCCGGTTTTTTCTCAATAAAGTCAACGTGCTTTTAAATTACGTCGAACCGAGCAAATTTATTTGCTCACAACCACTTTTTCGTCAGAGTGGTACGCCTATCACTGAGAGGTTTTCATCCTTACCTGAGTTTTGTTTTCCGTACTCTCAGCGGCGTTGAAAAAAATTTGTTTTCAGATATATCGACGTACAATTTTATGCTCTTTCAGAATATTGGCTCAAAATTCCGATTAGACATGAAGAAAAGAAAATATGGCCGATTCAAACATAAAAAACGTGAACATTTTTGAAAAAATCTTTTTTTTGTATTTTTTTTGCAATGTTACCGCGAAGAATTCATTCTGTGATCATGATCAGGGATGATCTCGATAGTTACATTTCAACAGGAAATTTTCATGTAATCATTGAATCACTCTTTTTTGAATCACTCTTTTTAAGAACGTAAATATGCTACAAAAATAAGCTATTTTTTTCTCGGAAACGATTGAGTCTAGCACAAATTATCTAGGAACAAGAATATCTTAGAATTGGTCAAAGACCCCTGAAATTTTTTAAGAAAAAAAAAAGTGGCAGTTATAATTGTTTTGATATTTTGGAAAACCAAAAATCATCTCATAAGATTTTAAAAATATTTTATGATATTCGACCAATTCGAAGATATTTTTGTCCTTACATAACTTCAGCTAAGCTCAATAGTTTCCGAGAAAAAAAATAGCTTATTTTTTTGTAGAATATTTACGTTCTTGCCGCCATATTGTAAAATGAGCACGATTCGCGAGATATTCAAAACGTGGTTCAATGTTTACATGAAAATTCCCTGTGAAACTTCAACTATCGTGATCACCCCTCATCATGATTACAGTATGAATGTTTTGCGGTAACATTGCAAAAAAAATACGAAAAAAGTTTTTTACAAAAATGTTCACGTTTTTTACCTTTGAATCGGCCATATTTTTTTTGTATTTATGTCTAATCGGAATTCTCAGCCAATATTCTGAAAGCGCATAAGATTCTACGTCGATATATCTGAAAACAAAGTTTTTTCAACGCCGATAACATGAAAAATAATCGCGTTGAAAGTTTGCTTGAAAATCGGGATGCTTCGGCGTTAATGGGTTAAACGTTCTTGAAGCTGTACTTGGGGGCATTACCATCAAGACTTTTCCCCTTATTAGGCTTCCCATGACTAACCTTTCTTCCTCCCGTTCTACCTTACCTACAACACTAGATATACCGCCAACTTTCACTGCTGCGTATCTTAGTAATACCTTTCCGAGGACAAGGACATGACAACGAACTTATCATTAGCGGGTATTTGGGGGCTACGGCCATCTTCGCTAAGAGGTAACCAACAAGGCATGCGATAACCTTTCGTGGAAACGTCAATTAATGTAACGGCCACAAGTTCTTCCTCAAGCTCAGAGCATTCGTAGCAGTCCACCGATGATAAAGGAATGGCAAGATCATACATTGACGTGACGGAACCAAACTTTGTCACCACCAAGTAAGTTTCTGTGTTCTTCACGACAACATTGGCGATAAGACAAATTGAACCATCTTTCATGATGCAACAGCTATCACGCTTCACCGTACTAAAAACGAATTTCATATATTTGACACGTCGGCACTGATTGATTCCAGGACCTATCATTCGGAACCTATCAGCTGGGAGTGGATCGTCACTGTGCCGATTAAGAACAACAGGAATATCTCGCGAATCGTGCTCATTTTGAACATTATCGATATATTGAACTTGCTCAGCGCGTCTATTCGCAATTTGTTGCAGGGTGCAATCCGGTTTCCTGCAGTATCGACGAAAAATCTTTATATTATTTTCGTACGGAAAAGCAGAATACGTATCAATCGGACCGAGAAGCTTGACGTCATCGACAAGATGGAGAAGGCAATGAACATTGTAGCTTACGAATTCAACACCATATAAGGCTCTGCAATTTTTAACAAACATACGCAAGACTTCTTGAGCATAGAAAACGAGCGGTTCTGATGGAGATTTAAAAGATAAAATACGCATCGCGGAGTGCAACAAAAGAAAATGTTGCAGATAGTCGTTGTTCAAGATTACACCGAATATTACAGGCCCCGTATACAGCAAAGTCTGTCGATGCTGAGTGGCCTTGGCTGTGCTGTAATATTCGATTCTATCAGGATGACGCGAGAACTCCGATGGACAATATGGTACCAAACGTTCCAGTCTCTTCGAGATCAGTTTTATTTGGTGAGCCGATAATTTCGCTTTCATAGAAAACTTGCCATCTACCATGGCTATCAACAGTCGTTTCATTACGCCGAGACAAACAAGGTGCATGTATTCAAAGGGAACTCTTTTCACCATGTCCATTGGCAGATGCGATAAAGGGCTTTCACCGTCCTTGTGATGATCTTCATCGACCCTTCTGCGATACTCATCGTCCGTTCGAGGAGCATTGGTCAAGGCTGCAAAGGTCATTCGTCGGTCAGAGTGGTCTCCAGCAATTTTACATTTCGAACACGGATTGTAAGAATTGTGACCCTTGTGGCTTAGAACGAAGGCCCTAGCGGGTGCGTCAGCAATAAAAGACCTCAAAGTGATTGCTATTGTTCTTTCGCAAAATACTACGCCACCGGTGTGGATTATTTCATTCGCCTCGGTAACGAATAAAGTAAAAAAGTCCATTGCGTTCTCGGGTTTTTTTTCTCTACGGTACACCCCGATCACCTCAACTTGATTGCTTTTGATATTTGCGATCCTGCATTGAATGGGCCAGATTTGGATTCTCGAAGACTTCCCTAGCGTGGCACCATCAGTACTAAAATCAATTTCGACGGTATCAGGAATGTCGTCCGAACGTATCGATTCAGCAATTCGAAGTATTGCCTTCTCGAACCCTAAATGAAGATATTGCCCCGGAGCTACGTCTACTAGCGTCGACGGACTGTGCCGCATACCCAATAGTGTCTTCGTCGACCTTGGAAGTGATGAAAAACATTTGTGCTTACGCAGCACGTCAAGTATGCAATCACCCGCCGTTTGGCTTATATCCGTTTTCACGAAGCAAGCAGCAAGGGCTTCTGCAAAGGAATCGGCCTTTTTTCTGCTACCATCGGCGGTTCGCAAGTATCAGCAGGTTCTTCGTCTTCACCACTTTCGTCCAGCGATTCCGAAAACCAATCGCTGTCTTGCACATTGGCATCATTGTCCGTCTCGTCGTTACCGAAATCGTTCGATACTTACTGTGAGGACGCGACCAAATTGAAAAATTCGTCCATAGCATTCGGGGGTGAACTAGTTAATGTAGCCATTTCCTCGCCATCGCTATTTTCCCGTTCTGCAAGTTCCTCATCGACTTGCAACCTCTGTGGGCTTTGCGGACTACGTAAACTAGCCTGACTATTCAAAAATGCATTTCTAAGTCTACGGCGCCATGGGGTCGATACACGATGACGCGGCTTACGCTTATGCGAGACCGTTCTAATCAGGTTCATTTTAAACGAGCAAACGAACAATTATGCCCGAATTCAACGCAAATGATTTTATTAACAATAAAACTAACTTATCCAATGTTACGGCAGAAAAAATAAGCGTTTTATACTTCCCTTGATGTTTAGCTGTACAGTCTAGTTTGTAGGTGAGAGAACAATCGTGTTGGCAGCACCTCCTGGTCCTGCTGAAAAAGGGAAATATTTGTTTGTATCTATAGTTATACGTACATTGCTAATTTTGACTATCTTCACAAAGGGCATAGGGGGATAATCATGGTGAAATGGCCCCGGGCGGATATTTAATTGCTACTTCGTGGATATGAAGGTACTAATGAAAGACGATAACCCTTCAAAAATCAGACGTCTAACTCAACGCGATTTCGAGTAAATAAAAAAATACTGAAAAAACGAAAAACTTTTTTTTCTCAGGAACGGCTTATTCAATTGTAATGAAAATTTAGTGCGTTACAGGGATACATAAATAATTTCTCCCGACAGAGTTACAGCCATATTGGGTTTCATTATCCTGTAAAAAAAATGTTTTTTTTCAAAAATTAAAAATAAAAATAAAAATAAACCCAATATGGCTGTAACTTTGTCAGGAGAAAGTATTTATATATCCCTGTAACGTACTAAAATTTCATTGGAATCGATCGAGACGTTCCTGAGAAAAAAAAAGTTTTCGATTTTTCAGTATTTTTTGGTTTACTCGAAAACGCGTTGAGTTAGACGTCTGATTTTTGGAGGGTTATCGTCTTTCATTAGTACCCACATATCCACGAAGTAGCAATTAAATATGTGCCCGGGGCCATTTCACCATGCTTATCCCCCTATGCCCTGTATCGTAAAATTTAAAATGTAGTCAACTGTAAATACCACAAGTGGCATCACAATGCGTATAAGGTCAAAATTATAAATATAAATGCCAGTTTAGCGAAACGATACTTTCTACGCAATATCTGTGGGTCCAATTGAATTTAAAAATAAATTAATAAAATAAATCTATTAAAATTTATTACTGTCATTAATTCATGTACAATTACAAATGAATTTATTGGAAGATTAATGTGAAAGTTTAAAAAAATGTCAATCGATTGTTATTCTTCATTAATTTCAATGGTTTATTTAGATTAAAAATAAATTCCAATTACATTCCATTCTTTGTTCATGTTATTAATTGATTTGGGTCATTCCATGTCAAATCGACCAAGAGTTGGAATCGACTCCTCTCAAGTGCGATGAAATTTGGTCAGAAGTTTTCGTTTCCAATAGAAGAATGTTCTACGAAAGGAAAAATATTGAAAAATTTTCTTTCAAAAGTTATTCAAAATATAAAATTTCAGAATTTTTCAAATCTCTTAAGTTTACTATTTAAATGTCATGAAAACTATTGTAGTTACTAAAAATCATTCTAAATTCGTTTTGAAGAGTATACTTGGGGCTACGAAAAAAATAATATCCCGAAAAAAATTTTTAAAAAGGATGAATTTGGAGAACTTTTAATTGTCAAAAATCGTCAAAATCCAAATACCGCATTGTATTTCTGGTTTAATTTTTATTATATAATACCTTATATCGGTTTAAAAAGATTCTCAAATTTTCATAAAGGTGTTTTTTCTTGATTCAAAAATATAAATTTTGAAATTTTTCGAAATCGTGCAAATCCACGATCAACATTACATTTTTGGTTAATTTTTTTGTACATAATACTTTATACTGATCTCAAAAGATCCGCAAACTCTTGGGATGGGGTGTTTTTATTTAAAAAATAAAAATTTTTGAATTGTCGTACAATTTTTTTTATTTTTATTATCATTCATTGCAATTTTTACTGGTCAAATTTACGGGATTACATAACTACTTAACTTTACTTAACTTACAGAAAAAACAAAAAACACAATTCTTTACCAAAATTGAAAAATATTTTATAGCACACCGTGCGTAAAGTCGGCATTTTCCGCACTTATGCTATAAAAAATTATACGAAACTCGTTCGAGAAACTTTTTCTCCCCTCATGTGATTGCAACATTCGCCTTCGGCTCATGCTGCAAACTCACACTCGTCGGAAAACGTTTCATCGCACTCGTATCGTAATATACTTTTTTTTTTTTAAACAAATGCACACATCCGGAAAATTTCATGATCTTTCAACATCAGTACAGGTAGTACAAGGTATATATAAAAAAAATGGAACCAAACATAAAATGCGGTATTTAGATTTACTCGATTTTTGAAAATGGAAAATTTTCCAAATTCATAATTTTCCAAAATATTTTTTCGGGATATTTTTTTTCTTTTCGTAGCCCCAAGTATACTCCTCAAAACGTTTTTAAGACAATTTTTCGTAACTACAATAGTTGTCGAGATATTTAAAAAATAAACCTGAAAGATTTAAAAAATTGTGCAATTTTAAATTTTGAATCTTTTGAAAGAAAATTTCTTAAATTGTTTGCTTTGGTAGAACTTTGTTTTGTTGAAAACGAAAATTTCTGACCAAATTACATCGAAATTGAGAGGGGTCGATTTCAACTCTTGGTCGATTTGATATGGAATGACCCATTTATAATTGACGGTAAACTTTCATTCAGTTTATTTGTTAATTAACTTACAATGAAAAATATATTTAAAAAGCATGCTATTGTTAATTAATGTTATTGAACTAATTTTTCTTTCGGTTCCTTTTTTCCGTTAACTTTATCATTTTTTTTGCCTTTCTACGTGACTTTTGTTACATATTATTGTATATAATTCTGTTTTTCGATTGTATTCATTACTTTAATTACTTTTTTACCAAACGTTTTTTTTCGCATTCATTTTCTTTGCGATTTTTTCATTGGTCTTTATTCGGTTATTGCAGTATACGAAGTGCTGTTGTGTGCAGCAATTTTTTTTTTGTAATAAAATACAAATATAATTGCGGCGCAAAACAATGGAAATGATATATTGAACAAAAGGAATAATCCGAAGGAAAGCAAACCACTGATATTTCGATAAAAATTGTAAATTACAATAATATTAATCGAAACAGAAAAAAAAAGAACTCAAACAGTAAATGACAAATCATAAAAAAGAATAAAGATAATCAAGCAATGAGATCAGTGAAAAGAGCCCAATCGGAAAGAAAGCAATATCAAATCGAAATAAATTTTTGTTCCATATTTACTTTTTTCGGATTCGATGTATTATTTTCATTTATAATTTAATTGTATCGGAACTTATTAGTCACTGATGTACTTTTGTTTAGATATAATTTTTTGTTATTAATTTTTTTCCATACATCTATTCCATTGGTTCATGCCAACATGATATTTCTATTTTATAAATATATCATTTCACCGGACACTACAGCAACTAAATAAGATACTGAAAAAAAAACGAATTAAATCCAATCTCAAAAGACTGGAAAGGAAAAAAAAATCAAGCAAATCGTATATTTCCTCGAAATTCTATAAAAAATACTAACAAACATAATAAGGGGAATCAGATTAAAAAAACAAAAAATTCGAAACAAGCTTTTATTTTTAGTAAAAGGAAAACAAGAAAAAAGTTAATAATAATTGTATCTCATATTAAATCTTTGTGTACTTATAACAGTATGAAGTATTGAAATAAAAGCGTGTTGCATTTCAACAGCAAGAGAAAAGAGAGTGTAACACGCTTTTATTTCAATACTTGATATTGTGATAAGAACACAGAGATTACATATATGAGATGAAATTATTTTTAACTTTTTAGTTACTTCTTATTAACAAACAATAAAAGCTTGTTTTAAAAACAAATTTGTTTTCGTTTATTTACTTGTGTCACGGTATCATACATTCCTTTCTCACGCCATCCATCCATCTACACTACTTTCTTATCGCTTCACTCTCACGCTCAAACCTCTCGCCTCAGCATTTTCCTAATCTCCTTTCCTCGAAACCTCTCTTATTGTCCTTGGTCCCACGGGCTTCATTTCACCGGCTCGTGGCCTCCCTCCACTCGCCTGGACCCCAACTTCACCCCACTTCACTCTCCACACTCCTTCTTTTTTCCAAGCCTAAACTAGTTCATCTCCAACATCTCTACGAGCAAGACCGGCTCCTATTAACATCTTATCCATCATTAAACCTACGTGCACTTTCTCCTTCATATTCAACTCAACTATTACTTCACTAATAAACATTCGACATTTACCAATCATCAAACCGATTCCGATTATTTATTATGAACCCGCTCGTCCGTCACATTTTGGCGTCAGAAGCGCGATCCCGAAAAGCCCGCAAAGCAGCGATAAAACGCGCTAAAAATTAAAGTGACAAAGTGACAAAGCAAAAAGAAAATAACAACGTGGAAATAAATTAAAGAAGTTTAAAAAAAAAAAAAAAAAAAACAACGAAAAGTGAAAGTGACGAGCGACGAAGTGGAAAAAAATCAAGGAGTGAAAAAAAAAAAGATCAATCAACGAACATTTTTAAACATTGAAAGCACGCCACAATTTTTTTTTCTTTTTCAAAACAACATAACAACGATCAAATGTGAAAAAACTAACAAATATTTGGAACATCGGAAACGACAAAATTTTATTTTTAACAACGAAGGAACAACAATAATTTTAAACATCGATAAAACAACACAAGACCTTTTTTTTCTCTCTTTTCTTTCTTTTTTTTCATACAAACGGCAATTGTGAAGAAAAACATAACAAATATTTTGTATAACATCGAAAAATCAAAGGACATATACACGAAAGCGGAAAAAAAAGAAAGCTGACAGGAAAATAGTGAAGGGAAAAAAGTGGAAAAAGAAAAGGTGAATAAGAAAAAGAAAACGTGCTAAAAAGCGTACACGGAACGCCCCATATTACACCGTATACCAGACGCACACGAGGCTGCAACGACGCGTACCTCACGCACACTCACCGGACGATCACATACACACGGAATACTTATATACATACATATTGAAATAAGAAGGAAGGAAGGAAGGAAGAAAGAAACACGAAAATACAAAAATCAAAATCACACTTATGCAAATACGAATCATCTTCATAGCGGCAATGTAAGTACCCTTTTATTCGAAATTTTTATAAAAATATATGAAAAAGTTATAATTTGTTGTGGGAAAACCACATTTAAAATTTTTTTTTCTCGAGTGTGAAAATTTTGGTGCTTCGCGAGAGCCCTTGTGACGCATGAGCGTATACCGCTGGCCTTGTCACATATACACGGCTCAACACATGCATTTTTTTTTTCTCTTTCTCTCTCTCTCCGAGCGAACAAACGCTCTATTCATTTTCTTCTCTCTCTTTTCTCGCGCCACTTAACATTCCATTTCCCTCGAATATACATGCGACGAAAAACGACCATTCCACAGGAATTTTTTTTTAAACACTAAATTCATTATCGTCATGCTAGATAAACTTTTGAAAAATCCTAAAATAATAAAAATTTTCCTAAAAAAAAAAAATAAATAAATCACATTAATAATTTTTCTTTTTTTTTCTTTCCCTCTCTCACTGAAAAATAAAATTTCCCTTTTCTCGCATAATAAACCTTTTTTTTCCCCTTCTCACAAAAAATAAAATTTATTGCACTTCTCTCAGATAATAAAATTTTCTTTCAAGAAATAAAAATTTATTTCTTTTTTTTTTTGTTTCCCACAATAAATTTTCTCTGCGAAATAAAATTCATTTTTTCTTCTCTGTTTTACATAATAAAAGATTTTCTCTGAAAAAGTAAGAATTCTACTTCTTTCTCTCACATAATAATAATAAAAAAAATTTTTTTTTCTCTTTTCCTTTCAAAAACAAAATACATTTTTTTTGTTCTCTCCGTAAATATATATATATAAGACAATATTCCTTTTTATGAACAAACCGATATAGATGTATTGACACAAGTTATCTATGCACATCGCTCAATATTTTCTTTTCAGGTTTTTTTTTCTCAAAATCGTTATAATAATCAATTTTTTTTTTTGCGAACCTAATCAACAAAATCGTTCGAATAAATTGTGAATAAATTAAAAATTTTACCAACTTTCGATCACAAACAAATAGATTATTCATCTTATTATTAATTTTTTTTTTAATTTACACCCCTTTCATGCGAATAACGTCGAAATTTCGATTTATTGTGACTTTTTATTTTTTTTAACCGTATTTAAGAAACGAATCCAACTTTTTCAAAAATAATAGGAACGATAATAATAATAATAACAATAATAACAAAAAAATAATAATCAACGTATCTGTTTTTTTTTCAAAGTTTTAACGAAAGTATCCGAAACATTTTTTTTTTGTGTTTGTTTTTTTTTCTCTCTCCCTTTTATCATTATTTAAATAATTCTTTTCGACACGCAAATACTCGCAACATGTCAAAGCAACTGTGCACGTAGAAAAGGAAAATTCATCAAAAAAAAAAAAAACAAAATACTGAAACTGATCGCCTTTGTTAAAAAAAAAAAAGAAAAAAAAAAAAAAGTTTTTCACAAAATCTGATAGACATTAATTTTTTTTTTGTGTATTTTTATAATGCCTGCAACAAAACAAAATCTATACTAAATAACCTATACAAAAATTCAAATAAAGTTTAGGAAAATAACAGGACCACACAGGACCGATGTTTTAGACATTTAAGAATAAATATCACGAACTGTGTTTACATTTACTTGTATTTATTATTGCTGACAAAACCTTTTTTTTTATTCTTTTTTTTTCTCTGCCTTGGACGAAAAAGGCCCCCAAAAATTGAACCTGTAAGACCACCCCGGCGCACTAGCACGCGCCAAAACCTCACCCCTGCATTTTTCGCATTACCCGGTACACGAAACATGCCAAACGAAATGGTACAGCTTAATATGAGAGCTACCGATGCTCTCAATTTGATCCCGGTATTCGACGGAAGAAATATAGCCACCTATTACTACATTCGGAATTGCAACGACGTAAAAAGTATGTTAGCCGAAAACCAACACACACAATTTTTAAGACTTCTGCGACACAAATTAGCAGGACTCGCGTACGATTTAGCAGCCACAAAATCATACCAAACAATCGATGAATTTCTTCAGGATATGAACGAAAATTTTGGTTCTAAATGCGAATTACCGGACCTTGAGCACGAATTAAATACACTTGCACAAAAGTATAACGAAGATATCACCGAATACGCGACAAGAACTAGGGTAATTGTGTGCCGAATAAACGAAAGACTCGACGAGTATTATGCTCGAGAAGATCAAAGACAATATCTCACCAACAGAAAAGAAGAGGTATCAAAAACCGCGACGAGATCCTTCATAAGGGGTCTCTTTGACAAAATCGGAACCTGTTTAATAAACCGCGAAATAAGAACGCTAGAACAAGCAATAAAAGAAGCAGCGAACGTCGAACGAGAACTCGGAAAACGCCAAATAGTCCACCAGAATCGAGCATTCCTGGAACATGGACAAAACACACGCGGTGAAACAGCGAAAGTCCACTTTGCGGAAATGCACGACAAACAATCCTCAAAATACTGTACTTTTCATGAGACAGCTACCCACGACACGTCGGAGTGTTTTGTATTAAAAAATCGCAACAGAAATTCCGAAAAAAATAAAAATGACCGGCAAAACGATTCGCAAGACGGTTATCGCAGCGACTCGCGCGACCGACAGCGAAGTAATTATAGGAACAATTCACGTGATAGGTACAATAACAACCGAGACAGATACCGCGACGATTCAAGAGACAGATACCGCGACGATTCAAGAAACAGATACCGCGACGATTCAAGAGACAGATACCGCGACGATTCAAGAGATAGATACCGCAACGAATCAAGAGACAGATACCGCGACGATTCAAGAGATAGATACCGCAACGAATCAAGAGACAGATACCGCGACGATTCAAGAGATAGATACCGCAACGGACCAAGAAACAGATACCGCAATGACTCAAGAGATAGACGAGATAGTTACCGCGACTCAAGAGACAGACGCCGTGACGACTCAAGAGACAGACGCCGTGACGACTCAAGAGACAGACGCCGTAACGACTCAAGAGACAGACGCCGTGACGACTCAAGGGACAGACGCCGCGACGACTCAAGAGACAGACGCCGTGACGATCGACAGGATAAACGACGCGATAATTCGGAAGATCCGAATAAGAAAATTTCACCCGAAGAAACAAGACAATTCATCATTGCATTCAGGGACATGATGAAAAGCAACAGAGAAGAAAACGCAAAAAACTCGAACGCGACTTCGTGGGACAGCGCAACGCGGAGCAAATCGGAAGAGCGCACGATAACAAATTAATACCAGTCAAACCAGTCATGATTAAAAAAGCAACGATCTCACTCGGAACCCTAAAAGGACATAGACCTCCCACCATAACAATAGATTCCGTTGACTTAAGGGAAATTAATACAACCCTTTTAATTGATACCGGTGCACAAATCAACTTGATCAAAATTAACGCATTAGGAAATCACGTCGAGATAAACGACCTGATCCTTTACGAACTTTCGGGAATCACAAAAGGTACAATCTTCACCACAGGCATGTGTATAATCAGAATAAGGAAAATACCAGTCGAATTTCACGTCGTTCGTGACGAGTTCCCGATCTCACAAAACGCTATTTTAGGTGACGAGTTTTTCAAAGAAACACCAGCTGACATCCTATACACACAATCGTGCATCACTTTCCATGGGCATTCGATACCCTTCGGAACCCAGGAAAAAATTTTAATCCCGGCTAGAACAAAAATAACCATCCATGTTCGAGTAATAAACTCGGACCTTACGGAGGGATACATTAACAGACTGAAGGGAGGTGATGGCTTATTCATCGGAGAAGCTCTCGTAACAAATAATAATGGTATCGCATACTTGCAGGCAATAAACACCACGGATCACAATATACACCTTAACGTTCCGTGTGTTGAATTACAGTCAATTGAAAAGATAATAAATACACCAAACGATACCGAGGAAAATGATTCTCTCGATACTCAAATTGAGCATCGTGCAGTAATCTGTCCTGCAATAGTCGAGGAGGACGAGGACCGGTTTGAAAAGCTAAAGCCACTCTTGAACCTAGATAATCTAGACGACAAGGATAAAGAGCATGTGCTAGAACTGGCCTCTGAATATTCACACCTCTTTGCTTTGCCCGGTGAACAATTGGGACACACGTCAATGTTGAAACATGAAATTTACACAACAGACGAAAAACCAATAAACACAAAACAATATCGATTTCCACAAATACACAGAGACGAAATTCACAAACAAGTAAATGATCTTTTGGAAAACGAAATTATTCAACCATCATTGTCACCTTTCAACTCACCAGTCTGGATAGTGCCTAAAAAAGCAGATCAGGAAGGCAAAAAGCGTTGGCGATTAGTCATCGACTTCAGGAAGTTAAATGAAAAAACGATCCCAGATGCGTACCCGCTACCAAACATCATTGACATTATCGATCAATTGGGTAGGTCTCGCTACTATTCAGTACTTGACTTAGCATCTGGTTTTCACCAAATTGAGATGCACCCGCGCGACAAACAAAAAACGGCATTTTCCACGCCGAACGGTCATTACGAATTTAATCGGATGCCGTTTGGTCTTAAGAATGCACCGGCAACCTTTCAAAGGCTAATGGACATCGCGTTGTCGGGCCTACAAGGTGCTGATCTTTTTGTGTATCTCGACGACATCATCATTTATGCTACCGATCTTAAGGAGCATAAACGAAAATTTTCTAGATTGGCTCAGAGACTAACACACGCAGGTCTCACGTTACAAACGAACAAATGCAAGTTTCTGCAAAAAAGAGTCGAATATTTGGGCCACGTAATTAGCGAAAATGGATCTCAACCCAGACCGGAATTATTACAGGCGATAAAGGACTTTCCCATTCCAAAAAACAAAAAGAATATTACACAATTCCACGCCTTGGCAAATTACTACAGACGTTTCGTGGAAAATTTCGCTACGATCGCTATCCCATTAACCAAACAGCTAAAAGCATCAGCAAAATTCGATTGGACAGAAGAATGTCAACAGGCATTCGATAGCCTCAAACAAAAATTGACCGAAGAGCCGATTTTGCGTTACCCAGATTTCAGTAAAGAATTCAAACTCACGACGGACGCATCTGACTACGCGATAGGTGCCGTCTTGAGCCAGGAACACGAAAAATTTGACCACCCCATCGCATACTATTCTCGCACCCTCTCGAAACCAGAAACCGCATACGATGCAATGCGAAAAGAACTTTTGGCGGTAGTTAACGCTATCGAGTATTTCAGACATTATCTATATGGTCACCATTTTACTCTGATCACGGACAACAGAGCGCTCTCTTATTTACTCAAGAAACCAAACCCACCACAACAAATTCAGAGGTGGCAAGCTATTCTCAATGATTACGACTATGAAATCCACCATAAACCAGGTAAATTTAACGTTGTCGCAGACGCATTATCGCGAAACCCTGCCGACATTTTACCGATAAGACCCAGAGAAGATGGATCAAACGACGAAGGAAAAACCACAAAGAAACAAAGAACTTCTCGACAGGGAGACAAACGAAGTAGATCATCATCGGAAGAATCTTCCGGAAACCCGGCTCCAAATAAAATAATCCTTTTACCAGAAGAAACAGAACAACAAGATATCGAAATGAAGTTAAATCAAGAAACTATCATGGACAAAACAAAACAAACAGGAGGGAGTGCACGACCCCAAACAAATAAATCCATTGATGACAACATTTATGAATCACCTATGTCGGAAGGAGAAACTGAACTCACATTACAACGAAAACAGCAAATCCCAAAGGATCACTCTTTGATAAACAAAAAATTTGAACAACACAAGCGTGTCCATGACACGTCTGAAGACGAAACGGCAAACGAAACTGGCAATCAACTTAGAAAACGAGAACGAACTGTAACAATTTATATTGATAGTGAAGTAGAAGACGAAAACGTCAATAAAATTAAAAGTAGGGAAAATCAACGAAACAACGGTCTACCAAGGCCGAGGGCAAAACGCTCGATGCACACGCAAAACCCGTCACTCGCAACAGGGGACGACGCACATATGCGATTAGAAGTAAGCAACCCGTCACTCGCAACAGGGGACGACGCACACATGCGATTAGAAGTAAGCAACCCGTTACCCGCCACCGGGAACGAACAATTACACAACCCGTCACCCGCCACCGGGGACGAACCGGAAAATACGAACGATCAACCGCGTAGAAAAGCAGAGAAGGAGATAATTATCGAACCGCCAGCAACTCATATCGGAGAAGGAGTTGAGGACGAATGTGCCAAACTACCATCGGTACAATCGACATTCAGGTCGCCGTCTCCACCCATGCAAAAGATCAATGGGATAGAGGGAAGTGCTGAACAACCGTCGGTGGAACCGACGTTCAGGTCACCTCCACTTGCGGAGGAAGAAATTAAAGAGGGGGAGTGCACCCAAAAACCTCCGGTGCAACCAACATTTAGGTCACCCCCACTTTCCCGCAATAACAAAAACACGGAAGAAGACGGCAGATCACCAGCCGTACAATCGACATTCAGGTCACCCCCAAATCAGGACGAAATTAAAAACGCAGAGGAAAACAGCAGACAACCAGCTGTGGAACCCAGTTTCCGATCACCACCACGTTCCGAGATGGACGACATCCGGTTACCCGAAGACCCGGCGTTGAGCTCAACAACGGACGACATAACAAGCTTACCATCGGAATCAAAAAATGACAGTAGACGAGACACAGTAGTGTCGAGTCCGACTAGCCGCTCATCACTAACGGAAATACCAACACAACCTGAACCGGTACAAGGAACTAAACGTAGACCTGGCAGACCACGGAAAAATCCACTGAGTCAAATCGCTTTTAGATCACCCACCAAACGCAGACTTGGCAGACCTCGGAAAAATTCAATAAAGAAATTAACATCACCAACTGGGAAAAGAAAACCAGGAAGACCACGGAAAAACCATATCGAACAACCATCAACTTCAACAGTGAACTGGCATTTACATCAGTCGAACGAAGATCATCATCATAATCTCGCAGTGTCAACGGACGAAAATTCAGACAATCAGATAGATGATCCGACATACGGATTATCGCTATATCACCGAAAACGCTTGACAGTAACGGAACCGCAACCCCATACGAGGAACGCCTCAAGAATGGAAGATACAACAATCGAACATGCTCTACAAGTAGAGGATCTACCATCGACGTCGACAACGTGTTCATTTCCATCAGACCCGAAACGGAGTGACAACAACGCACCATACGAAAACATCGCAGAACGAGACAAACAAAACTACTCAAGTGACGACGAATTTATACCATTTCGAGGATTCCCACCGACGCAGTCAGCAGTGAGTAACACACCAACACCAGAATATCCGCAGGTTACAGACAACATATTGGTAACACAGAAGAACATCCTGTCGCAAAAAGGCAACATTGCACACTTTTTGGCAGCCGATTGCATTATGGATACAATGATATCAAAAATCCTCGTGGAAAAAGGAAGAATCAATCAGGAGGAACTCTTGAACAAACAACCGAAACCAGGAAATATTCTCGTGACACAGAGTGGTGAAACATATTATTTTACCATGATCTGTAAACAAAAATCTACAGACAGCATCAACTTACAAACTGTACAGAGATGTCTAAGGGCACTTTTCCGTATACTTAACACGAAAAAACTGGAATCCTGCACATTATCAAAAGACCCGCCAATTATTAATGCTCTAACGTGGGCTACCATCACATCATGGTTACGATCGAACATAAGCAAATCACGAATAAAAATAACTTTATGCGAAGGATTAATTTCGGTACCACCCGTAAAGGAGAGGCAAAGTATAATTAAAGAATTTCACAGTTCGACAATTGGAGGACACAAAGGAATTACAAAAACTCACCAACGCATACTTTCGCAATACTATTGGAAAAACATGAATAACGATATCCGAGAATTCATCAAGTACTGCCATAATTGTCAAAAGAATAAGCTAGTTCGTGTTAAAAACCGAGCTCCCATGATAATTACCGATTCACCAACCAAAGCATTCGACAAGATCGCCATCGACATAGTTGGACCAATACCGAAAACCCAGAAAGGACACGAATATATACTAACAGTTATGGACCTATTCAGCCGATATAGCCTTGCTATTCCGCTCAAACACACAACATCGCACGACATTGCAAAAGCACTATGCACCAAATTCATAACTATATTTGGTGCCCCGCGCGCAATTCTTTCAGATCAAGGTTCAAACTTCATGTCCGACATGTTCAAATCATTCGCGGAATTATTCCAAATCAAGCAATACAAAACATCCGCCTACCACCCTCAGTCTAACGGTGCCCTAGAACGAAGTCACCACGGATTAATAGAATACATAAAACATTTTCGTAACAACGACCGCGATTGGGAAGAACTCGTCTCATTCGCAGTATTCTCTTACAACACGAGTGTTCATGAAGGTACTGGCTTCACACCGTATGAGTTAGTTTTTGGACATCCCGCAGTTTTACCATCAGAATTTCCACCGCCAGAAAAACTGGTAACATTCGATGATTACATGTTAACACTCAACAGAAATTTGAAAAACGTACAACAGATGGCTATGAACAAACAACTTAAATTCAAAGAACGAACAAAGCGATACTACGACAGAAGAGCAAAAACCCCAAACTTTCAAGTAGGACAATCAGTATTCCTGATCAAGGAACCCAAAAAGGGAAAATTAGATAGCAACTATTGCGGACCATTTAAAATTTTAGAAATTAAGGATAACAATAATGTTAAGCTTCAAATAGATGACAACAAGGAAAGAATAGTACACATCGATAAGATAAAACTGGCATATGTTGCAGATGTCGCACTCTCGCTCTAGGAAGCGACGACGCTGTAAAAATCACACCGTTTATCCGAAATCCTGGCTTACACTCGCAACCACTTGGTACATTACGTTCATCGCATACATCCTGGAATCTCATCACATACATCAACACTCACGGTCTGTCTGAAAGACGATCGCAGATAGAAGAAAACTTGAAAGAAACAGACAAATATTGCTATGCGCTCAAAGAAATATGCCTCGCGAGCGGTCAATTGGCAATGATCAGAACACGACTTGATAATGCAGCAAAAACAGAAAAGTTACTGGAAGAACTAATCCCATCATCCAATATCGCTTACAATCGTAAAAAACGCGCACCTTTCGAATTTATCGGAAAAATTAACAAAATACTTTTCGGAACCATGGATATAGACGACGCAAACAGAATCAATGAACAAATTCAAGCATTAGGAAATAACTCGCTGGAATTAGCAGAAATAATTCAAAACCAAACACACATTGTAAAAGCAGGATTTGACACCACTCAGAAAAATGTTCAATCTTTGGCCAAGCAAATAGACAAAGAAACACGTAAACTAAATATCGCACTTATCGGACTCCGTGACGAATTGGAAATAATACGACACAATCAAATGACTATATATTTTATCACACAAATTGAAGAGGACCTCACCGAATTGGAAGTCGATATAGAAACACTTATTAATGCAATCCTTTTTGCAAAAACTGGTCAAGTACACCCACAACTCTTACCAGCAAAAACGATCTTACGCAGTGCAAAAGCAATCATTCAATCCTCCCCGAACACAGAATTTCCGATACCACTCGATACGGAACATATACCCGATTTAATGACATTGACAAAATTAACGGTTTACCACAACGGAGAAAAGTTGATTTATATCATAAAAATCCCACTACTTGATCTGGCAAGATATAAATTATACCAGCACGCGCCTGTTCCAACGCGTTAAGCAACAACAGTTTCACAATTTGCTTTTATCAAACCATCCACACGATACACTGCTATTGCCGAAAACTTTGACAACTATTTCAACCTCTACGACTTGGACCAGTGTAAACACACGGCCTCGGAATACATTTGTGATCAACCGAACCCTGTAGAACTCATTGGAGACGACGCCACTTGCGAAGTTCAGATACTGACTAACCCACAATTCCGCAACTTCGAAATTTGCGATATTAAACTAAAAACATTAAAAAGAACTTATTGGTCCCGTATTCAAAACACTAACATGTGGCTATACACAGCCCCGAAAATCGAAAACCTATATGTCATTTGCGAAAATCACGAATCAAAAATTGTAACCATTGAAAATTCTGGCATACTACAATTAAAACCAACATGTCAAGCCAAAACGAAAGCAGTAAAACTAATACCGTCAACAGAAATCACTTCATATGCGGAAGTTAACCTCACACAAACAGTAGTTCTGAATGTAACACAAATTATCCTCAAGGCAATAGAAGCACCGAGTTTCACTAATATTACAGAGATCTTAACGGAAACAGAAAAATTCACACAATCATTAGAATTGAATAATGTTGACAACGACTTAGAGAAAAACGAAATGGCTCTTAAAACTGTCATTGCGAAAGCTCAGGAAATAACTAAATCACACTACGTAAACAATAGACTTTCAACATTAGAATCAATAATGAAATACTCAGGAATTTCAATTGGCTCCATTCTACTACTCGCAACAATTGGATGGAAATTCTCCATATTTGAAAAATTAACAAAACTATCGCAAATCATATCCTGCATAACGAACAGAACACAAAAACAAAAACGAGTCGGAGGTTCAGATATAGAAATGCAACCCCCGACCATTCAGGCTTACCAACCTCCTAGACAAGTAATACAAGCCACCCCTAAACTGACAAATTCCCGGCGAGAAATCGTAGTTTTAACCGAGGAACTACCAGAAATTGAATATAACCCTCCTCGAGCGATCACCTTCCACAGAGATGTCGCTCCATAAAAAATAAGGTTACATAACATTACATTATATTTATATCTTCTTAATTATACTATCTTTCTACAACTATGCAACACTTTATTCTTTCTCGCTTTTGCATGATACGCTACACGGCATTTGATATCAGCCTGTAAAAACCTTAACAAAACAACATTCTTCTAAACAGATAGACAGCTAAACATCATCAAAAAAATGGACGCCATAACCGCCATCCAATGCCCGTTCTGTGACATGCACAACCCAGCGGAAACGTTCACTCAGCACGTTGTCTCCTGCCTGCGTAACCTCAGTGAAATAGCGAAACACACACACAAAAAACATATGCACTGCCCCCTTTGCCGAGGCGTCTTCCCACCCGATAAACTAATCCGTCACATTAACGTCTGCTCTGCTTACATCTTAAAACGAAAAAATTACACATACTCCGTCACGACAACATCAAAGATTATATTACAACAACAACAACAACAACAACAACAACAACAACCGTCGACATCAATATCAAACAACAATACACAGATACTAAGCATAACACAATCTGCACACGCCCCAACAGGCAACATAAAACAAGTAATGGAAACACGACCGGTACACGTTGCAACACACGACATAGAACAAAACAAGACACGAACTACACCAGCTCAACCCTACAAACTGACAACAACCAACGAAGACACGAAGAATGACGAACCAACCAACGAAGACACGAATAGTGACGAAACAAACAACGAAGACACAAGTAACGATGAAGTAACCGACGATGAAACCGACGAAGAAGCGGACGACGACGTAACGTACCACGAACCAAAGACACCGTCAGTAACACCTCCACCACTCGAACAACCGAAAATTGATCACGAACCGACACTAGCATCACCACCACTGAAAAAACGTAAATTCCAACCGATACTGAGACAATTTTATTACGAAGAATTCAAACAACAGATACCGTTAATTGACACGAATACGCTACAAGAAGCACGACTCGCCATCGAGTGCGAAATATTCAAAAGACTGCAAAGGAAATAGACGACCGAAACGACAAACCTTGGAGACGAAACAACAATTGATACACACAACATGACTTACTAACTGGACGAACAGAACAGGAAAAACGCATTAACAGTACACACCTACTCTCACAATTACACTATCAGGACAGCTCACTACACTGGTACACTTATTCACCATCATTATTATATTATATCACACTATATTATACAATTTATTATTATTATCTTCTTGATTATTACTATTATTATTATAACCATTATCACTACCATCTTATTATTACCATTACTATTATATCCAAAAATTTATTCTCTAAAACATATATTTTACTTACGCATTTATATCCATACTTTTATACATTTATTCATCTCTATATTTTTTAATCATCCACTTATTTCAATATTACTCTATCACTTTTTTTGGAATAAATATAAATGTATCGCCAAAAACGCTCAAGTATCGCTCAGTCGTCACACCGGTCAAACGAGAACCAATCCTACCAGATCCTGGCTAACACATCTCTTCCCACTAACCAAATGCTAATAAGTACTTAGACTGTTTCAGGTAATCCATAAATTGAATAAGGAAATAACAAATTTGGAAACAATATGAAACAAATAATTAGACAATATCAAAGGCTCCCATAACAACATATATAACAGGATTGGAACGATCGATGGAAAAACCAATAAGAAGAAAACAAAGGAAAAGAAAATGGAAAACCAATAACAGGAATAATTACACAGAAAAACCAAAGACAACCGAAATTAAACAGGAAAAATACGAATCATATTACTTTATACTAAATTTAAGCATCCTTTAACCACCCCATATCCAAAATAACAAATCAACCCCACTAACACAAACACTAATCCAGGCATTCAGTTTCAGTTTTCACAACAGCTTCAGGATTTATAATTGAAACGTATTGAACAAATCAGAAGGAAGATTAATAAATTTGAAGGATGACTACCCAACAACTAAACAATAACGACCATCCAGCCACAATTTTTTTTCGACCAAGGAAACGACAAATATAACGAATGAAAATTACAACATTACACACCTTTTCTTTCAATAAAAAAAACACACGATTTTATTGTATCGAGCCACACATAATAAACAAAACCAAATGTAGAAAACATTTTCATTATATAGCATCAATCCAAATTTGAACCAAATTATTGTAACCTGCGATGGGGACCATCGTTTTTTTAAGAGGGGGAGTGTCACGGTATCATACATTCCTTTCTCACGCCATCCATCCATCTACACTACTTTCTTATCGCTTCACTCTCACGCTCAAACCTCTCGCCTCAGCATTTTCCTAATCTCCTTTCCTCGAAACCTCTCTTATTGTCCTTGGTCCCACGGGCTTCATTTCACCGGCTCGTGGCCTCCCTCCACTCGCCTGGACCCCAACTTCACCCCACTTCACTCTCCACACTCCTTCTTTTTTCCAAGCCTAAACTAGTTCATCACCAACATCTCTACGAGCAAGACCGGCTCCTATTAACATCTTATCCATCATTAAACCTACGTGCACTTTCTCCTTCATATTCAACTCAACTATTACTTCACTAATAAACATTCGACATTTACCAATCATCAAACCGATTCCGATTATTTATTATAAACCCGCTCGTCCGTCACACTTGTAGGTACTTTACAGTATTTATGATGTAAAATAACTAGTTTAGTAATTTGTATGTAGTTGTGCATAATTTTTGGAAAAAAATGTTTCGCAATATTTTTTGCACAAAAATTGTTCATAATTTGTTAGACATAATTATTTCACACAATGAATTTGCAACGTTTTTCTGTAAAATTTTTGCACATAGATTTTTTCACCACATTTTTTGGAAACAGCCTGTTACGCAAAATTTTTGCACAGAAATGTTAAAAATCATCAATACAGACACCCGGACAGGTGAAGGTAAATAAAACCTTGTAAAATAATTAAATAAACGAAAATCGCGAGAAAAGACAAAAGAAAAAGTCAGCTGAAAGGGAAAAAAACCAGAGCACATGAAAATGCGAAATAAATGTCCTATGCAAAAAAAGTATGGCTCGAAAAACTGAATACAAAAAAAAAGTACCTACAATTTGTTTTTGCGTGGATATTTTTTGACATGTTCCGTTTCTTTACGATTGTGACTACTTTATATTTTATTCTCAAATTTGTTTCATTGTTTTTTCTTTCCGGTTGGCTTGAGAAATTTGATTCCATCTTTTTCTCTTTATGCATGTCTTAATCACTTTTTCAGAATTTTTCAATTTTTTTTTCTTTATTCTTGTTTGCATTTTTGTTCTATTGTATTTCGTTCTTTCAGTTTCCACTTATTCATTTGTCATCCAAGCTTATCCACATTTTGTACGCTTTCGTATTTCTTAACGGTTGTATGAACGGCTTTGTTCGATGTTGTTCTTTATCCGACTAGGAGGATTAAATCGCGAAAATCAATTACGACGAAAAACATCGATTCAGTGAAAAATGCGAACATTGTGAACACATGTTTACAATGTTTGTTCGCAATCATAAAGAAATACGAAAGCGCGGTACAAAATGTGGATAAGCTTTGTTGACAAAGGAATAAATGGAATCTGAAACAACGAAATACAATAGAAAAAAATGCAAACAAGAATAAAGAAAAATAAATATCGAAAAATTGTGGAAAAGTGATTAAAACATGCACAATCATTGGATTATGTTTGTCCTTGAAAAGTCCTTCAAATATCGTTGAATCTTGTCCTTGAAAAATTGTTAAAAGTGACGATTAAAACATGTTCTTGGATTTTGTTTGTCCTTAAAATTTATGTGCAGTCTTGAATTTTCATATCATTTTATTTCACTTTCATCCATTTTTTTCGATACAATTTTCCAAAAGTCACATTCACTGAATCTTCAATTTTCTGCGACTTTTTTCATAGCTCGTTAAACTGAACGCGAATAGTTATCTCAAAGTTTATTTTGCAAAAAAACACATAAATAAACGCGAAATTATGATCGTAGACTTGAAAATTCTTTTCGTTTATATTCAGCTTTTCGGGCCATATTAGTTATATAATTTGGAACAACCGAAAAAGCGAAATTTACGACAACAAAAATTTTTGTATGAACAATAATTACAGTAAATATATATAAATTTTTAGTGAGAAACTTGCCTGGTACACAAGATAATTATCACTCGATTTTCGTCCAATCCAATCCTCTACGAAAATCGCTGTTGAAAAAGTCTCCGTCGTATTTTTGGATCCACGTTAATAAAAAATCAGAATGTATTTACGTGGCACGGTCACTCGATGAAAATCGCACGTAAACTAACAGGGGCGACTACAGCAGCTAATAACTCGGGAGGACCGTGCCCTGGAGTATCATATATTTTGCGTCGCCAATGGTTCAAGCAGCATTCCCTTATATCTGCTACGGGAAATCACACGCTGTTATGGAATTGGCTGACGCGAGATATCGCGCGCTTTCGCCGATGCGCATGCTCTCCCCCAAAAGCTCTGTTGGGCCTACCCCGGTACCACCACCGCGCACTCGTCAACTCGTGTCGGGCAAGAAAAGCGGGACTCATAGTTTTTGCGGAATATCGAGTGTAACGGATCGCTCAGTGGGCCGGTTTTTGGCTGTTCCGTTTTTTACGATTAGGCCATTTTCGTGCGAGTGTTTTTTCCTGCGAGTGTTTTCGTGCCAGTGTTAATTGCCTGACAGCAATTTATATATTACCATCGAGGAAAATTTACGTGATGGCGGGATACGATAACATCGGAATTTCCATGAACAATAATTTATTGAATAATGGCGGACGTAACAGCGAAACGAATGTGAGTATCAAAAAAGTTATTGAAATTGTTGCCAATGCATTTTCGAAATTTTTTTATTAGACTTTATTTGATTCTTGTCTCTAATTTCTCCTCGTTTTACTCACTTCGTGGTTGCATTTGCTGTTTTTGCCGACTTTCGTTTCGATTTTTATCGCTTACAATATTTTGTACTTATTCAGAATTTCTTTTTTTCCGATATTCTTATACCTTCTTATATTTTTCTTCGATTCTACTATCCCATTATGATTATTTCGTACAGCCGTATATTTTCAACTTTCGTGTTTTATTTAATTTTGTTACTTTTTTCACGGTATAACATTTCTTTTCATTGTTGCATCCTGATGATGAAGTATGTATGTTCACTGAAGCGTTCAAAAGAAAAATTCTGAAAAAACATACGTGATTTAAAATAATGAATTCATGGAAATAGAAACAACCATTCAGAGTCATAGAAAAGATCAAAATAAAATGTACAAAAAAATCCATAGGAGAACAATGAATGATCGCATATCTATTTATTCTCGCTTGCTCTTATTTTTTTGATATTTTTTCATTCCAATATTACTTTCGGCTCATATTTTTTTCTTTTTATGTATTATATTAGCTTATAGTAATTTCTTTCAACATGTGTTTGAACACAAATTGAAAGATTTTTGTTTTGTTTCTATAAAAAGAAAAAAAGTATGTAAAATGTAACAATGTATGTAAAGTGTATGTAACCTCGTATGGTTTTTTTCCACATATTATTTTTATCTTTACGATGGCTCTGAATGTCTTTTTCTTTTTCCATTAATTAATTATTTCAAATCACACATATTTTTTCAGAATTATTCTTTTCAACGATTGAGTGAACGTATATAGGTTATTCCATGTCAAATCGACCAAGAGTAGGAATCGACCCCTCTCAATTTCGGTGAAATTTAGTGAAAAGTTTTCGTTTTCAATAAAACAAAGTTATACCAATGAAAAAAAATTAAACAATGTTCTTTCAAAAGTTACTCAAAATTTCACAATTTTTCAAAGCTTTCTAGTTTATTGTTTAAATATCTCGAAAGCTATTATAGTTACGAAAAATCGTCCCGAATACCTTTTGAAGAGTATACTTGGGGCTACGAAAAACAAATATCCTGAAAAAACATTTTGAAAAATTATGAATTTGAAGAATTTGTAATTTTCAAAAATCGTGAAAATCCAAATACCGCATTGTATTATTTTTCGTTTCATTTCTTTTATATAATATCTTATACTGATCTTAAAAGATTATTAAAATTTCAGAGAGGTTTTTTTTTATTTCAAAAATATAAATTTCTTCATTTTTTAAAATCATGCAAAGCCTCGATCAACATTACATTTGTGGGTAATTTTTTTTTATATAATACCTTGTACTGATCTTAAAAGATTCGGAAATTTTCAGGATGGTGTGTTTCGGTTTCAAAAATAAAAAATTTTGAATTCTTGTAAAAAACAATTTGTTATGTCCTTTCTCCAAGTTAAGAAAATTTGGTAAGTTTTAGCAGTAAAAATTGCTATTAATGATAATTTAAAAAAAATTTATTTTACCAAAATTCAAATATTTTTATTTTTGAAACAAAAACACCATCCTGAAAATTTGACATCTTTTAACATCAGTACAAGGTATTATATCAAAAATCAATTAACCAAAAATTTAATGTTGATCGTGCTCGGTCAGCGCGCGGTTTGTAACACCGCAACATCAGACGCCGCGCTTTGTGATGCCGCCATAGGACCAGGGTTGCAAATAATGCATTACTTTTTTGAGTGCATTCGCATTTTCATTAACCATTAACGTTTAATGGTTATTGGAAATAATTTCCATTAATCATTAAAATTTAATGGTCAATGAAAATTATTTTCATTAACCATTAAAATTCCATGGTTAATGGAAATTATTTTCATTAACCATTTATATTCAATGGTAAATGGAGATTATTTTCATTAGCCATTAAAATGTAATGGTTATCGGAGATTATTTTCATTAACCATTAAAATTTAATGGTAAATGGAAATTATTTTCATTAACCATTAAAATTCAATGGTTAATGGAGATTATTTTCATTAACTATTAAAATTTAATGGTTAATGAAAATTATTTTCATTAACCATGACAATTTAATGGTTAATAGAAATTATTTTCATTAACCATTAAAATGTAATGGTTAATGGAAATTATTTTCATTAGCCATTAACCATTAAATGTTAATGGTTAATGAAAATGCAATTGCTTCCAAAAATGTAACGCATTATTTGCAACCCTGCCAATTAAAATGTAGTGTGTAATAGAAAAAATTTCCATTACCCACTGCAGTGTAATGTGTAATGGACAAAACTTTGATTGCAATTTTGAGAAGGAAAAATATAGATGAATAAATTATTGCAGTTTTGCATTACATTTTATTGACTTAGGACTTAGATTTTTAGAATTATAATATAGATGCTTTTTAGAATTTAAGGTGAAAATCTAAGTCCTAAGTCAATAAAATGTAATGCAAAATTGCAATAATTTATTCATTTATATTTTTCGATTCCTAAAATTGCAATCAAAGTTTTGTCCATTACACATTACATTGCAATGGGTAATGGAAATTTTTTCTTTTACACACCACATTGTAATGGACAGGGTTGCGAATAATGCATTACTATTTTAATGCAATTGCATTTTCATTAACCATTAACATTTAATGGTTAATGGAAATAATTGTAATGGTTAATGAAAATAATTTCCATTAACCATTAAATTTTAATGGTCAATGAAAATAATCTCCATTAACCATTAAATTTAAATGGTTAATGGAAATTAATTTCATTAGCCATTAAAAAAGTAATGGTTAATGCCTTACTTTTTCATTAAAAATTTCGCAACCCTGCATAGGACCAGTATACATAGAGGACGTAGGCAGCCAGAGTCCTGTATGGGAAAAAAATGAATATAAAGCTGTGTCTTCACGTACGCACGAACACGATCGGCGCACGTGAACACCTATAGCCTGATGAAAAATACGACAAACAACCACGAAAAAATATTATATCTAAATCGACAAGTAAAATCTCAATAACATTGTAAAGGAAAGTATAAAATAGAATGAACAGATGACAAAAAATACAACTAAACGGGAAAAAGAAATTATAGAAAAATCTATAACAATGAATAAAAAATCCATACGAGGCACTCCACCTATAACTGAGCGGCCATTAACTCGACATTTTGTTTTTCGGGACGCCCATTTCTTTTCTGTTACTTATCGAAAAAAAAGTATACGTATTTCTCAAAAAAAAAATATTTTTCATTTCCTTCCGTTTTAAGACTTTTGAAAGTACAATTTTTCTTTCTTCGATAAAAGTGTATTTTTCGATTTTTTTGCAAATAAGTAGACAAAAAAGTACATGTAAAACCGCATCTTTCGATCGCTATCCCATCATGGACAAATAATTTATCGATTTTTTCGATGCATTTTTCGACTTTTTCTGTGTGTATGAAACTTTGAATATATAATATATATACATAAATATATAATATATAATAATATGTTCGTATTCCTTTTTTATTTTTTAAAATTTGCTTTTATTCTTTTTTTACGAATTAAAACACATTTTTAAAAGTTTCTTACACATAGAAAAAATTGCAAAATGATTTCTGATTTGTAAAAAAGGAGTTTCTTACACATAGAAATAATCGAAAAATGATTTCTCTATGATGGGATAGTGATCAAAAGATGCGGTTTTAAATGTACTTTTTTGTCAATTTATTTGATAAAAATCGGAGAATACACTCCTGTCGGAAAAATAATTTTTTTTTACTGGGCTTATTTCTCATAATACTATTCTCATGGGGATTTCATTCATTACTTTTTTTTAAAACTTTCTCTGTACGTCCTCATAAGCCCCCAGGGTGGTATTATGAGACATGATCTGAGTTAAAAAAAATTATTTTTTGTAATTGAAGAAAAAGATAGAACGAAAAATAATCCCACTCGGAAAATTTCAGAAAACTTGCAGAAAATGTTAAAGTTTCAAATGAAAAATAGGAAAAAAGAATGAACAAGGCAATCATCGAGAAATTTTTATTTTTTTTGTTCTGAAAATTCGAAAAACAACAATGAACATAAGTCTGAATAATTTTTAAAAAATATTCTTATTAAGGATGCTTTGCCCCTACCGTCGTAGCCAAAAAATTTATCTGTTTGAAATTTCCGTACTTCCTGATACAATAAAAATGTGAAAAAAATCAGCAACATTTGGCATGTCAAAAACAACAATTATCAATAATAATATTGCCCAAAAGTTATTAATAAATTGTTGAAACTAATAATTTTTCAACAATTAGTCCATAAATTGTTTTTTTTCTTAAGCAAATCGAATGCGTCAATTTTTTTTAACGCATATGAATTTTTTCAAAATTTTCTCTATTTTGAAATATTTAAAAATAATTTCTGAATATAAACCAAAAATTACCAATTTTTTATATGTTTTTGTACACAACTTTATTGCCAGCTTTGAAAAGTTTCAACGACACTAGGCCAAAAAATACATAAATACAGTCATTTGAAAAATTTCAAAACAGGAATTTCAAAATACACTGAAAAAAAAGATGGTTGAATCAACAAAATCTTTTGTCAAATACGTTTAACTAGATAATTTAGTTAGTACAATTCAACATTTTTTTGCCTGAATAATATTTTAGTCAACCGTTGCGCAGAATTGTTCAAAAAACTAAAAATTTAGTTAGACCAAATAAATGTCTAGTTGAACGTATTTGACAAAACGTTTTGTTGATTCACACAAATTTTTTTTTCAGTGTAGAGAGAAAATTCTGAACAAATTCATATGCGTTCAGAAGAATTGACGCATTCGATCTGTTTAAGAAAAAAAAATCGGTGTGTGCAATCACACGCCACGGAAGTGAATACTATATATGCATTTCGCTGCCGGGAGAAATTATTTTTGCCGATAAATTAAAGGTGGGGTAACCCCCCTCCCCCTTTCACGCCTTTCCGCTCTCGTGAGTGCGAGAGAGATACAGTTGAAACTTTTAACACATTTTTCTCGAAAATGGCTTGATGGAATGAAAAAAGAATAGTGGGGCCAATTGTACGCATTGATTACGCAGGCGGCCCCACTCTTCTTTTTTTTGTTGTATCGAGCCACCTAAGAGAAAAATGTGTTCAAAAATTTTTGAGGTTATGTTGACCTTTACACTCCCCTTAAGAGGATATGAAAGTTGTTAGTTGATCAGCTGAAACATGATTGCGAGAGAGATAGCTGAAATTTCCTAACGATCTTTCGCAGAGATTAGCAACGTTTGGGGCAAAATAAAATTTTTGAACTCTGCATCAGAATATTACGCAGGGCCTAAATTTTTTTTTTTTCAATTATTCGACGTTTACGAGAAATACTTGTTCGAAAAATTGTCGGTAGGAGAAATCTTTCATATCTTCTTAAGGGGGAGAGCAAGAGAGAGAGAAAGAGAAGCCTAACACCAAACTAACAAACCAACAAATAACAAAACAATAAACAACCAACAAAAACTATAATTTTCCCGAAGGGACAGAGAGCTGTGTGAACTCACACAAAGCCGTAGGCTCACACGTGCAACCAGCGACATATGCATATTGCATGGAAGCGCCACGCTTATGGAAGCATTTGGCACGATTTCTTTAGGCAATGAAAAACTCTATATTATCTGCCTTGGGTTACTCGCTAGTGCCCTAGCTGGCTACCGCGAGCGCTGCCCGTTGCTTCCATGCGCGAAGCACGCCGCCCCATCCTCTCTCCGCACTGACTCGCTCGCTCTCGCTCGCACACGCACGGTTTACGCATAATCCTCTCTCTCTCTCTTATTCCATTCTTTTATTCTCTTGTCCGGTGTTATAACGCGGGCGTGGGAATTATATTGCTTCGCATAAGAAGTATTCACTTAAAAAAATTATGGACTAATTGTTGGAAAATGAATTGTTTAAACAATTTATTAATGACTTTTGGGCAATATTATTATTGATAATTGTTGTTTATGACATGCCAAAAGTTGCTGAATGTTTTCGGGTTTTTATTGTATCAGGAAGTACGGAGTACGGAAATATCAATCAGATAAAATTTTTGGCCAGGACGGCAGGGGCAAAGCATCCTTAGAAGTAAATTTGAAAACAGAAATTTGAAAAAAAATTGACTCGATAAGTCAATTTTAGGAAAAGTCATGGGCATTTTAAAAATGAATAGCCTTTTTTTTTAATTCATAACTTTTACGGTTGGGAACAAAAATTTGAAAAAATGTGGAAAAGTGTCGTTGTCAAGGTTGAAAAAGGTAAAAAAGTTTCAGCCAAATCGAAAGGGGTCGGGATCAAAAGTGGTCGATTTTGCGTGGAATGCCCCCTATGTGTTTCTGACGTTGAAATGATGAGTAATGACGATACATGAAATATGCGATTGCATTTTTTATGATCTTTTCGAATTTTCGTTGGTAGGTTTATTTGCAAGGTTTTTCATTATTTACATCTTTTATATGTCAGTACATATATCAATATATTTCTTTTTTATGTCGCTATAATAAATATATGGGGCATTCCATGTCAAATCAACCACTTTTGAACACGACTTCTTTCGGTTTGGCGGACTTTTTTTCTTTTCTACCCCATCAAAAATATTTGCAGGACATTATTAAATTTTCTTACGCAACTCAGACAAGCTATACATTTTTCCAAAAGACGGCTTTTTTCAAACAGCGATAACTTCTTCAAAAATTGACTAGTTCCAACTTTTTTTTCCAACATTTTGGTATTAAAATGTACTTTCCATAAAAAAGATACAAAAAAAATTCAATATATTATAATCTATGAAATTTTTCACTTTGTCACGTATGACGTATTTTCAATTATTTTGTTTTTGTTCAAATTCAGACCCTCCGCCACTATCCTAAATTAGTCAAGGGAAAACTAGCTCACGATGACACATTTCATAAAATCAAGATAGCCAACAATTCTAGTCGCTTTCCCACACGTAGTGCGATCAACTCAAAATATCCAATATATCTCACGGAAACACGTGCATATCAGACCCCAAGCTGCTTAAATATCTCAGCATGGAGAAAAGTCGTAAAATCATCAAACCGGTGCGCACACAAGTGTCGCCGAAACCAGAGCATCCCTACCGGCCTACTCGCAAGTATATAGGCGAGCATAGGCACAGCGTCCCGCTGCAACACACGCATCCACTCCACGTATACATGTACCCTCGCGCCCGTCTCTGTGTACTAGTATAGGCATTTTCCGAAAAGAGCTTCAAATATTAAAAGAAACCGCTAAGTCGACCGATCTTGTTTAGATGACAGGTTGTAAAAATCACAGTTTATTGCCTCTCCCGCATACTCTGGGAAACAAGTACTACAAAGAGCAGCGTTTTTCCGAACACTTAGTTCTAAAACGACGGCACTCCCGAAACCTTCTATTCCTCATATGCCCTTCCTTCATGAAGAAACCTTGTTTTTCCCAATTTCCACATGAAAATAGAAACTCAGCAGGGGAATGCACGTGTTACCTCAGCAAGACAGAAAACTAAAAAATATGCTTATAAATAGCCAGCTGCACTAGAAAAGAATACACCCGATTAAGATTTTTCATCCCGTGGGTCTCGAAACTAGACCAACGTCGAAAACAACTGTATTCACCAATAGAAATGTAGGAAAATCCGTATGCCCAAATTTGTAAAATCATCTCCCGCTGAGCAAACAGACCCTTTAAAAACTCTTGCACAGCGACAAATTCAAGTTTAGTCTTCGTTTAGTCTTCGATGGCGTTGAGTCGTCACGCTCCAAACCTTCGCGAGAGGGTGAGGAGTAGGACTATCCTAGTGTGTCCGCGATCGCGTATCTAGCCTCGGAATTGATATCGTCGCGCGTCGTGAGCGAATATTTTATTATCATTATTTAATATTACAAGTTTGTGTTTGAAATTGTCCGCGAAGTGTGTTACCGCGTCGACTCATTATTCCAAATTGTGTTCTCTAAATTGTGAATTGTGTGAGATATAAAGAAATACTCGACGTCAAAATAATAAACGAGTGTTAACTGAAATCAAGTGTCAACCATCAATCGACGATCAACCTTACTCAAAAGGCATAATCCTGGGTATGAAAAGGAACTCCGCAACGAACAAGTGAATCTAAATGTAATAACCAGTTGATAAGACAAGGTCTCCGGAGATCTTTCAGTGTACGTTCCCACTACCGATTATTTGTTGTTACTTTTGTCGCGATAAATAGTCAACAGAGTAAAGCGTTAGCCGCTCGACGCTTAGGCTCGATAATCTTAACGTCTCCGGACGTTACAACTTCTTCGAGGAAAATGATATTTTTCTCGAAGTTCGCAATTTTTTTCCACTCGAAAAGAACTGATCAATCCCGGACAAAATGCCGTCTAACATGGATGTCAATCAGTGAATCAATCAAATTTTTGAGGATATATGATACATCCAAAAACGAAAAGAAAAAAACAGAAAAATTCCTATTTGATAAATTTTTGACCAAGTCACAGGCTTTTGAAAAAGACATCCCGTGGCCTCAAAGCATTCAAAAGCCCCTGTCGCGTCGTCAAAAATAGACCAAATGGATTTTTTTTTTCATTCACAGTAGACGATCAGATAACTTAACCCGACGGGACCGGGAACAATCACATAACTGAACTGTCCCCTCATTCTCCCACTCACGTGTCTAAGAGCATGCGCATTACGCATGATGGTAATACGCATGCTCATAGATGTTTCGCGCTCGGTGAAAGGTTAGAAGTGGGGAGAAACGGTCGGAGAGGTAGTTAAGATAGGTGAAGGTGTTGCCATGGTAACGAGTTCAGTTATGCGGTCGGTTAAGTTATCCGGAGTTAAGTTATCAGATCGTGCACTGAATTTCGTTTTTAGATGTATATTTTTTTTTTTTTGAAAAAATACCAAACAATTATTTATAGGTGTCTTGTACATTTTTTGTTTTTCTTTAAAAGAAATCAACATTTTTTCCAGGATTACCACTTTTAATTTTTTGTTTCGGTTTTTTTTTTTAAACTCAGGTCCTTTATAAATCCTAAACAATTTCCACAGTGGTGTTTTGTGAAATGAGCCCTGCTGGGAGCATTTATTTGTTTCAAACGATACCAAAAAATCGGAGGAAAAGTCGGCCCATCGGCCCAATCCATGTTTGGCGGCATTTTTTCTGGGATTGATAAAATTATTTCTTGAGTGAAAAAGATTTGGAGAAAAAGATGTTTTTTCTCCAAAAAGAGAACATTTTCATAAATTTCAATATCATAAAATTATTCGTATTTTTTTTGGAAAGTACATTTAAAAGCGAAAATTTATGAAAAAAAACGTTCAAATTAGTCCATTCTGAAGAAGTAACAGCTATTTAAAAAAGAAGCCTTTTTTAAAACAAACTCATAACTTATTTGGATTCGCCAAAAACATTAAAGATTTCGTAATAAATTTTTATAATGTGGTAGAAAAGGAAAAAAAATCAGTCCAACCGAAAGGCGTCGAGTCTAAAAGTGGTCAATTTGACATGGAATTACTCATACATTTACATGTATAGGTAGTATACAAACTTGAGAACATTGAAAGAAATAAAATACGTAAAATAATGTACTCAAACTGAAAAAAGAAATAAACAGGAAAGGGCCGACAAAATGAAAAGCAATCGAAATAACAAACCAAAAAATCGCAAAAAATTGCAAACAACAGAAATGAATGAAAAAACCTCTGTTAATCTCGTTTCTTCTTTTCTCGATATTTTTGAATTTCAAATACTTCCGGTTTTTTTCAGTCTTGATTCTCATGCGTTATGATACGTTATCAAGATGTATTCTAATTTTTCCCAATGCTTTAGTGACTTTTATTTTCGAGCGAATAATACATGAAAAGAAAAATACTGAATAAGCTTAAAAACATCGGAATGAAAAAAATATCGGAAAAAGAAAAAAACGAGAGTAACAGATGTTTTTTTGTTAGTTGTTCTCGTTAGCAACTTTTTTTCGGTTCGTTTTATCTTTCCGATTCCTTTCAATGTTGTGGGTCTTTTGCCATCAATTTCTAATTATTTCAGTTTCCGTACATTTGTGTAGCTCCTTTTTTCATTCCCGATTACAACCGATTTTTGTTTCAGTTCCGGTTTATTTTTAAATTAACGTCTACAAATATTGAATTTTATGTGCCCGCTGCCGCAGCGTCGATATAAGGACGATAAGTCCGCTTACGCCGCCCTTTTATGATAAAAAATATTCATGCGATCGGTTTGTTATTCAGGTGGAACAATCTCAACGACCGCGAAGGCTGCCCAAACCAACCCAGCGGTTTGCAGATTATTTAATAGGGACTGATTATCCACCAACGTCAGACACGGGGGACGAAGCGAGTATTGATAATCGATCGAATACGTCTGTCAGCAAAGACCTTGACGGTTTAAAAACAGCAATGTCTGCACTAGAAAGTGTGCGAAACGATGCCGGTTAGTGCAGCTTGGATTTTTTATTTGAAAGCTTACATATGAAAGGCCTTAGTCCACTCTCGAGGCCAAAACAATATTTCGTGATATTTTTTTCAGCGAAACCATAGAATAAATCAGATTCACAAAAAAATGTTTTATTATGCATCTAATTGGCAATGCAATAGTATATGACGATACGAGTGCGATAAAACTTTTCCTGACGAGTGTGAGTTTGCAGCATGAGCCGAAGGCGAATTGAGTTGAGAAAAAGTTTCTCGCACTCGTAACGTACTAAATTTCATTGGACGAGTACGTAAAGTGGCACTTCACGCACGGAGTGAAATAAAATAATTTTTACGACGCGGTTTATGTCAAAATGGCGACTGTGCAGCATTTTTCCAATCACGCCTTTATTTGTGGCATATCACCAGCTGAACCACCAACTCCTATAGTTTTTGAGTTATGATGAGACACCAAAGTTTCGTTGATTATATATAGGAATAGCTATAATAGAAATTTTTTAATACATTGTTTTTTGTTGAAATAGCGCAGTTGTAAATCAAAAAGTGTGAAGTGCCATGAAAAAATGGTCGGGGAATTGTTTATAAAAAAGGGACTATGCAATATAATAAAAAAGTCATACGTATAGCCTTAGGAAACATAATCATTAATGTACAGTTAAAATTTCAAATGAATGGTATGAAATTTGTTTCAGTTATGAGTTCAGGTGACTTTAATTGAGTACTTAGCGATTTTTCCCGCACATATAATCTTTTGGTATTTAATTCTGTAGACACTAAGGTACGTTTTTAACCGAATAAAAACAAAATCGATGTTTTGCGAATCTGAGCGTGGCTAAAGGTCTCAAATAGAATTGGAATTAACATCTTTTGCTACGAACTATAACGACTCATATATCAATTCCATTAATCTAAGTAATGATAGTGTTCCAGCTCAAGATCCCTACCCCGACATTTACCGACCTTTTTCAAGCGAGACTCGAGCCGCTTAGCTGAGACTCGAACAACTTAGCCGAGACACAAACCGCGTCGTGGGTCATGGGCGGCTTGCGGATGGTGGGTGGCGGACCGTGGGTGGTGGGCGGTGGGTGGTGGGTGGAGGGTGGCAGGTGGGTGGTGGGCGGTAGGAGGGGAAGGGGGATTTGGGATTTTTTTCGTTAGCATGTGTTGCGTGCATGTGCGTGCATGTGCGTGTGTGCAGGGGCGGGAGGGCAGGGGGGAGAAGGTCTTGGGATTTTCAAATAGATGCCCATGATTTTTTGAAGAAAGCATTGGATGACGTCGTCATCGATGGCGTTGATCCGCACGCGCTCTTTCTCTCTCTCTCTCTCTCTCTCTCTCTCTCTCTCTCTCGCACGCGCTCTCTTTCTCGCTCTCGCTCGCTCGCGCTCTCACGCGCAGAGTGTCGAGTGTCAAATTTATGATGTATACAACTGTACCCCAACATGATCCGCCTTTTTTCGTCGCAATGCATATTATCGACACATAGCTGCATAGACGATCATCGAAATTCACAATTTTCGAGTTTTTTCAAGCAATTCTTCGGCAACGTTATTTCTCTCTCTCTCTCTCTCTCTTTCTCTCTATCTCTCTGTCCTCTCTTTCACTTGTTCTCCGTATCTCGTACGTCAGTGTATTCTAAGCTATGAGATTGCTAATGATTTAGACTTTTTGTAGTTCAAGCATGATTTTTGGGGAAAATGCGAAATCAAATATTTTTGGTGAAAGGCCCATTGATATTCACTATTTTATTTGTTATCAATATCCCTAGATGGCATTCAAATGGAAAAAAGTTTTATCATGATAGATTGATATCTAAATATTTCAAAGCTATGGTGATTTCATTATTTCAGCAAAAATTTCTATCGTGTTCTGCCCGCGGGTCCACTAATATTAGTGGTATACAGGGTGTCAATAAAGTAACGGTATGGCTGAATATTCCCGCAGGCAAGACAATTTCCCGAAATGTTAAGGTCTTCCTTGGAGTAACTTTTCCCAAGGAATTCAATGGTGACCTCCATTTTGACCTTGGCGATGTCCTTCGAGGTTATTTCAAGGTCAACTTTTGTTTTTTGAATGGGAACCTCCTTTTTTGACACCGGCAATCGATAGAGCGGGAAATTTGACGTACAAATATGTACTTAAGTCACCGGTTCCCTTTGACCTTGAGGGTTACAGTAAGGTTGATTAAACTTAATCACAGTATGGATACCTCTGAGAATAGAAGCTTCTTAAATTATTTCGTTACTACCAAAGTCATCAATTTCAACAAGGCGCATCTAGCGGTGACCTCGATCGTGACCTTGACTATGGCCTTCAAGGTGATTTCAAGGTAATCTTTTTTTTTTAATGAAAACTCCCTTTTCGACATCGGCAATCGATAGAACGAGAAATTCGACGTACAGATGTGCACTCAAGTCATCGGTCAAATTTGACCTTGAAGGTCAAAATTCGATTTACTTTTAGCATGACCCAGGAACAACGACGTGGACGTAGTAAATTCTATTCCCTTTGGGGTGCTTAATTAGCGTGAGTCCCCGTGCCTCTCACATTTTGGGGTGCTTGATTAGCGTGAGTCCCCGTGCCTCTCATGTTTTGGGGTGCTTGATCAGCGTGAGTCCCCATGCCTCTCACGTTTTGGGGTGCTTGATTAGCGTGAGTCCCCGTGCCTCTCACGATTTGGGGTGCTTGATTAGCGTGAGTCCCCGTGCCTCTCACGTTTTGGGGTGCTTGATTAGCGTGAGTCCCCTTGCCTCTCACGTTAGCTTTGATTCCCTTCAAAATTTAGAGATGATGCTCAAACTGGAACCCTTGAGCTTCTTGAAAAAAAGCTAGGCGGTTGTAAAAATGATCCACAGCATTACGAATCATCTCTCTATCAATGTGAGCAGCCTCTTCCTAAATCCGATACTGCAGTTCATTTAAATTCAGCAGTTTAGTTGAGTAAACTTTACTCTTCAAATAACCCCAAAGAAAATAATCGAGCGGCGTCAAATCAGAGGATCTAGCAGGCCACTCGATTTCACCTCTTCTTCCAATCCACCTGTGACGGAACTCAAGATCTAAATATGCCCGAACGTTCCCACCGTAATGAGCGGCTGCTCCGTCTTGCTGATACCATGTATTATCAAAATTATCACCAGCTACCTCTCTTATTCGTGGTACAATTTGATTTCTGAGCAGCTCTTCATACGTATTGGCATTGAGATTACCATCGATAAAGAAAGGGCCTATGAGTGTATCATTCAAAATGCCAGCCCAAACATTCACTTTCTGTGGATATTCAGTGTGACTCTCCAACATCCAATCGGGATTTGTGTCGGACCAATATCTACAATTGTGCCTGTTAACTTCACCTTTTAAAGTAAACGTAGCTTCGTCTGAAAAAACTATATTGCACAAAAAAAGTGGATTTCTATCGATTCTGTCCATCATCGTTTCGCAAAATTCAATCCGACGATCAGGATCATCTTCATTAAGCTCCTGTACCAAATGGATCTTGTAAGGATGGAATTTTATGTTTTTCAAAACTTTTCATACTGTTTCATGAGAAACATTCTGCTCACTACCGGCTCGACGTAAGCTGAGATGGGGGTTTTCAACAAATGCTTGGGCAATGTCCATTTGCATCTCCTCAGTTGCTACCAATTTTGGCCGTCCCGATCTCGCTAGGTCCTTGACAGTCCCCTGATTAATATAGCGCTGCAAAGTCCTTCCAATTGTTGATTTTGAGACGTGATTTAACCCTTCTTCATTACGAAAAGTGTCATTAAATAGTATCCGAACTTCATAATAAGATCGCACTCGATCTCCCCAACCACGCATCATTAAAATGGATATCCTCTCTTTCTCAGAAAGTTTAACATACGCCATGATATTATTTGATATTTATGATATTTAGCGAGATTCAGTGAGATTAATATGTAAATTCAGTTATGATTTGCAATGTTCGTATGGTAAAAAAATAATAGTGGCGAGGACTCTTACGCAAGTTATAAAAGTATTGTTGTGAAACAATTTAAAAAGCTTCTACCTCCAGAGGTATCCAGACCTTGTTGAAATTTATAAGACTTTAAAGCAAAAGAATTGAGATATGTAAACGTTAAACTGTTCGTTATATTGATTTCAAAACTCAAAAGTACTGATTCCCATTAGGAGTGTGCGAATATTCGAATTGACGGATTATTCGAGACGAATCGAATCGAATAATTCGAACCATTCGAATAGTTCGAATAGTTCGAATAGTTCGAATAGTTCGAATAGTTCGAATAGTTCGAATAGTTCGAATAGTTCGAATAGTTCGAATAATTCGAATAGTTCGAACTATTCGAATAGTTCGAATGATTCGAATAGTCCGAATAGTTCGAATAGTTTGAATAGTTCGAATAGTTCGAACTATTCGAATAGTTCGAATAATTCGAATTGTTCGAATAGTTCGAATTATTCGAATTGTTCGAATAGTTCGAATTATTCGAATATTCAAACTATTCGAATATTCCACCGCCGCCACCCCCGTGTACAAGAGTCGAGGGGTTCGGTTTGGATTTGGGTTTGAGGTTGGTTGAGATTGGTTGAGGTTAATTGAGGTTGGTCGAGGTTAGTTAAGGTTAGTTGGGTTAGTGGAGGTTAGTCAAGGTTAGTTGAGGTTAGTGGAGGTTAGTCAAGGTTAGTTGAGGTTAGTGGAGGTTTATTGAGGTTAGTTGAGGTTAGTTGAGGTAAGTTGAGGTTAGTCGAGGTTAGTTGCGGTTCGTTGAGGTTAGTTAAGGTTAGTTGAAGTTAGTCAAGGTTAGTTGAGGTTAGTCAAGGTTAGTTAAGGTTAGTTGAAATTAGTCAAGGTTATCTGAGGTTACATGTAATTAGTTGAGGTTAGTCAAGGTTAGTTAAGGTTAATCGCGGTTAGTTGCGGCTAGTTGGGGTTTGTTGAGGTTAGTCGAGATTAGTTGAGGTTAGTTGAGGTTAGTCGAGGTTAGTTGCAGTTAGTCAAGATTAGTTTAGGTCAGTTAAAGTTAGTCAAGGTTAGTTAAAGTTGATTGAGGTTAGTGGAGGTTAATTACGGTTAGTTGAAGTTAGTCAAGGTTAGTAAAGGTTAGTCGAGGTTGGTTGAGGTTAGTTGAGGTTAGTTGCGGTTAGTTGCGGTTAGTTGTGGTTGGTTGAGGTTAGTTGAGGTGAGTCACGGTTATTTTAGGATAGTTGCAGTTGGTTGAGGTCAGTTAAGGTAAGTTGTGGTTGGTCAAGGTTAGTTGAAGTTATTCAAGGTTATTGGAGGTTAGTCAAGGTTAGTCAAGGTTGATTGAGGTTACTTGTGGTTAGTTGAGGTTAGTTGCGGTTAGTCAAGGTTAGTTACGGCTAGTTGAGGTTACTTGTGATTAGTTAAGGTTAGTCAAGTTTAGTTGAGGTTAGTCAAGGTAAGTTGAGGTTACTTGTGGTCAGTTGGGGTTAGTTGAAGTTAGTTGTGGTTAGTTGAGGTTAATCAAGGTCAGCCAAGATGAGTCGAGGTTAGTTGAGGTTAGTTACGGTTAGTTGAGGTTAGTTGAAGTTAGTCAAGGTTAGTGGAGGTTAGTCCAGGTTAGTCAAGGTTGATTGCGGTTACTTGTGGTTAGTTGAACACCAAACTAATCGACTAAATTCAACCAACCGCAACTAAACTTAACAAACCTCAACTAACCTCGACTAACCTCAACTAACCTCAAATGACCGCAACTAACCACAAGTAACCTCAACTATGCACAAGTAACCTCGACTAACCTTGACTGACCGCAATTAACCTCAACTAACCATAACAAACCGCAACTAACCTCAACTAATCGTAACTAACCTTAAATAACCTCCACTTACCTTGACTAACCTCGACCAACCACAAGTAACCTCATCTAACCTCAACTAACCCGAACTAACCATAACTAACCTCGACTAACCGCAACTAACCTTAACTAACCTTGACTAACCTCAACTAACCTTAACTAACCTCAACGAACCGCATCTAACCTCGACTAACCTCAACTAACCTTGACTAACCTCAACTAACCTTGACTAACCTCAACTAACCTTGACTGACCTCAACTAACCTTGACTAACTTCAGCTAACCACAACTAATCTCCACTAACCTTGACTAACCTCAACTAACCTCAACGAACTTCAACTTACCTCAACTAACCTCCACTAACTTCAACTAACCTTAATTTCTCGTTCTATCGATTGCCGATGTCGAAAAGGGAGTTTTCATTAAAAAAAAAAGATGACCTTGAAATCACCTTGAAGGCCATAGTCAAGGTCACGATCGAGGTCACCGCTAGATGCGCTTTGTTGAAATTGATGACTTTGGTAGTAACGAAATAATTTAAGAAGCTTCTATTTTCAGAGGTATCCATACTGTGATTAAGTTTAATCAACCCTACAGTAACCCTCAAGGTCAAAGGGAACCGGTGACTTAAGTACATATTTGTACGTCAAATTTCCCGCTCTATCGATTGCCGGTGTCAAAAAAGGGGGTTCCCATTTAAAAAACAAAAGTTGACCTTGAAATAATCTCGAAGGACATCGCCAAGGTCAAAATGGAGGTCACCATTGAATTCCTTGGGAAAAGTTACTCCAAGGAAGACCTTAACATTTCGGGAAATTGTCTTGCCTGCGGAAATATTCAGCCGTACCGTTACTTTATTGACACCCTGTATATTACTCATTTATGATCCAGAATCTGTGGAAAAAATTGCAGAATTTCGAAAATGGATTTCTGAATTTTTGAAATTCTTTTTTTACAGATATGCTTATAACTTTGCCATTTTTCAAAATTAGGGTCTATGGTTTGGTTATTACGTGCGAAAGGGTTTGTAAAACGTAAAAAAAAATTGTTTAATTCGATTTTTTTGCGATTTCACGCTGACTCGACCCCCTTAATAAAAATGAGAAGTTGTGCAAAAAAAATTATTTTCCGTGTGAAAAATTTGGTGACACTTTTTTCGTTCCGGAGGCAAAATTCAGCAGCTGTGGGAGAGAGAAATAGAAAAAGTTGCTACACCAACAACTTTGTGAGGCCTTCCCCGAAACCTGGTTCTTCGAAAAGTCTGCGCGTGATTCAGAAAAGACCGGTCAACGGATCGAGGTCTAACTAGTCTCATTTTGTTCGCAACGAATTCCCATCAAGGGTGAATGCGGCTAATTTTTGTTTTAGGTGTGAATTTTAAGGCTGACTTTCATTGAAGGAGCAAAATTGACTGAATAATTATCAAACTGCTCCGTTTCTTTGAAATGGAGGCCTTAAAAAGATGTGCCGCACTCATTCCCGATGGCAATTCGTTGCGAACAAAATAAGACTAGTTAGACCGCGATCCGTTGACCAGTTTTTTCTGAATCACGCGCAGACTGAAAAACTCAAAATGATGTGCATCAGGGTGACGGTGCACCTTAAGGGTTTTCTTTCGAGCTGAAGGAAAGCTACGTATATTATGATATATATTAGTATATTGATATATATTATATTGTATTAATATGTATATGAGAGTGGTTTTTATTTCAGATCTCAAATTTGGCTTCCTCATAAAAGAAACTTTGTTAACTGTTGAAAAATATTAGTGATCAATGTGCAAATTCGATCAATTTTCGCCAAATTTGATAGTGAACACATCTTGATAGCTATACAAGTTCTGTACAAAGTTTCAGTAAAATATATATTGAAAATTGTGCAAGCTAGAAAGCTCGCGCTATTTTTTAAAAAATTAAAAATTTCATAATATTTTAATCCCACGATGGATTTTCGCCAAATTCAATAGCGAACAATCTTAATAGCTACATTAGCTCTGTGCAAAGTTTCAGTACCATATCTTAAAAATTGTACAAGTTAGAGCGCTCAGGCTATTTTTCAAAAAATTCAAAATTTCATAAAATTTCAATCCCTCGATGGATCTTCGCCAAATTCAATACCAAATAACTTTAATAGCTACACTAATTCTGTACAAAGTTTGAGTGCAATATCTTGAGAATTGCAGAGGTTAGAGCGTTTACGCCATTCTTGCAAAAACAAAAATCGTCGATAAAATCTGAACACCCGTTATAGTTGAAACAAATTTTTTTCCATAATGAAGAGCAATTTGTGCTCGACAAGTGTGCTAAATTTTAGCTTCATATCTCACAGCATTTTCGAGTTATTAATTATTTACATCTGAAACGCAGGATACACACACACACACACACACACATCCATCCGGACATTTTTTCTAAATATGATTTCTCGATGTTTTAGGACATTTTGAACATATTGGCATAAAAATTGCGAAAAATTTTTTTTCACGAAAACAAAGCTTCCTTTATAAGGAAGCAAAATTATCTATATATATATACAGCATTATATATAGCTAATAAGTCGAAATCGAACTTAAATTTAAAGCTTAATCAAAATTTACCTTAAATATGAGGCTAAACCAAAATTTAACTCAACTTTTAGGCTGAACCAAAATCTCACTTAAATTTCAGGCTAAACCAAAATCTAACTAAAATTTTAGGCTAATCAAAAGTCTAACTTAAATTTTAGGCTAAACAAAAAACTAACTTAAATTTTAGATTAAGCTAAAATCTAACTTCAATTTTAGGTTAAACCAAAATTTAATTTAAATTTTAAGCTCAACCAAAATCTAACTTGAATTTTTGGCTCAATCAAAATATAACTTTCATTTTAGGATAAACCAAATTTTTACTCAAATTTTATGCTAAACCAAACTCTAGCTTAAATTTTAGGCTAAACAAAATCTAACTCTAATTTTATATATGAGCGAAATACCACTCACTTGATTGTTAAAAAGCCGAATTTTAACAATAAGTAAAAGAAGGGGCACATCTCCGGCGAGAGGGAAAGAGGGGATGATTTATCTAGAGGGGTCGGAGATAATAATAATAACCGGAATAAAAGTTATATTTAAGAAGAATATATATATTGAATCAGTGAAAAACGGATTTATATTTTAATGCAATACGCCTTTGTAAGGTCATAAGATTTACAATAATAATAAAAATCTTATTTACTAGAGGCACACGAAATTCTATATATATATACGAAGGGTTTTTCAAGCGTATAACAAAAATAAAGGCAATAAAATTTAAAAGTTAACGATTAAAATATGAGGATCGAGACTGTACTCCCAAGAAAATCCTTGACAATAAGGATTTCAAGTTTGCACTACAGTCCGCCCGGAGAGAGGACTGGATAAAAAAAGGATGGAGCTGGAGATATGTGAATATCTCTCGAGACAACGGCTCCTTATGAGATTCGCACCTTTCGGTGGATTATACCTTTCGGTATATTGAGACCTTCCAGTGTCGTGAGACTTTTCGGTGTCTGAAGACCTTTCGGTGTCGGATACCTTTCGGTATGTCTCGTGTTTCAGAGACAGGGACTGTCTAACCGTGCTCTTGCTCGCCAATTTATTCCCTCTCAACCAACTATTCGCTTGCGAGAGAGCTAGTTACGCTGGCTGGCCCTCTCACGGTCAAGCTTGGAACTCGCGCGCTCGCCATCTCGTGGATTTTTGCAGAACTACGTATTCGCGCGTCCTACGGTAAGTGTCGATAATGTTTTGTTTACATGTGTGAAGTGACAGGTGAACGTTCGCCGTGTAAAAAATAATATAAAATCAAATAATTAATCATTAATAAGAAAGTGCGCACTTATCGCTTAAAACATAGAATTATAAAACATTAATAAAACGAAAAACTGTGGTCGCGTAAATACATGTGTTATATTCGCGTAATATGGCTGTATCGCGCATGCGTTGGAAAACAATAATAAATAATAAAATTAAACGCAAATTAATCAATGTGGATATGTAGTGTATGTATTTTCTCGTGTCGCTATTTGTCGCGTGTGAGCGCCTTTTATTTTTATGTTTGTTTTTGTATTTATTGTTTTGTGTTTTTGCAGGTTAGATGCTTCGTTGGACTCTTCATCACGTCGTGGGATATTGGTAAGTTCTATTAGTCATATTTTTAGCCTCAATTTAGTGTAAGTATGATTATCTGTGATAATTTGTTTTTTCTTTCTTATTTCAGGTTCATTGGATGCAAGACGAGGCCTTCCGGAAAGGCAATTTTTGGTTGACGCAGTGAGACTGCTATGCAGGCAGTATTCTTTGGCAATTATTATCTGACGAGTTCAAATAATGCAAAATTATATGTAAATGCTCAAAAAGATTAATGAGTTTCTTTGATTTTTAGACTGCGGCTTAGTCGCAGCCCTCCGGAGAGGAGATTTTCATCTGCGGCGTAAATCGAAATGACAGCGGAGTGATTCTACAGCTACTGGTAAGTTTTTTTATCTTTTCTAATATATTTTTATACATGTTTAATACTGATATACTGATGGAATTTTTTCTCTTTTTTTTGTTTCAGAAAAAATAATTATAAAAATGAAATGGAAAAAAAAATGTTTCGAGGCAACGGCCTTGACGGGTGACAACGGGATTTTGAGTAATTCCTATCGGAAACGAATTTTCCACCTACCATCACATATACCATTTCTCCCTCTCTCTCTCACACCATAGCAAAGGTAACCATGGCAACGGTCAACATAGCAACGGTTATCATGGCAACGGTCAACAAAGCAATGGTTACCATGGCAACGGTTACCTTAGCAACGGTTACCATAGCAACTGTAACTATAGCAACGGTTACCATAACAACGGTTACCATGGCAACGGGCACCATGACAAGGGTTACTATAGCAACTGTTACTATCACAACAGTTACCATGGCAACGGTTACTATGGCAACGATTATCATGGCAACGGTTACTATAGCAACTGTTACCATCACTACAGTTATCATGGCAACGGTTACTATGGCAACGATTACCATGGCAACGGTTACCATAGTAACAGTTACTATAGTACTAGCCACTATAGCAACGGATACCACCGCAACGGTTACGATGGTATCAGTTACCATAGTAACACACATTATAGCATCGGTTACCTTGACAACGGTTACCATAGCAACTGTTACAATAACAAGTTACCATAGCAACGGATAATATAGCAATGGTCATCATGACAACGATTACCATAGAAACGGTTACCATGGCAACGGTTACCATAGCAACAGTGAACATAGCAATGGTTACCATGGCATCGGTTACCATAGCAGCGGTTACCATGGCATCGGTTACCATAGCAACGGTTACCATAGCAACAGTCAACATAGCAACAGTTACCATGGCAACGGTTACTATAGCAACGGTTACTATAGCGACGGTTACTATAGCGACGGTTACCATAGCCACGATTACCATAGCAGCGGTTATCATGGGAACGGTTACCATAGCAACTGTTATCATAGCAACGGTTACGATATCAACGGTTACCATAGCAACGGTTACTATAGTAACGGTCACCATGGCAACGTTTACTATGGCAATGGTTACCATGTCAAAGGTTAGTCTACCTCTATTGCTTAGCGTAGCCTGGGTAGGGTTAGTGGTGAGTGCAAATTATTGTGGGGGTGGAAGTAGATGATGGTGTAGGTACTGTGGGTAGTTGCGGGGGTGGGGATGGGTATAAGTTATTACATGGGTGGGTGTGGATGATGGTTTGGGCACGGGCGAGAATGGGTGTGAGTTGTTACATAGGTGTGTTGCTTAGCTTGGGTAAGAGTGGGTTGTTGTAGGGCGGAGGTGGGTGTGAGTTGTTACATCGGTGGGTGCGGGTGTTATAATACATACAATCACTACACTATAATTTTTAATTTATATTCATTATAGTCTGGAAATTGAGCATTTTATTTTTATTTCACGTCTTGGTTCCACAATCAATTTTTATTGTAAGCCTAGCATATGTGAAATCCCGAAAACTAAAATCTAAACCCGTAGTTCACGCATACAAAGTCGCAGGGAAAAGCTAGTATCTGGGTATATAGAGCATTAAAAAAGTTTTAAAAAGGAGTGAAATCAATCACAAAATACTTCTACGAAGTAAAAAAAGGACGCCAAGTATTAAAAATATTTAAAATCAGAATTCAAAAAATGTCAAAAGTTTTTTATTTTAAAATCCAAAAAATTAGAAGTTTGAAGTGGCAAAAATCAAAATAAATTACATAAGCTCTGCCAAAAACTTGGTGTGTAAGTTATCAATGACCAAACCAAACCAAAGAACTTGGCGTGCAGGGTAAGAATAATACGCTCGGCGAAGAAAAACCGAGTCCAAGCGCCCCTATCGCTTAACGAAGCAGTAAACAAACGAGAGAATAAAAAAGAAAGAACAACTGAATGATTGCACTAGCAATAAGCAACCATGAGAATAAACAAAATAGGTAACAGCTGAGTAACCTAACGAGTAACCATGAGAAAAGTTCACTGAGAAAAATCTTGTACATTGTTTATATTTAATTGAATGGAAAATAATATTATCATTATTTCTGGAATAGTTAAGAATGTTTTATAGACCTTTTTTAATGTTCGATTTTGATGAATAATAGTAGCATCACTGATAGACTTAAAGTTCCAAACACTCAGATGAACGAAAAGTTGATGAACTTATTCTTTTGAAGAACACATTTGGGACTTTCTCAACAATATTGAAATAATTCTTGAAATGGCTTTGAATTTTTTCAATTATTATTTAGCAACTATTCGTAAGCTCCTCGAATTTTCCGTTAAATAAATACTTTTCGGATTTTTCGTTCCTCCGAACATTCGGAACTTCGAGTACACAATAGTTGCAATTAACATAAATGTCGTTGCTACTTCTATTTACTACTGCATCCGAAATTTTCATACGTTGCTGCTTTATCATCAATTTTTATCGGTGTCACGAATGTTACGATATTTTATTTTGATAAGGAACTTTCTTTTATTTTACTTCCTTACGGGGGCACCCATTAATTACGTGATGCATTTCTAATAAATTTTAGGCCCCTCTTCCCGTTCTTGCCGTTATGACGTAATTTTTTTCACCAATGGCAATGGTGATAAATATATTTTCGAGAAATGAAAATTGGATGGTTATGGATATTGCCGTTAGTATCGTGATCTGGATGATAAGAAATTTTATTTTAAGAACGACATAACTTTCTATAGAATCTACAGGGTGTTAGGAATGAAGGGTACCCCTGAAATTGTTTCAATTTAATTAATTATCTACGTAATATGGAGTAAAAAAAGTCCTTTACCATTTTTTGATATTTTCAACCCCTGAATTATTATGAATTTAATTAATTATCAATGTAATATTAAGTAGAAAGGTCCTTTGCCTTTTTTTGCTATTTTTAACCCAGGAATTGTTATCAATGTCATCAATTAAGAACAATTCAGAGGTTCAAAATATCAAAAACTGGCAAAGGACTTTTCTACTCGATATTACGTCACGAATCTACCCTCATGGTATTGCCCTTCATTCCTGGGACACCCTGTATAGAGGGTGTCACAAGAGTAATGGGACGGCTTAATATTTCTCCAGCTAAAATATTTTTAAAAAAAGTCAAGGTCATTTTTGTAACAAATTTTACAAGGAATTCAATGGTGACCATAATTTTGACCAGGACGATTACGGTTACATTCGAAAATCTTAGAATAATCATTACACATAATGCGTCAGAAACCCATGAGCAGACTATTTGACAGTAAAATATGCCCGTGCTAATGATCAGTGTTTTCACAAAATAAGTGGGTAGAATAATTTTCTATCTTGTCTCGTGGAAATCCTACAGCACCTCCCGGGCTTATTTTTGTGTCCTGCATGCCAAGTTTTTTTGTTTGGTTTGGTCATTGATAACTTACGCACACAAAGTATTTGGCGTGGCTTGTATAATTTGTTTTGTTATTTACGACTTCAAATTTTTAATTTTTTGGAATTCAAAACTTTTGACATTTTTTGAATTTTGATTTTTAACATTTTTAATACTTGGCGTCATTTTTTTCCTTCTTAGAAGTATTTATACGTAGAGTTGGAACAGAGATCTTGCAGTTTTACAACTGCAATTTTTTAACTGACTCAACCCTCTTAAGTAACTTGACAATTTTTGGTAGTGAAGTTGCCACTCTTAAACTCGATCCACAGAAAGGCAACTTTGAAAAACGATCGCAGAGAGCGATCCGCGTCGGATATTCGAAGGTCAGCTGTCAACAAGGGTCACCGCCTCTTCATACCCGAGAAAATATGAATTGAGATCTCACGAGACATCAGGGTAATTAGTGCCCACCGTGCAGCAATATAGCCAAAATAAAGAGCTCCCGATCGAAGCGCGGATATTACGGTGCTTTTTACTTAGGCAATTTTTTTTTGAATATATATTGCGTGTCACCATTTTATTCTGTTCTAAGACACAGAAAACTGTCACATTATTTTTTCGTATTTTTAAAGTAATATTTAAGGGTCGCTACCAGCAAATGAAGCGGAACAATTTATATTTTTGAAATTTTGTTTATGCATTTGCAAAATGGATAATGTTACATCAATCAAATTACGTTTCCACAAAAATGCTAAGTACTCTATGCTAACAATGTAGTTTTCTTCGTATTAAGGTACTTTCGGCTAAAAAATTTCACGACCAAAAGAAGGAATTGCTTTTGTTCTTCGTTTGTTGTAATTAATTTATTGTATTCTCCAATTACTCTACGCCACGCTCGGCAATGCCATTCATTACTCTTATTAAACCTACAATATTTCTAGAAGCTATGGAGTCTTCATCTTCTTCCCAAAGACGAGCTTCTTTTTTAAAAAATGCAGACGAAATTCCAAGGATTCTATAAAATCTTAACGTGTTGCTGGACATGAAGTCCTCAATATTTTTTTCAGCAATGTGACTTACATCCAAGCGTATGCGCTCGAGGCTGTAATCTGAACCTTCCTCATTCGGTGCGGTCACCATTTTTGGTTGGTTTCAAAGGAAACTTCGTCATCGAAAAAAGCAAGTGTGACAAGTTCTTCAGAAAGATACCACAAATGCACAACTTCGTAAGAGCTTTTTTGGACATGACTTTGTTTATGTTCTCAAAGCTCTTGAGCTTTTTTAAAAGACACAAGTCGTTTCTTGGTGCTGACCTTCTCGCACGAGCTTGAAACCAGCATCTATGATAAACTATAACAACGAAAACACAAATTTCAGTAATCGCTTCGAGTTTCCGTTTGGTCAATTCAAACTGGTCTTTAAACATGAAAAGCTTAAAACAATAAATTGTCTTTGCCATCCATCGGGCACAATGAAGCTGGACCTGCTGGAGCTCTGAATGATATCCCTTTATCAGTCACACCTCTCACTAATATTATTGTAAGTTTCAGCGACTGCTTGTAATCTTCCCGAGGTTGATAATCGTTGAGCTGTTTCTCAGTTGAGGGAGCTTTCCAGTGTGAAATTTTCAAAAAATCGATTTTTTTTGATTTATCGAATAGTATACTGTATATTGTATGGACCTGGCATCGCTGATTGACCGTACGTAAACGATTTACCTAAAATTTCCTCACTTGAAACTTTGAACGCGTTTTTCTCGAAACAGCATTTTTCAAAACGGTGTCCAACTTGGAGGGCAGAGTTTTAAAGCTATCGAGTTGAATTTTTTACACAATATTCTTAACGTCATTGTTTATCGTGCTATAGAAGTTTTTTTTTGACATCTTCCTATTTTTTTGTAAAAAAAACTGCAAAAAAAATGCTAAAATCGATACTTTTTGTTCAAACCGGCGCCATTTTTGCAAAAAAAAAAAAAAAAGCCTCCATAGCACGATGTTTGAGATCAAAATTGTGACCGCCAACGTGGACACCACATCCAAGTGCATTTTCTGCAACCATTGTTTCATCATTTTTATAGATATTAATTAATAAATAAATCGATCTTTAAAAAATTGTTTTGTATTCTTCAATACCCAATTAATATACAAAAAAAAACCAGACCGATTAGATTATTTTTTCTTTAAAAAAAAAAATCGCGAAAAACAGCGATTTTTCGGGCTGTCACACTGGAAAGCTCCCTAAATTAAATTGTGCTCCTTGATTCATTCTTTACGCATCTCAAAGCGTCAGGGTCTGAAGAAACTGTGCTGAAGTTATTACAATCAATATTAGGCCAAGCAGTTCTATAACGTTTGAAAATCAATATTTCTGGCGTACTCGACGGATGAAGTGCTTCACGTATAACTGCTTCTAGCATTATCTCTATTATGTGGTGACGACACCCTAACCAAAGCACATCTTTTTCTATCTTCTGCTCTAATAGGATGCAAAGCACCACCCTTTATACCGGTGTTGACCACAGGGATGTCGAAGCACAAGCGATTTATTTCGTCGCTCAAGTTCCAGGAAAGAATAGTGTCATATACAGCTGAAGCACACGCCTCCCCTGTTTCGTGGCTAAGATTGGAAACTGCCAAAAGTTAATCCACACCCTGTCCTGACACTAAAATGGCTATTATGTCCTCGATTAATTTGCCATCCAAATGGACAGTGCGAAGCATATCTGGTTTAAAGTAATTCTTTAAACCAGATATGTAGAAGTGGGGTAAGAGCGTACTGCCTCGAAATCATGCGGCAACGACGCGCAGTAGCGTGTTTTATTACGTTAAAATGATGAATTGAACTGTTTTGCGTAAATTAAGTTGTAGGTGCCATGATTATCTTATTATTTTTTCAAACTTTGACACGCGGGAGTGACCTCTAAAACGCAATCTAAAAATAAATAAAAGATCACAGGTTCGTTTTTTGGGTGATAGAAGCGAATGGCGGGTTGACACGGTTACATTTCAAAAGTCGAAAAATAAGAAGCACCCTAGCGGATATGCCAAGTAGAGGAAGAGACCGACGCAGTGATATTTCCCTCGAAGCATCCGCAAGTTGAGAATGCTAGAGATGATGATGTTCTTGACGCTGAGGAATCAGAGTTCGAAACCGAAAACAACGATATTCTTCTGCCAAGTCAAGATCGAGGACGATCACAGTTATTACGGACAGGCTTGAGGGGGAGACCACGGCGTTGATCTGACCTCGTAACTCTCTTACATTGCAGGGGTTACCGAGATACCTGTTGTAGAAACCGTTCGAGGATCGGAGGCAGTGGACTGGATTCATACGATCACTTCTGAGCTGGAATCGGTGATAAGAAATAATACCTGCAAGCTAGGAGCTGGATACCTCTCCTCCCGGAATCTGAAAAAATCATCGGTAGTCGTGTGGTGCTACGTCATAAATTCGCTCAGGTTGAAAGTACCGAGAGATATACAGGGCTAGAATTGTCGAAAAAGAATTCGCTAAGATATCCTTAGCGCCCGTGGAAAGAATGTCATTAATACGCCTGATAACTTCATTGGCTGCACAACATGGAATAAAAATACATCATCGCGACGTGGCCATGGCGTTCTTGAACGGGATCCTTAAGGAGACCACTTTCATGGAAGTTCCAAGATACATATTGGACGGGCTACGCATACTAGAGAAGACCGAACCTTCAAAAAGCTCCATAAAACTTGAAGCTTCTCGGATGATAAGAGATCAGCAGTAATGATATTTTCAAGCGCATTTTCGGTAAATATTATCAATTTTTTGAAAATTGATAATTTTAAAATCCGAATTTTCAATTACCCGAAAATGGTTAATGGAAAAAAAAAATTTCAATTATCCAAATACTCGATAAATGGTCGAAAAATAATATCAATTATTCGCCAATGATTAATGGGAAAAAATAAATTCCCAATTATCTCAGTAATCGGTAATTGGTCAAAAAATAATATCAATTAATTAGAAAATGTGTAATTGGTTTGAAAATATTTCCAATTATCCGAATAATCGGCAATTGGTAAAATGAAAATATCAATTAATCAGGAAATGGGTAATTGGTTTGAAAATATTCTCAATTATCTGAATAATCGCTAATTGGTCGAAAAATAATATGAATTTTCAGAAAAATTATTAATTGGTTTGAAAATATTCTCAATTACCCAAATAATCATCAATTGATCGAAAAATAATGTCAATTTTTCAGAAAAATGGGTAATTGGTTTGAAAATATTCTCAATTACCCGAATGATCGTCAATTGATCGAAAAATAATGTCGATTTTTCAGAAAAATGGGTAATTGGTTTGAAAATATTCTCAATTACCCAAATAATCGTCAATTGATCGAAAAATAATGTCGATTTTTCAGAAAAATGGGTTATTGGTTTGAAAATATTCTCAATTACCCGAATAATCGTCAATTGATCGAAAATAACGAAACACCAAGTAATTAACTTCTCGCTTTCTGAGATGTCCAGGTTGACCGCTGCGTATTTTTCGGAGTCCAGGTTGAGAGCTTCGTAGTTGTCGATGTCCAGGTCGACCGCTACGTAGTTTTCGGTGTCCAGGTCAACAGCTTCGTAGCTGTCGGTGTCCAGGTCGACCGCTGAGTAGTTGTCGACGTCCAGGTCGACCGCTACGTAGTTTTCGGTGTCCAGGTCGACCGCTGCGTAGTTGTCGGTGTCCAGGTCGACCGCCCCGTAGTTTTCGGTGTCCAGGTCGACAGCTTCGTAGTTGTCGGTGTCCAGGTCGACCGCTGCGTAGTTGTCGACGTCCAGGTCGACCGCTACGTAGTTTTCGGTGTCCAGGTCAACAGCTTCGTAGTTGTCGGTGTCCAGATCGACCGCTGCGTAGTTGTCGACGTCCAGGTGGACCGCTACGTAGTTTTCGGTGTCCAGTTCGACCGCTGCGTAGTTGTCGACGTCCAGGTCGACCGCTACGGAGTTTTCGATGTCCAGGTCGACAGCTTCGTAGTTGTCGGTATCCAGGTCGACCACTGCGTAGTTGTCGACGTCCAGGTCGACCGCTACGTAGTTTTCGGTGTCCAGGTCGACAGCTTCGTAGTTGTCGGTGTCCAGGTCGACGCCCCGTAGTTTTTGGTGTCCAGGTCGACCGCTACGAAGTAGTCGGTGTCCAGGTCGACCGCTGCGTAGTTGTCGACGTCCAGGTCGACCGCTACCTAGTTTTCGGTGTCCAGGTCGACAGCTTCGTAGTTTTCGGTGTCCAGGTCGACAGCTTCGTAGTTGTCGGTATCCAGGTTGACCGCTGCGTAGTTGTCGACGTCCAGGTCGACCGCTACGTAGTTTTCGGTGTCCAGGTCGACAGCTTCGTAGTTGTCGGTGTCCAGGTCGACGCCCCGTAGTTTTTGGTGTCCAGGTCGACCGCTGCGTAGTTGTCGACGTCCAGGTCGACCGCTACGTAGTTTTCGGTGTCCAGGTCAAAGCTTCGTAGTTGTCGGTGTCCAGGTCGACCGCGGCGTAGTTGTCGACGTCTAGGTCGACCGCTACGTAGTTTTCGGTGTCCAGGTCGACAGCTTCGTTGTTTTCGGTGTCCAGGTCGACCGCTTCGTAGTTGTCGGTGTCCAGGTCGACCGCTGCGTAGTTGTCGACGTCCAGGTCGACCGCTACGTAGTTTTCGTTGTCCAGGTCGACAGCTTCGTAGTTGTCGGTGTCCAGGTCGACCGCTGCGTAGTTGTCGACGTCCAGGTCGACCGCTACGAAGTTTCCGGTGTCCAGGTCGACAGCTTCGTAGTTGTCCTTGTCCAGGTCGACCGCTGCGTAGTTGTCGACGTCCAGGTCGACCGCTACGTAGTTTTCGGTGTCCAGGTCGACAGCTTCGTAGTTGTCGGTGTCCAGGTCAACCTCGGCGTAGTTGTGGACGTCCAGGTCGACCGCTACGTAGTTTTCGGTGTCCAGGTCGACAGCTTCGTAGTTGTCGGTATCCAGGTCGACCGCCGCGTAGTTGTCGACGTCCAGGTCGACCGCTACGTAGTTTTCGGTGTCCAGGTCGACAGCTTCGTAGTTGTCGGTGTCCAGGTCGACGCCCCGTAGTTTTTGGTGTCCAGGTCGACCGCTACGTAGTTGTCGATGTCCAGGTCGACCGCTGCGTAGTTGTCGACGTCCAGGTCGACCGCTACGTAGTTTTCGGTGTCCAAGTCAACAGCTTCGTAGTTGTCGGTGTCCAGGTCGACCGCGGCGTAGTTGTCGACGTCCAGGTCGACCGCTACGTAGTTTTCGGTGTCCAGGTTGACAGCTTCGTAGTTTTCGGTGTCCAGGTCGACAGCTTCGTAGTTGGCGGTGTCCAGGTTGACCGCTGCGTAGTTGTCGACGTCCGGGTCGACCGCTACGTAGTTTTCGGTGTCCAGGTCGACCGCTGCGTAGTTGTCGGCGTCCAGGTCGACAGCTTCGTAGTTTTTGGTGTCCAGGTCGATAGCTTCGTGATTTTCGGTGTCCAGGTCGACCGCTGCGTATTTGTCGGCGTCTAGGTCGACCGCTACGTAGTTTTGATATCATAAACTTCACATCAGTTTAACATAAACTCGATAACATAAACTTGATATCAGTTTAATAAAATTTCTTTTTCCTTTCCTTAGAAATTCTGTCTAATAAAATCATTTCTCAAAAAGAATAAATTTTTAACGAAATTTGATACGAAGTTGATATCCAATTTAATATTGATAAGTTATCCTGTGATAAGTTATCCGTTTAGATCAAATATTTAATTAGAAAGAATTTCTACAGAAAGAAAGAAGAATTATTCAATCCATATCAAATTGAATATCAAGTCGATTAAAAAGTGGATTATACGAGAAATGAAATTTGATATTAACTTGATCAAATTTTTAATAAGAGAGAATTTTTAAAAAAAGAAAGGACGAAAGAAGGATTCCATCAAATCATTAATTAAAGCGAATTTTTGGAAAAAGAAAAAAAGGAAAAAACATTTTTATGAAATAGATATTCATTTTGATATTAAATTTGATTCCTATATTAGAAAAACCGTCCTGAAAATATCTCGCAAATTTGATAAAGTATTGTTGTCGTTTTATTCGTTCGCTGATTGGCTGTGGCATCATCAAGCTGAAGTTTGTGTCCGATGAACAAGTTCATGCTTACCCTCTTGTGTACGATCTGTCACATAATAAATATTGACAGCTGCGATACGCGGATATACATAATCCATTTTCTCCTCATTTTCTACTTTAATTCAAAACATATTTAGTATGACTGATACGGTGTTCAAGATGTGAGTGCGTAATAATTGCGATATCAATAATTTCTTCTTATTATCGATAAAAGTTCATGGTGTTTTATATACATTATGTAGGATCAATTTATCTCCATGTTCATTGGAGCCGATTTGATATTTGTCAAGTAAAATATTCTATAAGTAAACAACAACAAAAAATTTACTGCGGAATAAAAATCTTTACATATTTAAATACTATATATTGATCAGGATGTGAGTGAAGGAACTTATAGACGTACTTATGCATGAATAGTTTGAAGACGTTCGGTAAAAAATATATGTAAGTAAAATCATATTGGTTGAGTATATATGTGTCAACTCAACGGACGTTTCGTCGGTGACCTCTTCAATTTTTTTTATTTTTTAATACGTTATTATGCGGGCAAAAAGAAGTATCTATTTAAATTTTTAGCCCTCTCTATCTTAACCTACACCGAAGTTATTGATTTTTGAAAAAATATTTTTAAAATAATCAGAACTTCTACAATAATAAAAATATTTTTATATGTTGAGAGGTCATTTTTTTCAAATGCACTTTTTGAAAAAAATGTCAAAAAAAAAATCAAATTGCCATGTTCTTTTAGCTGTTTTAAGATAAATTAAGCAAAAAAATTGCATTTTCTTTCAATCCGACACCTTCAATTTTTTTCAAAAAAAGATTATAAAATTCTACGTGAAAAAATGAAATTTCTGAGATTTTACTGAAGAAGGGATTTCAAATGACTTCTTATTGAAAAAAAAAAATTCGTTTTTTTTTTGTAATTTTGATCTTTTTTCTTCTATGACCAAAATAGTTGATTTCAATTATGTTACAATAAATAATTTACCTACTCGCTCATATTTCCTTAGTAAATTATAATAATTAACATTAAGAATTACACTTTTTATGTAAAAAAATGAATCAAGTGCAAAACTTGCTTGAATTGTAGTTCATAATGTTATTTATTGTTATTCATAAAAGAAATATGTGAGAGAAGTTAAATTATTTATTTCAACATCATCAAAATTAACTATTGTGGTCATAGAAGAGGAAAGATCAAAATTGGGAAAAAAAAATTTTAATATGAATTTATTTGAATCCCTTCGTCAGTAGAATCGCAAAAATTTTGTTTTCTTATGCAGAATCTTTCAATTTTGTTCAGAAAAAATCGAAGGTTTTGCATTTAAGGGAAATCCAATTTTTTAGTTTAATTTAGCTTAAAACAGCTGAAAAACAATTAAAGAACTAGCTGCTTTGTACTCGGCGTTGCCCGGATTGAAATATATCGCAAACTGGAACTAACAGACGGTTGTTAACATTGTTGTCAGGTCTGAGGGTCCCCAAATTTGAAGAAATTAGTGAGAACGTAAGGAAATTTTGAAGATTTTAAGAAATTACATAAAAATCTGAGAAAATTTTTTAGATTGGAAGAAATTGCATAAAAATCTGAGAAAATTTTAAAGATTTGGTGAATTAAAAATCTGCGAAAATTTCGAAGATTTGAAAAAATTCCATAAAAATCTGAGGAAATTTTGACGATGCCTTAGTGGATGAAGCCACCACCGAATCACGGTGATTTTTTACGGTGACAAAGTGCCCACAAAATCACCAAGATCTTGGTGATTTTAAGGTGATTCCACGGTGATTCTCACGGTGATTGTCACCGTCACAAAATCACCGTGACAATCACCGTGGAATCACGTTGTAATCATCTTAAAATCACCAAGATCTCGGTGATTTTGTGGGCACTTTGTCACCGTAAAAAATCACCGTGATTCAGTGGTTTTTCAGGGTGAAAACATCGTCACCCAATCCGCTAGGGTGTGAAGAAATTGCATAAAAATCTAAGGAAATTCTGAAGATTTGGAGATTACATAAACATCTGAGGAAATTTTGAAGATTTGAAAAAATTCCATAAAATCCTGCGGAAATTTTGAAGACATGAAGAAATTACACAAAAACCTGAGGAATTTCTGAAGATTCGAAAAAAACCATAAAAATCTGAGGAAATTCTCAAGATTTAAAGAAAATACATAAAAATCTGAAGAATCTTTGGAGATTTAAAAAAATTACATAAAAATCTGGGGAAATTTTGGAGATTTGAAGAAATTGCATAAAAATCTGAGGAAATTTTGAAGATTTGAAAAATTACATAAAAATCTGCGGAAATTTCGAAGATTTGAAGAAATTACATAAAAATCTGCGGAAATTTCGAAGATTTGAAGAAATTACATAAACATCTGAGGAAATTTTGACGATGTGAAGGAATTGCATAAAAATCTGCGGAAATTTGAAAGGCTTGAAGAAATTACATAAAAATCTAAGGAATTTCTGAAGGTTCGGAAAAAAACATAAAAATCTGAGGAAATTCTAAAGATTTGAAGAAAATACATAAAAATCTGAAGAAAATTTGAAGATTTGGAGAAATTACATAAAAATCTGGGGAAATTTTGAAGATTTGAAGACTGCATACAAATGTGAGGAAATTTTCAAGATTCTAAGAAATTACATAAAAATCTGGGGAAATTTTGAAGATATGAAGAAATTGCATAAAAATCTGAGCAAATTTTGAAGATTTGGAGAATTACACAAAAATCTGCGGAAATTTCGAAAATTTAAAGAAATTACATAAAAATCTAAGGAAATTCTGAAAATTTCAAGAAATTACATAAAATCTGAGAAAATATTGAAGATTTGAAGAAATTACTCAAAAATCTGTAGAAGTTTTGAAGATTTTTGGAGAAATCACATAAACATCTGAGCAAATTCTGAAGACTGTTCGAAATTGCATAGAAATCTGAAGATATTTTGAATATTTGAAGAAATTAAATAAAAATCTGAGGATATTTGGAAGATTTAAATAAATTACATGAAAATCTGAGGAAATATTAAAGATTTGAAGAAATTACATAAAAATTTAAGAAAATTCTGAAGATTATCATTATTTTTACACGTATCTTTCCTTATCTTATAAACACACTTTTTTGGGCGATACATTTTTTTCTACTTTTTCTACAAGTCGTACAAGAACATCACCAACGATTCCCGGATTGTAACAAAAAAAACCTTGAAATAGTCATCAGTTTATTCTATAACAACTTTTACACTTCGAATGAGCAATAAATTTTCAAAAGTAATGTTGAAGGAAATTCATATGTAAGATCTAATTTTTCTCCCTTCGTGAATATTAAACAGTATTTCTTTTAGAATTGACATCTTTTCATTAACTTGCTATTTTATTGTAAGAAAATAGTTTTTTTTACAGGGGAAAGCAGTGGCCAAGTGGCTAGAGCGCGGGTCTGGTAATCCGCGGGACCCAGGTTCGAACCCCGGCGACACCGCTGAAAAATATTCTAATTTTTCAAGTGTTGTTTATCAGCTGCAATTCCGGTGGATTGGGGACCCCACCTTAAATAATGGAATCCCAAAGACCTCATTGCGATGAGTGGGCGATTAATTGTACGGTTTCGGTGAGGCCTGCCGACGCGGTTCTTATCGCTCGGATGGTGGTTCACCTGACAGTGCAAGCAACTGGCTTACTGGATCACAATGGAGGAGGTAACTACCTAACCGACCGACGATAGTCGTGCTGGAGCGTGCTCGCACTGCTACCGACGGTTTCTTGTGTAGTTTACCGTCTGTATCGGTGAAGGTTTTTCTGCAGTTGACCCTTCACTCTCGGCAGAATTGCGATACAGAATGGAAAAAGTGTAGGGTGCGGGCTGAAAGGTAAGGGGTTTAGTATAAAGCAAGGCTGTACACTGGTAATAAGCAAAAAATAAGTTTTTTTACAAAAAATGGGTATGTAATGATATATTTACTCTAAATTTAACTTTAACCTTCAATAGCTTCTAAAGTGGTAAGTTTATCGAAAAATCATAAGAAACCTCTTTTGTAGGGGGTTCAATTCCCTACAAGAACATGTATTGCACATTTCGGTACATTTGACCACTGACAAAATCAAAAGGGTGGTTAACGCGATCTATTATAGCGAGTTATTACTGAAGCAAAAACCATAAAATTAATGTGAAAATTTCTCTCTATAATATTATATTATGTATTATATGCATTCATATACACATAGGGGTCAGAATTCCTCTCAGCTAATCATTAAGACATATTTTGCTGTTGTTGTATTTTTTTGCACGAGTATCCTGGAAGCTTGTCGCTTGCGTAGCGCGCTCGTGAGCTAGTATTGATAAATTATTCTATGATAAGTTATTCTTTTTGAAAAATTATATCATCGACAACTACGCAGCGGTTGACCTGGACACCGAAAACTACGTAGCGGTCTACCTGGACGTCGACAACTACGCAGCGGTCGACCTGGACACTGACAACTACGAAGCTGTTGACCTGGACACCGAAAACTACGTAGCGGTCGACCTGGACGTCGACAACTACGCAGCGGTCGACCTGGACACCGACAACTACGAAGCTGTCGATCTGGACACCGAAAACTACGTAGCGGTCGACCTGGACGTCGACAACTACGCAGTGGTCGACCTGGACACCAAAAACTACGGGGCATCGACCTGGACACCGACAACTACGAAGCTGTCGACTTGGACACCGAAAACTACGTGGCGGTCGACCTGGACGTCGACAACTACGCCGCGGTCGACCTGGACATTGACAACTACGAAGCTGTCGATCTGGACACCAAAACTACGTAGCGGTCGACCTGGACGTCGACAACTACGCCGCGGTCGACCTGGACACCGACAACTACAAAGCTGTTGACCTGGACACCGAAAACTACGTAGCGGTCGACCTGGACGTCGACAACTACGCAGCGGTCGACCTGAACACTGACAACTACGAAGCTGTCGACCTGGACACCGAAAACTACGCAGCGGTCGACCTGGACGTCGACAACTACGCAGCGGTCGACCTGGACACCGAAAACTACGTAGCAGTCGACCTGGACGTCGACAACTACGCAGCGGTCGACCTGGACACCGACAACTACGAAGCTGTCGACCTGGACATCGAAAACTACAAAGCTGTCGACCTGGACACCGAAAACTACGTAGCGGTCGACCTGGACGTCGACAACTACGCAGCGGTCGACCTGGACACCGAAAACTACGTAGCGGTCGACCTGGACGAAGACAACTACGCAGCGGTCGACCTGGACACCGAAAACTACGAAGCTGTCGACCTGGACACCGAAAACTACGTAGCGGTCGACCTGGACACCGACAACTACGAAGCTGTCGACCTGGACACCGACAACTACGTAGCGGTCGACCTGGACATCGACAACTACGCAGCGGTCGACCTGGACACCGACAACTACGAAGCTGTCGACCTGGACACCGAAAACTACGAAGCTGTCGACCTGGACACCAAAAACTACGGGGCGGTCGACCTGGACACCGACAACTACGAAGCTGTCGACCTGGACACCGAAAACTCCGTAGCGGTCGACCTGGACGTCGACAACTACGAAGCTGTCGACCTGGACACCGAAAACTACGTAGCGGTCGACCTGGACGTCGACAACTACGCAGCGGTCGACCTGGACACCGACAACTACGAAGCTGTCGACCTGGACACCGAAAACTACGAAGCTGTCGACCTGGACACCGAAAACTACGTAGCGGTCGACCTGGACGTCGACAACTACGCAGCAGTCGACCTGGACACCGAAAACTACGTAGCGGTCGACCTGGACGTCGACAACTACGCAGCGGTCGACCTGGACACCGAAAACTACGTAGCGGTCTACCTGGACGTCGACAACTACGCAGCGGTCGACCTGGACACCGACAACTACGAAGCTGTTGACCTGGACACCGAAAACTACGTAGCGGTCGACTTGGACGTCGACAACTACGCAGCGGTCGACCTGGACACCGACAACTACGAAGCTGTCGACCTGGACACCGAAAACTACGTAGCGGTCGACCTGGACGTCGACAACTACGCAGCGGTCGACCTGGACACCGAAAACTACGTGGCGGTCGACCTGGACGCCGACATCTACGAAGCTCTCAACCTGGACTCTGAAAAATACGCAGCGGTCAACCTGGACATCTCAGAAAGCGAGAAGTTAATTACTTGGTGTTTCATTATTTTCGATCAATTGACGATTATTCGGGTAATTGAGAATATTTTCAAACCAATTACCCATTTTTCTGAAAAATCGACATTATTTTTCGATCAATTGACGATTATTTGGGTAATTGAGAATATTTTTAAACCAATTACCCATTTTTCTGAAAAATCGACATTATTTTTCGATCAATTGACGATTATTCGGGTAATTGAGAATATTTTCAAACCAATTACCCATTTTTCTGAAAAATCGACATTATTTTTCGATCAATTGACGATTATTTGGGTAATTGAGAATATTTTCAAACCAATTCATAATTTTTCTGAAAATTCATATTATTTTTCGACCAATTAGCGATTATTCTGATAATTGAGAATATTTTCCAACCAATTACCCATTTCCTGATTAATTGATATTTTCATTTCACCAATTGCCGATTATTCGGATAATTGGAAATATTTTCAAATCAATTACACATTTTCTGATTAATTGATATCATTTTTTGACCAATTACCGATTACTGAGATAATTGGGAATTTATTTTTTCCCATTAATCATTGGCGAATAATTAATATTATTTTTCGACCAATTATCGATTTTTTTGATAATTGGAAATACAATTTCGTATAATTTCAATTTTTCATCAATTGGTATTTCATCTTTTTAAATTAGCGATTTTTCGTCAATTGAAAAATGGAAAATGGTAATTTTTTTTTTGCCGATCCCTGCGGATGATACACGAGCTCGATACCGGGGACAAAGTATGCCTATTGAAAGAGGCCCTGTATGGACTTGATCAAGCTGGACGATGTTGGTACGAGAAGCTAAACAAAAAATTGGTCGAATCGGCAACACAAAATTACCGGCAGATCCCTGTGTGTTTTCCGTGAACCACGAGAAGGGACTCATGCTCATTGCAATTTATGTATACGATATGCTAATAGCATGTCAACGTCAGCAAGAGTCCATGGCGAAGGAGCTGTACAACCACCTATCGAAGAGTTTTGAGATAAAAAATTTTGAAGTCGCCAAATTCTGTCTTGGAATGGTGTTTAATCATATTGAAGATAAAATTTCGCTAAATTAAAAGAGATGTACTGAAAGCATCCGAAAACGTTTCGAATGGCCGAGTATAAGCCTACGTCGACTCTTTTCAAGACTAACTCGAAATTACAAAGTGAGGACGAAAACGAAGCCGGCGCAGACGAGCGATCAACAACTCATAGGTTCACTGATGTATTTGGCTATTTGTACACGGCCGGACATAGTACACGCCGTAAATTTTCTCAGTCAATTCAACAATTGTCATAGAGAGACACTGGGCAGCAACTAAGAGAATGTGACGGTACCTATGTGGTACTGGATCAAGGCTTAACATACACGAAATTGGACGGGAGAGTAAAAGGATACGTGGACTTCGATTGCACAAACTCTTTGAGCGATGGTCTTTCTTACACAGGATATAAATTCATCCTTAACGGGTGTCCGACATTCGAACCATCACCAAAGCAGAAAACCCCCGCGCTCTCATCATCAGAGGCTGAATACATGACCTTGTCGGAAGCCACAAAAGAGGCACATTTCATTCGACGATTCTTAGCGGAGATCGGCATTAACGCTGGTGAAAGAATAAAGCTCTATTGCGACAATAACGGTGCTCAAAAACTGGCGGAAAATCCAGTTTTTCATGCACGGCCCAACATTTCGCCATAAGACATCTGTTCGTGCGAGAAGCACTTAGCGAAGGGGTAGTTAAGATCGAGTACGTAGCAACGGCAGATATGGGTGCAATTTTTCTTACAAAAAGCGTACCAGGTCAAAAGTATCGACATGGCCTGAAAATATTAGGCATAATCAATTAATATATAAGCGCGCGCGATTTTTGATTAGATTTTTCTCACTTTCAAAGGCACCCAGTTTTTTTTGTAGATTTTTCAGATCCAATTTGAATCTTCTACAATTTTTGAAACAATTTTATTGATCGAGGCAATTTCAAAATCTAAGAAAATTCTGAAAAATCGTGTGTCAGATATCAAAATTTTTAGGCTCACAGTCGGAGTGGGGAGATTTTTCCTTCTTACTATTCTTAAGCTTTTTCCGAAAAAAAACTCTGAAAAAAATAAAAGTGGGAGTTATTTTATTATGAATGGCTGCTGAAACATTTTCATATAAATCTGGAAAATCTACGAAAAAAACTGGGTGCCTTTCAAAGTAAGAGCAATCATATGAAAAATCGCGAGCCAAATCCGAGAGGTCAAGGGTCAGACCCAGGTTGAAATGGTATGGTATGACACATGTATAGGTGTATAGTAGACTGATTCAAAGAAAGTGAATATTTTTTGTTTTTCGAAAAAACGCATTAAATACTTTCGGTAAGGTGGAAAAAGATGCCTGTTGAAATTAAAGCTTTTAATAAAAATATTTAGAGGTCCCTCTTCGCATATTTTTATTTCCCATTTAAATAACACGGGAAATTTTTTTTTCAAACTTTGACATCTTATATCTCAGCTTAAAGTCACTGCACCAAAATAAAAAACACATATTCTTGTAGAGAATTGAACGCTCTATAAAAAATATCTCTTATGATTTTTTGATAAACTCACTCCTTCAAAAGTTATTTACGTTCTAATATATATATGTATATTAGACTGTGAATATAGGTGAACTTATGTTGGTAATTTCTATAAAAAATAAGAAGATTATGTTAATGCAATTTAAACTTTTGTTTCAGGAAAGATTTTACGATATTTAGTAATAAGTTTCGACATTTTGCCGGAAACTAAAATGAAAAGTGAAATTTACTATATATTTAAATTTAACCCCGAATAACTTTTGAAGGAGTGAGTTCATAGAAAAATCATAGAAAAATCTTTTTTGTAGAGCGTTCAATTCTCCACAAGAATATGTGTCGTTCATTTTAGTCCATTGACTTGGAGCCAAGATATAAAATGTCAAAGTTTGAAATTTTGTTTTCCCGTGTCATTTAAATCGGAAATAAACACATGCGATGAGGGACCTTTAAATATATTTATTAAGGACTCTAATTGGAACAGGCATCTCTTTTCACCTTCCAGAAAGTATTTAATGCGTTTCTACAGAAAACAAAAAATAGTCACTTTTTTTAATCAGTCTATTGTATAGTGCGTCGGTCAGTGCGACGCTTGATCGTGGAGATTGCATGCAAGGTCACTGGAGACCTAAGCAAAGCGTTGCGCTTGTGCTCTGGTACGACCGGGCTGGGCCGGTGTACATGACGGATTGTACCGTGCAAGATTTCTTTTATTGATCAAAGTCGGTTATTACGACTTGAAATAAACGTAGCGCTTGTACTGTACAGTACGCCGGATAGTTCGACGGCTCGATCGTGAAGATCGTATGTAAGGTCGCTGGGGACATAAGCAAAGTGAGAAGTGAGGTACCAGGATAGGGAGACCGGGTCCTTCCCCAACCCCCTCCGCCTCACCCCCTCAGAATTTTCCGAGCAGTGATTCTGTTACGTCAAAAATGGGAGGTTTCGCGAACTATTAATAATTTTTGACGTATGATGTGTTGAATTTGATTGAGACTCTCTAGTCGTGGAAAAATTTCGGTACCACTCCTGGAATCAATCTCGAACACATCTGCCCCTGTTTTTGAGTCTAACCTTTCGGAAAATTACTCGGGAAATGGGCTTGGAATCACTGTTAAATTTTCAATTGCGTAAGGTATCTACTGAGATTTGAACTCGGGGTTTCGATATAATTTACTATTGGCTTTACCCCGAGGATCACTGTCGTTACTTTTATTGAACAAAGGGGTGATTGGAGGAAGATCAATAAGAATTAGTTTGTAAATAGTTATCGGATGTTTAAGGATTTCAGTGGAAATAATTTTGGGTTTTGGAGTCTCTCTAGTTATTTCTGTTTCTGTAGGCAATGCCCGTACTCCGTGATGATTTGATCCCGATCTTTGAACAGGGTTTAACCTTTTTGGCCACGGATTCGAATATATCGCGTCGAGTTTACGTAATTAATACCTTTATCCGGCTCTGCGTGTTCTTTTCTTTTTGCGCGGTACTGGGGGGTTGACTCTCATGGAATTTAAGAGAAGAGTATCCAGGGTGAATTTCCGGATGAGCGTGCAACCTGACGCAACTCTAGTCCCAACCAGATCTCCGCCGAGGAAAAAGAAAGAATACGAATATTTGGTGAGCGTGCAACCTGACGCAACCCTTGTCCCAACCAAATTTCGCACAAGGATAGGTGAACGAATACTTGGTGAGCGTGCAACATGACGCAACTCTTGTCCCAACCAAGTTTCGCACGGAGGGGAGGACTACGAAAGCTTGGTGAGCGTGCAACCTGACGCAACTCTAATCCCAACCAAGTTTTTGCACGGGGGGAGAAAATAAGTAAAGAACACGAATCCTCGGATGAAGACGTAAATTTACACAACCGTACTGAGTCTTGAGATTGAATGTGTTAAACGAATAATAGAGAGAGTGGGAGGGTTTTTACGTTGAATTTAATCGTTGGGGAAGAGAAATTCCCTGGATTGAACTTGTTTAACTGTTTAAACCTTTAATGAAATACCGAAAAGGAAAAACTCAATTAAACTTTATTCTGTGACTATTGATGAGTCACTGGCTCGCGAGAGTCTCAAAATTGATCAATTTGTTATCTAACCCTTTCCTAAATTTTATATTTTTTTTCTCCTTTGTCGCGAATCTCCAATTCTCGAATGACATGATTTCAGCAATGGAAAGGGGAGAGGGGTCGAAAGGCCTTTGTTAAACTTCACGCGGATGAATTTTCCTCCTTCAAATTATCTCAAAGAAATGGTTTAATTAAAGTTTTATGAAACTTGACTCAGCAATGCCCCGAGAACAATCTACATTTAAGATTCACTTGGATAATGTTAAAACTTCTTCTTTTAAATTATTTTAATGAAATTGTTTTAAATAAAGCCTTTTATGGACGATTAAATCACCAACGCCGCAGGGGTAATATGAATTTAGGATCACTTGGATAAAGATTGGATTTTTCCTCCAAAAATAATCAACTTACCGGTTTTCAATTGAATTTAATCGATTAATTCCGTCCGAATTTATTATATTCACTGTGTTCAATTTTCCCGAACTATTCCTCACAATTTCACGAGAGGAAGATGAGGTTATAATAAAACTTCACTTACTGGCTGAGACGTTCTCCAAACGGAAAGGGTGATAGCATTTGTAGACGCACCGGCGACTCAGACGGAAACGGTGAAGTTGAATCGGCAGTAGATCAAGGGCGTGGCAGGTTGACGATGAAGTCAAAGAATTTGTCGATGCACAGAGTTTAATTTTCGAGATCCAAAATTTAATTCAAATTATTGTAAAAAGAAAGAAATGGCTAACAAAGATTCAGTCTTAAATTTCGCAATTCATTTAACAATAACCGCGATGTATACGTTATCCAATATTTCGTGGATTGCGGATGTCAAAGTAAAATAAACGAAAATTACTAAACAGAAAATAATAACTAGACAAAGGAAAATGAAATAGAATAAAACGAGGTCCAACGTCTCTTTCGACATTCAGACGCCAACCCGAAATTTCAAGAATTTAAAATAGAAGCAATTTCAATTCGACTCAGAATTCAAGATTTGAAATTCCGAACCGAAAAAAACTATCTTCCTTCGAAAATCGAGTGAAATTCTAAGTCCAAAACGAATTGATTTGGAACATTCCAGAATCAAGAACGTCTTTGTCGAAAAATTTCACGAGTTCAGCCCAAGAATGGATTCGATGAGTACGATGGGTTTCGTAGTTTCCACGTCGGAAAAAAGTCGAAGAAGTCTGCCGAGAGCCCTTTTTTCGGCCTTTATATACCCGTGATCCAGGCTAACCCGTTCGATAAAAGTGGGGATTGATGATAAAGACAGAGGATGCATTTTTCTGACGCAATGCATTTTCCTTTTCTATCTCGTGAGCTTCCCTTTGAAAATTCGGGTCATAGCGAGGGCGCCAGCGTAGATCACAGGGTGGGCCCTATGCGTGTGGCTGTATCGCGGCGCATGTGGCTGTATTGCGGCGCGGGTGGCTGTACCGCGGCACGTGTACCCCCACACATGCACACGCTTATGCCACACGCTTCCTATATTCTTATTCCGTATATAATATTACTTTCTCATGAACAATAGTAATTCTAATATTATAGGTGTTTTTCCTTGATTATTTTATCTTGGATAAAGTTCTTATATTTTCTCTTATAGTTATCGTATTGCGCAATTGTTAAAATTACTTTTCTTTCTTATATCCTATCGTTTGTTTAATTATTAATAAATATAAAATTGTTGTTTTTGAATTGAACGTCGAAACAGTAAATTAAATATTTTGTGTGATATTTTTGCGGATTAAAATTACAATCTGAATTGTTATAAATAATTTTGTTCGTGATTTTTTCTGTGGATTTTGAATTGTTAATGTTCAAAGAATTTATGATTAAGATTAGTCCTGCGTTTGAAACTTCGTTTTTCTTAATTTTCATACTTTTATAATTTTTTTTCCTTTGGGGTGTGGTCGCATAGGCTTCTTGTATGAGTCCACGAGAAAAAGAGGAGGTAGGGAGCTACGGCGCATGACTAGAAAAACTCAACTCTTATTCGCGTCCTTTTTTCCTACGAGAGAGAGACGGGGGATTTATTGGATAGATAAAAAGGGTAAGGCTAGGATAGAGGGTGGAGAGTAGGGAGGCATTCGAACGGTCTCCGGGTAGCAACGAGAGCCGAGCTCCTCGCCTTGCCGCGCAACCTCCGTGGATCGTCGAAAGAGGGGAGGGGATTATGTAAAAGAGCTTTGCCTCTGCTCATGGACTTCGTGGCGTTTTGCTTATCCTCTTTCTTCTCGATTTTAACATGGTAAAATAATATTTCGAGTTTTGAGTTATTTGAGTTAACTAATTTAAATTTTTAGATTGTTTTTCCCTTGAGTTCGATTATTGAATTAAATGAATTCGATGCATGATTTTATCTTGCAATTCTAAGTTTGTTTAAATGGTTACTTCCTTGAAATATTATTTAGCATTGCGTAATGATTTTCCCATTTGGAAGGAATGATTTTGAATGAGTATTTCCCATCCTGGAATGTTCTCGCACGTATATTCCTACACATACTCGCACACAGTATATTTTTTAGTGCGTGTGTGTGCGTGCCCCGATATCTGTTTCCCGTGAAGTGTACAGAATTGGGTCTCTAGGACGGTTCTGGGTTTTCCGCGCCTTGTGACATGAGTGAGAGAGAGAAGAGGTCAAAGACCGGCGAACCTGGGCATAGGCCCCTTTAAAATCTTTTCTCGCTTCCCTTCTTGTATTTTCGTGGGGTCATTGCCCTCTTGGGAACGATTAATGGTTTCCTCTCCGTTTTGCTATGATCTTCTCCCTTGTCAATACTCATTGTTCTTAGTTGACTTGATATTTATTTTCGATCTCGTTCTTAATTATAATGTTTATTATCTATTTTGATCGAGAGAGTTATAGATATATTTTCAACTATTTTATTTGTTTAGTTAACTATTATTCAGTCTCTTTTGTTTATTGAAGTATTATTTGGTTTCATTTATTTATCTCGTTCTGTTCTTTTTTTTAATTCCAATGTGAATTTCTCCCTCAAGTTCGTTACTTAAATAAATTTTAACTATTGTTTCAAAGTTCTCAATTGGTATGAGATGGGAAAATCCATCGTTGGTTAGAGCCATTCCGTTCGTTCTTATCTTGTATGCTTGTTCTTCGAGGGGGTGTAATCAGCACCCCTTGCTGGTTTTACGGCAGAGAAAAATACCATATGCCTTTCCTTTTCTTTTTCCAATGGTAAGAACATTTTCTGATCTAAGGATCTATCTCTTGGATCGATAGGCCGGTGGAGGGTATGTCAGTTAGGAAAGCGATATTAGTGTGCCTGACCCACCAGATAGGCTGACGGGCCTATGGCTTTTTCTGTAGGGATCTTTGACCCTGGTTTTCCTTCCATACTACCCGATTTTACCGATGGCCTTTTTCTTGAGATTTTCAGTTGGTAAAGTGAATTTCTAACTTTATCATTGAGTTGAACGGAATAACGTAGGAAACGACAAATTTTCCCCTCACAGATCTTCGAGTTTATTATTCTGTAGGAGGGTATTTTTATAAAGAATAAAGTTCGGTGGACGTTACGTCATCAACGGGAGATCTCACCGACTCAGTGTACCTGTATGTATATCTATATATAATTACACAGGGTACACACACACACACACACAAACATATATATGTATATATATATCTATATTTATATACACTACTCGCAAAAATGAAAGGAGCAAGAAAAATTCTCAAATTTTTTGGTGATTTTCAACAGGCTGTATTTCAGTGAAAAATGATCGTATCGAAGTCATAAAAAAAGCATTTTGAAGCTATGACATTTTTATTTTTAAATCTTTTAGTCAAAAATTCTTAGGATCTACGCTTCTTACAAAATTTTAAGGAATGGCGCGAAAGAAAATTTAAAAAATTTTTTTACCTTCTTATTTTTGTTCCACGGGCTTGGAATTTTTTGTCCCAACTATACCAATATAAGGACCAGGTAGCCTGTTTATCTAGCTTCAATTTTGTTTTTTAGTTTTTTCTCTGCGTTGATTTCCCGCTGAGATATCCGACTTTAAATGAAAAAAGATCTCATTGTCTTTAACCACTGATATCTCAGCAACCAGTCGGCGTACAGAAATTAATCGGGCAGATTCGGAAACGAGAATAAATTTTCTACAAGATTCTCTTAAGAGTATTAGGGACCAATTTTTTTTTCACCCTTAACATCTAACTGAAAAACGTACAAAAAACTTTTTTCTTCGATTTGGTAAATCGGCTGCAGCTTTGCTAATATTGATGGGAAGGCTAATGTTTTGAGGAAAATTTACATCCGAATGTATCCTCAATTACCTCATCAATTTGCAGATCGATCCATCAAACGGTTCTTCCGGACCGATTGATCGAAATTTCCAAAAAAATTGAAGGAGCAAGGTTTTTGTTTCTGAAAATCGGGTAATCTTCTTAAAAATGGAAACATTGATTTCTCATCGACTTCTTGTACAATTTCGTATCTGTTAGCGGCTAAATTTCGAAAAAAAAATTGAATTTTTTCGTCTCATTCTTGATTGAAATTTCTGAAAAAATGAAAGGAACAAGGTTTTCGTTTCGAAACATCGAGTAATCTTTTAAAAATTGGGTAAATTAATTTTTCTTCGACTTTTTTACAATCCAAATTTTCGCAAGAACGCTTCTCTATTTTTTTTCAAATTTGATCAAAAATAACAAAATAAAAAAGATTTATTCAAACATCTTTGAATTTTATTTTTTAATTCAACCAATTACGGAAACAGAATTGTAAAAAAGTCGAAGAAAAATCAATTTACCCATTTTTAAGAAGATTACTCGATGTTTCCAAATAAAAACCTTGTTCGTTTCATTTTTTTGAAAATTTTAATTAAGAATTTGAAAGGAAAATTTAAAAAAACAATTGGAAAATAAAAATAAAAAATTTCGATTTTTTTTTGTTTTGAAATTTAGCTGGTAACGGACACAAAATTAAACGAAAAGTCGATAAAAAATAAATTTTTCCATTTTTAAGAAGAAGACCCGATCTTCAGAAACAAAAATCTTGCTCCTTCAATTTTTTTGGAAATTTCATCAATCGGTCCGAAGAACCGTTCAATGGATCGATCTGCAAATTGACAGGGTTATTGGGGGTACATTCAGCTGTAAATTTTCCTCAAAACATTAGCCTTCTTATCAATATTAGCAAAGGTAAAGTCGATTTACCAAATCGAGGAAAAAAGTCACTTTTTTGTACTTTTTTCAGTTGAATGTTAAGGGTAAAAAAAAAAAATTCCGTAATACTCTTGAAAAGATCTTGTAGGAAGTTTATTCTAGTTTCCGAATCTGCCCGATTAATTTCTGTACGCCAAATGGTTGCTGAGATATCAGTGGTTAAAGACCAGAAGATCTTTTTTCATTCAAAGTCGGATATCTCTGCGAGAAATCAGCGCAGAGAAAAAACTAAAAATCGAAATTGAAGCTGGATAAGCAGGCTACCTGGTCCATATATTGGTGTAACTGGAAAAAAAAATTCCAAGCCCGTGGAACAAAAATAAAAGGGTAAAAAAAATTTGAAAATTTTCTTTCGCGCCATTCCTTAAAATTTCGTAAGAAGCGTAGATCCTAAAAATTTTTGATCAAAAGATTTGAAAACGAGAATGTCGGAGCTTTGAAATGCTCTTTTCAAGATCTCGATACGACCATTTTTCACTGAAATACAGCCTGTTGAAAATCACCGAAAAATTTGGACATTTTTCTTGCTCCTTCAATTTTTGCGAGTAGTGTATACTCAGTCAAAAAATTAAAGAAACAGCAAAATTTTTGAGATTTTTCAGCGATTTCCCAAAGGCTCCAACTTTGTTAATTTTGGTCGTCAAAAATTTTTCTTCGACGCAGTCGAAAGAAATATCACGATACAAATTTTCTCGAAATTTTTGCTTTTTTCAAAACAATCGATGGGCTCTAAAAAAATTTCCCGAACTTTACCAATTTATGGATCGCTTAGCTGAATACATTGGCTTCAATTTGGTTTTTTCCATTTTCGTTCTACGACCATTTTTCGCTAAGACATCGGTGATTGGACGATAATTCGTCTTTTTTAAAAATATATGATATTGTTGTACCCTGAGCAGGTTGCAACAATACGTTATTGCCACATAGCAAGAGTATTGACCGGACGTTCCAGAATGTTCGATTTGTTAACGCTAACAAATAAATTGCAGGTCTTTGACCGCTGCTGACAATGCAGCGCGTGTACAAATGACGAAATGCGATTATCCAAAATCGTGAGCCTTCAGCTCACGACTAAATTCGGCAGTCTTCGAGGAACTCTCGAAGCGGTTGGTCGATCACTAAACTCCACTTCTAATTACATATTAATCATTAGAGTAACCATCCCGGTTTTTTCTCAATAAAGTCAACGTGCTTTTAAATTACGTCGAACCGAGCAAATTCATTTGCCTCGGCAAATAACCCACAAATCCGGACCTCATTTCCTCCTCTTGAGTTGAGTTGAAATTCGAGGTCACAACATTGGTGGCAGCGTTGGGAGGCCAAAAGTTTGATAATCGATACAATATCGATGGTACGAGAAACTGGACGAGAGAAGATACTCCAAGACTCCAGACGAGAAAAAAACCAAGGATCTGAGGATCCAGGAAGGAAGGAAGGAAGGAAGGACGATCAGCCGAACCGAAGACTCTCTGAAGAGGCACTTGGTATCCAACGACGACATCGTTGAAGACGACAATCAGTAGTCCAGCCAATCAACGCGAAGAGGATCAAGATCATCATGCGTCTTCTCATCATACTGTAAGTGACGGAACAAATTTTTGTAACTCGCCAAAGCCAGAAAATTTTTTAAATCATATGTCGGACGACGAGCTAGTAAACGGACTCAAATTACGCGGAAATCAATCAATTTCTAGATCGTTAGACTCGTTTTTTGATCGTTCGTTAGATTACGATCGAGTAGAAGAATCAAACAAAGACACACAAAAAAATGACGTAGAGCGACAGACAGTTCTGAGGAACTTGCACGTACTCCTGTACCAGCTACACGTACGAAATTTATAAAAAAGAAAAGGAGAGTCACTGTAGCTGGACCCGACCCTGACTCAGAAGTTATTGACGTTGACCGAAGTAGAAACCGACCCGTTTGACCTTGTAGAAACAGAACGCGGTCGAGAAACAGACCCAATAGATTTTTCGTTGTTAAATATCGACGGACAGACGAACAATATGTCTAGACAAGAAGTTGTAGACAATGCGGAATATATGTCCCTAAAAGAGGCCCGTAGCCTCGTACCCCGGTTCGACGGATCGAAGCCGGAAGAAGTAGACGATATAATTGAAGCGTACGGTTATGCCGATAGAAGCGTGGCCGAACGAGATCGCGCGTTTTTGTTAGAATCGGTATTAGCGACAAAAGTTGTAGGAAAAGCTCGAAAAGATACGCGATATAAACAGATAAATTCGTTCCGACAATTTAAAGAAGAAATGACAGCTCTATATGACACGCGACGTACAGTAGCTGCACTGCAAGTTGAATTTAATACGTGTAAGCAGAAACAAGGAGAAGCGGTATTAGCTTGCGGTCAAAGACTTGAGGGAATAATGATGGAATTAATCGACGCCAGTACGATAAACGAAGCCACAGCCGCGGGCAAACAAACGATCGAAACATATGTACGTCAACTAGCTCTGCATAATTTCGAAAGAGGATTAAAAAGGGAATATCGGGTAATAATTAAGGCCCGAGGATTCGCCGATTTAAGCGCAGCGCTCAAGGGCGCAATGGAAGAGGGAAAATCAATGCAAGGAGGAGATTCAATCCATCGTCAAACGCACGTAAAAGAGTACGATTCACCAAAATGCTACAAGTGTCACAGGATTGGACCTTTGGCCAAGGACTGCCGAAGTACAACTTCCGGTTATGGGAGACAAAGTCTTCCGGCAGCATCGTCAAAGGGTATGAATCAACTAGAAGTAACCTGCCATTACTACAAGAAGCCAGGACATTATCAAAGGGATTGTCACAGTCGAATGCGAGATCAAGGGCAACAAAATAATCAAGGACAACAAAAACATCAAGGACCAAGAAAGGACTATCAAACGCAAACGAATACGAGCTGGAAAAATCGAGAACAAGAAAAATCTCGTGACGAAAAACGAGAAGGAATAGCTGAGAAGAAAACCCTAAGTTCACTCGACATTGGAATGCTGATTCGTAACCAAGGGAAAAATAATACGGGCACAGCTGTGAGGTCAACGATACGTACATTACGCGACGTTGGAAATAACGCGCCCGAGAAGACGAAATACGATCTGCAGCAAGGACGTACGGAAAAAAAATTTAATATGGATGTTCCGACGACAGAAGAAGCAGCCAACGATTTCTTTATCTCTTCAATGCATGCGAAGAGTGGAATTCTCACACTGGAAGGAGATACAGGCGCGCAGTGCAGCGTCAACAAAAAAGGCGTGCTCGATCAAAACATCGAAATAATAGATGGAATCGTTGAATTTGAAGGAGTTACCGGAATGACGTTCCGTGCATTGTGCAAAATCATGCTAGAATTGGAGACTCCTACAGCAAAAATAAATCACCCATTTTTTGTTCTCGGAGATGATGTACCATTAGGAATAGATGGGCTAATGGGAATCGATTTTATGAAAAAACATAAAGTCGACATCTTAAATGGAGAGACGATTAAAATATATGGGCACTGTATGCCCTTAATAAATGGATCGAGAAAATTGTCCCTGCCAGCAAGAGCAGAAATTTTAATTTGCGCAAAGGCGACCGGCCCGACGCAAGGAATCATCGCAGGACGAACCTTGGAAAAGGGCGTGCAACTGGGCGAAGGGTTTGCCAAACGTAACGGTCACTGTTGTTTAACCGTGATTCGTAATACAAATGAATATTCGCTCGGGATAGAGAGACCGACGGTCGAGCTCAAGGAGGACAGAGGAGACTCCGCTGATGCAGCAGAAACCCGAGCATTTACAGCTGCGTTTAATACAGTAAACTCGTACTACGCGAATGAGCGTATAGAAAATATATGGAAAGAAATTACGAGAGAGACCTATCTCAACCCGGAAGACGAAAAATATGTCAGGAATTTTTGCCAGGAATATGCAGACGTATTTCATATAGAGGGTGAATCCCTATATGGCACGGACAAAGTGCAGCACGAAATACACGTAAAGGAAAATACTCGACCGATCAAAGTTCGTCCCTATCGACTTCCGGAAGTGCACAAACAAGAAGTGATGAAACAAACAAAGGAAATGTTAAAAAAAGGAATTATTCGACCGAGTAAAAGCCAATGGAATGCGCCATTGCTAGTGGTACCGAAGAAAACCGGTGCCGACGGCGTAATAAGAAAAAGAGTCGTTGTCGATTTTCGCAAATTAATTGACGTCACCGAAGGCGACTCATACCCGCTGCCCAATATCACAGAGATATTAGACCAGTTGGGGCAAGCAAAATATTTCTCGACTCTAGATCTCGCATCGGATTTTCATCAAATACCAATGGCGGAAAACGACAAAGGTAAAACCGCGTTTTTCACCCCGTTAGGGCACTACGAATTCAATCGCATGCCTTTCGGTTTCAAAAACGCGCAACCGACGCACTGTGGGCAGAATCACAGAAAAATCGGCAAAACCCAAAAATTGAGTGTTCTTATTTCGTATTTCTATGTATGTCATTTCAAAGACCAGGTATTTGTACGCCCTATTGTAAAAGGACCGGTCCCTACCCTTCGCAGTACTCGACTTACGACAGTCTGAACTCGACCGTTCGAGAGTGAAGAACGTAGCGATTTTGTACGCTGAAATTTTCGATTCGCGCAAAGTGAAATATATTTTGTTCTACGCTACCGATTTCAAATCGGTAAAATGGGAGATAATCTTGAAGGTATGTAGAATATTATCATGTCAAATAGTTTTTTGAAATTTGAAATATTGTATGTATAAAAGAGTGTTCAATGTATGCATTTTAAGCAAGCTTGTAAATTTATTTTTCCAAAAGAAGTATAAAAATAGTTGTGATCCCAGGAGATCCCAGACTTTTGAACATTGTAGCCTATTGATAATGTTATTAAGATTAGAATTTATAAAAAAAATTCTGCAGATTGTTGCATATCTGGCTTTGGGAACCGGAATTCTCATGTCGCGCAACGCTTGGCTTCTTTGTTCAGGCTGGGCGCATAGTCCCCAGCAGGTAAACGTATACCTGCTGGGGACAATAGCCGGTCCTTGTGGAATATAAAATAATTTTTTACCCAGTAATCTATTCGTAAAGAGTCATGATTCATGTAACGGGTGTTCAAAATGTTACAATAATTTATTCTATCATTTACAATTAGATTAAAATTTTTCCCATGAACACATTCATTTTTAGTAAATGTTTATCATACTTGTTTTATTCTAGGTTCACGTGCCATGGATTACACGTGCACTTATCAGGATATTTTTGGAATGATTAAGGAGAAATTTAAATTGTGCCTGGATGAGCAGCTTCAGATTTTTGAGGAAAAAATTACTCTTGAGTCATCCGAATCTTTCACGATTGACAACAATGAAAAGGATTCATTAAAAAAATTACTTTGTAATATCAAAAGTAGATGGCTCGAAGTGCACAGAAGCCACGATGCATTTAAAAAAAAAATGAAAAATGGTTGCAAACTTCAATAACTATTTTGGTAATTAATTTTATTGATGTTTCGAAAACTCGAGTTATGGGTCAAGATGTATAGTATAACGCTCGCGCTATTTTTTTCAGAATTGTATGAAACCAATTGGAGAGCCATCAACTTCAGGTGTATCTGGGCGACCTCGAAAATTGAGTTTCGAAGAGTCGAGTGAACGTACCAAGAAAAGAAGGGCTTTAGAAGTCAGTGAAAAGCATTGCGTGGAGGAATTAAGTTTGGCCACCAGGATGAGACTCAGTTCTGCAGGATTAAACGATGCTGCCACTATTTTAAAAAACATCACAACAAAATCTCCCTCAAGAGCTGCGAGATACCGAACAGCATATGAATCGTCGATAGATCCACGGCTAGTTGAGATGTCTGGAGATGAAGCACTGATAGATTTTGTAAATGCAAAACTAACAAAACAGCAATACATAGACATCAGGCGATCTTTGAGAAATAAAAAAGTTGCTATTTATCCATCGTACGCAAAAGTCGTTGCTGCTAAAAACCGTTGTTACCCTTCAGATATAACGGTAACTGAGACTTTAGCCGAAGTGAAATTACAGTCTTTGATTGATCACACTTGCGACAGAATTCTAAAGTTGCAAACTGACGTGATTAACTCTTTGCGCCCTGAAGAATCGAAGAATTTAAGACTAATTTGTAAATGGGGTTGTGATGGAAGCTCTGGGCACAGTGAATACAAACAAAAGTTTACGAATGCTGAGAGTTCTGATGCGAGTATATTTTTAACGTCTTTAGCTCCATTGCAAATTTTAGGATCGGATATCTCAAAAAAAGAATTCGTCCTTTGGAAAAATCCCAGGCCCTCATCTCCACGGTATTGTCGCCCTATTAGAATTCAATTTTTAAAAGAAACTGTGTCGTCAACGATTCAGGAACGGCAACACGTTGATAATCAGATCGAGTCTCTCACCCCTTTTACGACATTTATTGACGGGAAGGAAGTTACTGTTAAATACGAGCTGTATTTCACTATGATTGACGGCAAAGTTTGCAACTCCGTGACAAATACAAAATCCGCAATGCGTTGCTATATATGCAATCTCACATCATCGCAATTTAATGACATAGAGCTGATGAAAACTGTAGACGTTGACAGAACTCGACTCGAACTTGGATTATCAACGTTGCATGCGTGGATCCGTTTTTTTTAGTGCTTCTTGCACATCGGCTATAAAATCGGTGTTCACAAGTGGCAAACTCGAAAAGATGAAGAAAAAAAAGTAGTTGCTGAGCGAAAACGAGTTATTCAAGCCGCATTCAAGAAAGAGTTGCATCTTGATGTTGATAAACCGAAACAAGGGTTTGGTAGCAGTAACGACGGAAACACTTGCGCGACGTTTTTTCGAAAATACTCAAATTTCATCAAGAATTTTGGGTTTGAACGAGAATATTATGAAAAGATTCCACATAATATTGCAAGTTCTTTCAAGTGGCTTTGCCGTAAATGTAACTGCTTTCAAACAATATAGTCTTGAAACCGCCGAAATGTTCGTAACTTTGTATTCTTGGTACTGCATGCCAACTACGGTTCACAAAGTTTTGATTCACGGTCCTTTAATAATTGAATGGTCCCCGCTTCCTATCGGGCAAATGTCAGAAGACGCACAGGAAGCCCGTAACAAGGATATTAAAAAATATCGCGAGTGTTTTGCTCGAAAACACTCGAGAACAGCGACCATGCAAGACGTTTTCAATCGACTCCTCTTAACTTCAGATCCGTACATATCGAGCATGGGCAAGCAGTATCCGAAAAAAGCAAAAAGTTTATCACCAGAAGCATTGCAACTTTTGCTCTGTACCGATAGTTCTCGCGATAAGTATGGTTTAGGTGAATTAATGGAATACACGAGTGACGAATCAGAATCCACCAATTCCTCTGACGACGGCGATCGCGATTCCGACGCTGACGATTATGATTAATATTGAAATCAGGAATAATTATTAATAATTAATATTATTATTATTATTATTAATTATTAATTATTCTATGTAACGCACGTATTATTTTCGGTAAAATTTAATTCGTTAAGTGTCGATTGCTGTTTCAAATGTATTTAGCAATAAAATTCGTTAAAAATGATTTATAACTAATTTTCAGAAATTATTTGAAAACTTTCCCTCACTTCCAGACAATCGTTTTGTTTTCCCCAAATCTCATTCAAAATTTATAAAAAACAACCTTCAAGACACAAATATTGATTTCTGATAGCAAAAGTTGCTTATGAGTAAGATAAAAATATATTTTCGGTTCGCCATTTTGTTTTTTTTCGAAATTTTGATTCAGGATTTTTAATAAGTGACTTTTAAACCGCAAATTTACCGATCCCTACACAAATCGGATGCTTTTTAGTAATGCAGATAGTCACTTCCGGTCCGCCATTTTGTTTTTTCGAAATTTTGATTGGAGATTTTCAATAAGTGACTTTTAAACCGCAAATTTACCGACCCCCACTCAATTGGGATTCTTTTTAGTAATGCAGATAGTCACTTCTGGTCCGCCATTTTGTTTTTTCGAAATTTTGATTGGAGATTTTCAATAAGTGACTTTTAAACCGCAAATTTACCGACCCCTACTCAAATCGGATTCTTTTTAGTAACGCAGATAGTCACTTCGGTCCGCCATTTTGTTTTTTCGAAATTTTGATTCAAGATTTTCAATAAGTGACTTTTAAACCGCAAATTTACCGATCCCTACTCAAATCGGATGCTTTTTAGTAACGCAGATAGTCACTTCCGGTCTGCCATTTTGTTTTTTCAAAATTTGGATTTGAGATTTTTAATCAGTGACTTTTAAACCGCTAATTTACCGATCCCTACTCAAATCGGATTCTTTTTAGTAACGCAGATGGTCACTTCCGGTCCGCCATTTTGTTTTTTTGAAATTTTGATTCCAGATTTGAAATCAGCGAGGTTAAAAACTTAAGAATCACCATTGCATTTTTCAGTACGCACATCGGCCTAGTTTTGCCGATTTTTTTTGTGAATCTACCCACAGTGCGACGTTCCAAAGATTAATGGACGCCGTATTAGCAGGAATACAAGGTATAAAATGCTACGTATATTTAGACGATATTGTCGTCTACGGAAGATCGTTCAAAGAACATAACGATCGACTCGAGGAAATTTTTGAGCGACTGAGAGAGGCGAAATTGAAAATACAGCCTCGAAAATGCCAGTTCCTGAAAAAGGAAACACAATATTTGGGACACATTATAACAGAAGTAGGGGAAAAACAAGACCCTTCAAAAATATCGGCAGTACAGGATTTTACTGCTCCAAAAAACGTGAAACAATTGCAATCATTTTTGGGACTGATTGGATATTACAGAAAATTCCTTTTGAATTTCGCAAAACACGCAAAACCTCTCACTGAGCTAATAAAAAAGGATAAAAAATACGATTGGACCGAAACATGTCAACTCGCATTCGAAAAATTAAAAGAGAAACTGATCACTGCTCCAATTTTGCAGTATCCCGATTTTTCGAAACCCTTCATTATCACTACCGATGCATCGGACAAAGCAATAGGAGGCATATTATCGCAAGGAAAAATTGGATCAGATTTACCCATATGTTACGCGAGTAGGACACTGAATAAAGCCGAAATAAATTACTCTACAACAGAGAAAGAGATCCTAGCGATAGTATGGGCAGTAGCTCAATTTCGACCTTACGTATATGGAACTGCCTTTACAATCGCCACAGACCATAAACCCCGCACATGGTTATTCAGCATAAAAGACCCAGGATCGAGATTAATGCGATGGAGAATAAAACTTGAAGAATATGACTACACAGTGGAATACAAAGCTGGAAAAATAAACACAAACGCCGATGCCCTCGGTGATAGTAGAAAAGAGAGGGAAGGGAAGGCCGCGTAAGGCCGCTCCCGCGATCGCGACACCCGCCTGCGATCACCCGGGGCCGGAGGGGCCACGGAAGAGAAAGAGACCGCGCAAGGTAACACCGCGAAGCGCGACGCCTCCACCCGTCACCGACTCGGAGACGGAGAATGAGCAACACGAGGAAAAGGAAAAGGAGACAAAAGACGAAGGAGAAAAAGAGAAGGAAACAGAGAATAAAAACCAAGAAACAGAAGATAGCGACATCAGCTGTAATGATGAATATGACGATAACTGGTCATATGTTAGTCCCACCGTGGATGAAAGAAAAATAATCTTAAAAGAATACCATGACACACCGTTGGGCGGTCATCAAGGAATTCAACGCATGCTAAACGGAATTTAAAAAATATACCACTGGCCGGGAATGAAGAAAGAAATAGAAGAATACGTGACCAAGTGCGATAAATGCCAACGGAACAAGACGGCAAACAGGAAAAATGCACCTTTAATGATTACCGACACACCGGAACATGCATTCGAAAAATGCGCTGTTGATATAGTAGGACCATTGCCCGAAACTGAACATGGAAATGAATATATTTTGACATTCCAAGATTTCCTAACAAAATTCAGCGCAGCTATACCATTGGAAAATCAAGAAGCGGAAAGCGTCGCTAAAGGACTCGTGACGGAAATAATTCGCAAATATGGAACACCCAAGGTCATTTTATTGGACCAGGGTACGAACTTTTTAAGTGAAATATTCAAGGATCTATGCAAATTGTTCAAAATAAAAAAGATTCAAACAACAGCATACCATCTAGAATCCAACGGTGCGCTAGAAAGATCACATAAAACATTGGCGGAATACCTGAACGCATTTGTGAATAAGGATCAAACAAACTGGGATGAATGGCTACCATATGTCATGTGTGTGTATAACGTTACGCCACATACAGCCACGGGATTCGCGCCACACGAACTGGTGTTCGGGAGAATTGCGGTGCTACCGACCGCGCTCCAAACACCACCAAGCACACAATGCACCTACGATAATTATTTGCAAAAACTCAAACACAAATTGAGAACTGCATGGCAGGAAGCAAAAGAGAATTTAATGGAGAGGAAGTTGAAAACAAAAAAATATTATGACCAAAAAACTAAAGAACAAAATTTCAGGGTAAGAGATAAAATATTATCATCGAGCCCAGTAGTTCGCCAAGGACGATCAGGAAAATTAACGGCAAAATGGATTGGGCCCTATATGATAATGGGTAAGGAATCACCCGTTACCTACATTATTCGTCGCAGGAAAAAGCAACAAAAAATTCATATTAATCGTCTCAAGCATTATGTTGAACACTAAGACGAAGAGAACGAGGGAAAAAGAGGTTACGACGAGCCAGCGACAGACTGCGGCCCGCTTCATATTTCGCTGATACCTACCTCTCCGTTTCCAACGAACACCGATCTAGCGAATAGTAACGGCACATACTCGTGCGAGAAACGAAAAATATCTTACGAAACATATAATGAAAAAAAAAAACCGAAATGAATTTTTCACGATACAAAAAAAAATGAATAAGTATAAAAGAGAAGAATTTTTATAAAATGTTTTATACGACAAAGAAAAGTATTACGAAAGGAAAGAAAAAGTCGCGCCCTGAAAAAACTAAAAACTTAAAACTAATGGAAAAAACGAAAAGTAGAAACGATTTTTTTTTCAAAAGAAAAAATAATTATGCCATTTATTAAGAATCTGTAAAAATCGTGGCGCCACACGCGGCGAACCTTTTCAATAATACGATAATGAGGGTTCTCGCTGAACAGCATCCCCAAATCAAAAAGATCCATCGGGGCCGCTTCCGGGTCCCAATCATCATACTCCCGAGATGTAGCATCATCTCGCCACAGGACGTCGAGCGCCTCGCGAGCTCGTCGACGCTGACGACGCACGCCTTTCGCGTGCGCAACATTGTGCCACCAGGAAGGCGGCATTAAACAAACTTCCCTTGGGACGACTCGAGGAACCTGAAACAAATAAAATAACAAGCAATGAAAAAAAAATACAGCGAGGAACGAAAATAAGCAGTCACAAGTCAATAAATAATTAAAATAAAGTCATGAACAAAATAAATAAAATAAAACAATGAAGAGGAAATGTAATTTTCAAAAACTCACCAGAATAATTTCGACGTCGTCAGTGGTGTAGACGGCCATATTTCCTTTCAATTTAAACATTCTTTGACTTCGTTATCTGAAAAAAGAAATAATAAAAAAAAAAATTCTTAAAAACTATACATTAATGAAAAGAATAAATAAGAATACAGGAAGAAATGAATAAAATAAAGACAAGAAGAACGTACCACTTTGGAGATCAACGACGGAATGAAGTCCGCGAACTGAACCTCCGCTCTCAACCATGGGAACGGAAAAAATATATCAAAAAACGCCTGCCATACAAAAAATGAAAAACAAATGAAAAAAAAGCCACATGAAGACAGAACAGAAATAGAGGAAGAATTAATATACATAGAGGAAAAAAAAATATATAGTATATATAGACATAAATTTTTGGTATTGCAAAAATAAGGATTACAAGTAAAAAAGAAAACTGGCTTTGGACGTGAAATGTTCCGTCACATCTAGGAATTTTAAGATAGAATAATTAACGAATATAGAACAAAAAGTTGAATTTTTACTTACCTGTAATAAACATGACATTTGCAGAAAAAAAGGAGGAAATATATGTATATATGTACACATATGTGAAAACATAACATGAAACAAAATTGTAACGATGACCGTTTCGAGAGACAACAAATATCACGGAGTGATTTCATTTAAAGGGGGAGGGATGTTGTACCCTGAGCAGGTTGCAACAATACGTTATTGCCACATAGCAAGAGTATTGACCAAACGTTCCAGAATGTTCTATTTGTTAACGCTAACAAATAAATTGCAGGTCTTTGACCGCTGCTGACAATGCAGCGCGTGTACAAATGACGAAACGCGATTATCCAAAATCGTGAGCAGTGCAGCCAGATCGGGTGTAAAATCGACCCCCACTCTGCGGCTTTGCACGGTGCCACACAATGATGGCCGCCCGTGTCTGTGAGCAAACGACGTTCGTGTCGCTTCGGGAGAGCCGAGCACGGCCGAAGCGTCGACCCCTCGCGCGCTGTTGTTCTCCCACCCCATGGCGTCAGATATACGAACACACGTAGAAGTCGCACGTCCGTGTGCGACTACAATGTAAGCCGAAGCCGAAACTGCCGAGGGCCCGAGGCTCCGCGGAAAAACGCGGTGAGACTTGAGGCGTGACGTCACCCGGGATCACGAGCGGGTTTTTTTTAATTTGAATGATTTTTTCCCTCGGTGCTCTCCGTTATCAATGAAAACGGAAAAATTTATCGGGGAACATTATAAACTATTTTTCAGTTCATACGTCGATTGAAATGTAATAATAATAAATAATAAAAACATTTTTCGTCAAGAAATTACTTACGACTTATTTACAAGCGATCCTAAATAAATAATTTAAAATGGAATTCAAATGTAAGCCTCTTTATGAATTAAATTATTTCTTTGAAATAATTTAAATTTAAATTTGAATTTAAATATTTTTACGAAAAATGTTTTTACGAAAAATATTCATTTGCGACAACGAATCAAACCAAACATTTAAAAATATTTTACAAATTATTGTTATTCGATTTTTCAGCATTTGAATCCAGTGTCAGAAACATGCCAGCGACGAAAAATTATTAACACCCTATTATATAGTATTCGATTTTTTTAAATTTAATATAAACAGTAAATAGTACATGCAACATTTTTCATATTGCATATTGCACGTACATACCTCATGATTCAAACAATCGTGATGTACAAGAAAATAGCAAGTAATTGTAAGCGTCGAAAGAGCGGCGTGGATAGTGTGCTCGCTCACACTCTTGAGGGTGCGGGTTCGATCCCATCGCCTGCAATTTTTTTTTTTAACATACATTTTTGGAATTTTTTTTTTTAAATATGGTGAACTGTTTATTTCCGGAACAACCACCATAGATGGAACATTTTTTTTTAAATTTAAATTTAAATTTCTCAACTCTTGATGAAAATAAATATTGTACTGTAGGTTAAAACGAAACAATACTATTCTAAAAATCTCAGGATCTTTTAAGATTAATAAAAGATATTATATAAAAAAAAATTAATGAAAAATGTAATGTTAATCGTGGATTTGCACGATTTGTAAAAATTCAGGAATTCATTTTTTAAAAAAATAAAAAAACCCTCTCGGGAAATTTCAGGATCTTTTAAGATCAGTGCAAGGTATTTTATTCAAAAAATTGAACCAAAAAAATATTCCGGAAAAAAATTTTGAAAAATGATGAATTAGGAGAATTTTAAATTTTCAAAAATCGAGAAAATCCTAGCTGGACATTAAATTTTTGGTTCAATTTTTTGAATAAAATACCTTGCACTGATCTTAAAAGATCCTGAAATTTCCCGAGAGGTTTTTTTTATTTTTTTAAAAAATGAATTCCTGAATTTTTATAAATCGTGCAAATCCACGATTAACATTACATTTTTCATCAATTTTTTTTATATAATATCTTTTATTAATCTTAAAAGATCCTGAGATTTTTAGAATAGTATTGTTTCGTTTTAACCTACAGTAAAATATTTATTTTCATCAAGAGTTGAGAAATTTAAATTTAAATTTAAAAAAAAATGTTCCATCTATGGTGGTTGTTCCGGAAATGAACAGTTCACCATATTTAAAAAAAAAAAATTCCAAAAATGTATGTTAAAAAAAAAATTGCAGGCGATGGGATCGAACCCGCACCCTCAAGAGTGTGAGCGAGCACACTATCCACGCCGCTCTTTCGACGCTTACAATTACTTGCTATTTTCTTGTACATCAAGATTGTTTGAATCATGAGGTATGTACGTGCAATATGCAATATGAAAAATGTTGCATGTACTATTTACTGTTTATATTAAATTTAAAAAAATCGAATACTATATAATAGGGTGTTAATAATTTTTCGTCGCTGGCATGTTTCTGACACTGGATTCAAGTGCTGAAAAATCGAATAACAATAATTTATAAAATATTGTTGAATGTTTGGTTTGATTTGTTGTCACAAATGAATATTTTTCGTAAAAATATTTAAATTCAAATTTAAATTTAAATTATTTCAAAGAAATAATTTAATTCATAAAGAGGTTTACATTTGAATTCCATTTTAAATTATTTATTTAGGATCGCTTGTAAATAAGTCGTAAGTAATTTCTTGACGAAAAATGTTTTTATTATTTATTATTATTACATTTCAATCGACGTATGAACTGAAAAATAATTTATAATGTTCCCCGATAAATTTTTCCGTTTTCATTGATAACGGAGAGCACCGAGGGAAAAAATCATTTAAATTAAAAAAAACCCGCTCGTGATCCCGGGTGACGTCACGCCTCGAGTCTCACCGCGTTTTTCCGCGGAGCCTCGGGCCCTCGGCAGCTTCGGCTTCGGCTTACATTGTAGTCGCACACGGACGTGCGACTTCTACGTGTGTTCGTATATCTGACGCCATGGGGTGGGAGAACAACAGCGCGCGAGGGGTTGACGTTTCGGCCGCGCTCGGCTCTCCCGAAGCGACACGAACGTCGTTCGCTCACAGACACGGGCGGCCATCATTGTGTGGCACCGTGCAAAGCCGCAGAGTGGGGGTCGATTTTACACCCGATCTGGCTGCACTGATCGTGAGCCTTCAGCTCACGACTAAATTCGACAGTCTTCGAGAAACTCTCGAAGCGGTTGGTGGGTCACTAAACTCCACTTCTAATTACATATTAATCATTAGATCAACCATCCCGGTTTTTTCTCAATAAAGTTAACGTGCTTTTAAATTACGTCGAACCGAGCAAATTCATTTGCCTTGGCAAATAACCTACAAATCCGGACCTCATTTCCTCCTCTCGAGTTGAGTCGAAATTCGAGGTCACAACAATATCTCTGGTACTAATGATCGTACAGCGAGTAAACCGTGGGTTATGGAATCTTGAATCTACTCTCTATGAGTGCCTGTTAATGTCATAAACAAACAAAAATTGTTTCCATGCTTAATTTTGACTCGAAAAAGTTCAAAAAATTAGCTTTTTTTCTTGTTTCAGAAAATCTACCATAACTTTGCAGACTTTTCGAAAAATACCAATGTTTTAAAATTTGCATTTAACTAGCGGGGAAAGCTAGAAAAAATCCAAATTTCGAAAAAAAAAATTATATTGGCATTTTTTTCTTAGTTTTGCATTCAATATTTAATAAATATCGAAATAAAATTTTGAAAAAAATGCTAATTAATTTTTTTATTCAATTAAGAAAATTAAAAAAAATTGATTTTGAAAAAAAAAAAATTTCCGACATGTGGATTTCTTTTATTTTTCACGCTCATTAAATGCAAATTTGAGAGAAAAAAAAAATTCACAAGGTTTATGGAAAACTGCAACTTTTTGGTCTAAAACATTTTTTCTGTGTAATCGTATGCTTTCAAAATATAACGATACGTAGGAAATTTTGAAAAAATTTACATTACTTTTTTTCATATAATTAAAGTATTTGACGAAATTTCAAATTCTTTGAGAGTGGACAAATTTTGACCGTTCGAAACCGCATGAAATGCCTCAAATATCTCTATATTATATAAATATTTCGCCGCCGCCGCCGCCGCCGCTGCCGTGTACAAGAATCGAGACGGCCTGAAGTTGGCCACAGACTAAGCAGGGTGAAGTTAGCCATGGAAACGAGAATCGAGCGGGGTAAAGTTGGCTATGGAATCGAGAATCGAGCGCGGTGAAGTTGGCCATGGATTCGAGAATCGAGCATGGTGAGGTTGGCCATGGCATCGAGAATCAAGCGGGATGAAGTTGGCCATGGAATCGAGAATCGAGCGCGCTGAAGTTGGCCATGGATGGCCAAATTCAGCGGTTGGTTGCTGGGTGTGGAGGGGGGCGGCATGGGATGGCGGGGAGGGGGTTGGGGAAGCTGGCGGGCGGGGGGTTGGGGTTTGGGTTAGACGCGAACCTTTACGATGCGAGGGCGCGTAGCGCCCGAGCCACACAAACCCCTAGTATATATACATCTCTATATTATATAAATATTTCGTTGCCACCGCCACCGCCGTGTACAAAAATCAAGGGGTCAAGTTTGGGCTTGGGGTTTCGGTTTGGGGCGACGCGACGGCTCGTAGCTAAATATGTCTCAATATACCTATATATATCTCTGTCTCGGCTCTCTTTCTCTATTTCTCTCTCTTTCTCCATACATATACATATATATCCACGTTGATTCCTGTGCGCCCTATATATATATATATATATATATATATATATATATATATATATATATATATATATATAGGATAGGCATTGTAACGATGACCGTACGGAGAGCGAAATTCAGGTAAGGATCGAAACCGCTCGACTCGATGATCAACACGTTCGATGAGTTCCGACGGGACATCCCATTGACTTAGTATACCCATATATATCTCTCTGTATATGTATATTGGACTGATTCACAAAATAAGACTTTTTTTTCTAAATCTTCAATTAGCAGAGCTCCGAATGTTAATATTTTAGTCTCGCGTCGCAAGTTTATATTTTAGATTAAAATGACACAGGAAAAAAATTTCAAACTTTGAAATTTTTTACCTCGACTTTGTGTGATCTCCTGTTGGTCATTTCTTTAAAAATTAGGTTATTCACGATAATGCAATTCAAACTTTTTTTCAAGAAAGATTTCACGATATATAGTAATAAATTTCAAAAAATTTCGGACAACTAAAAGAAGAGGGTATTTTACTTTAAATTCAATTTCAACTTTGCATAACTTTTGAAAGAGTGTGTTTTTTGAAAAATCTTAAGAGACCTTTTTTGCAGAGCGTTCCATAAAAATCGCTCTCCGTACAGTAATCGTTACAATACCTATACCTATATAAATATATTATCATGGGGCGCACAGGAATAAACGTGGATAGATATGTATATGTTTGGAGAGGGCGAGAGAGAAATAGAGAAAGTGAGCCGAGACAGAGATATATATAGGTATACTGAGTCTGAGGATCGAGCCCTCTCATGAGGCGAGACGTTTCGATCTTTACCTGAATTTTGCCTTCCGTATGGTCATCGTTACTATACCTATACCTATATACATGAACACGGGGTGCACAGGAATGAGCGGGCGTATATATACATATAAATCCCAAAAGTTTGAATTGCAAAAAATTCCAAAAATTCGAAGGAAATCCTAAAAATTTGAAATCTGAAATGAACAAAAAAAAAAAAACAAATCACATAAGCCAAGCCAAAAACTTAGCGTGCATAAATTATTAAAAACCAAGCCAAACTAAAAAACTTGGCGTGCAGGGTTGAGAAAAATAAGCCCGGGAGGTGCTGTAGAATTTCCACGAGATCAGATAGAAAATTATTATACCTACTCATATAGTGATAACACAGATTATTATCACCTCTATTTTTTACTGTCAAGTACAGCAGACGATCGGATAACTTGACTGCTCGCGTATCTTGACTCTCCCTATGACCGTTTCTCCCCACTTCAAACCTTTGAACGACCGCGAAACATCTACGAGCATGCGTATTACCAACATGCGTAGTGCGCATGCGCTTAGATACGTGAGTGGGAGAATGAGGTGAAAGTTGAGTTATGTGAATGTTTCCGGCCCCGTCGAGTTAAGTTATCTGATCGCCTACTGTAGTTTGCTAACGATTACTGACCTTGAACATTTATGACAAGGAAGTAGCTATTGTGATTTATCAAATTCGGACATAACCAAAGGTCAATAAAAGATTCTCAACTATTCCAGAAATAATGATAATATCATTGTTCATTTATTTAAATATGAACCTTGGACAAGATTTTTCTTAGTGAACTTTTCTCTTAGTTACTCACTAGTTTACCATTACCTCTTGTGCAAATTCTCATGGTTGCTTACTAGGGCACTTGATCAATTGTTTTCTTTTTCATTTTCTCATTCATTAACTCCTTCGTTAAACGATAAGGGTGGATGGTCTCGGTTTTTCCTCGCCAAGCGTATTGGTTCTTAACCCTGCACGCCAAGTTTTTTAGATTGACTTGGTTTTTAATAATTTACGCACGCTAAGTTTTTTGCTTGGCTTATGTGATTTGTTTTTTTTGTTTTTTTTTGTTCATTTCAGATTTCAAATTTTTAGGATTTCTTTCGAATTTTTGGGATTTAATACTTGGCGTCCTTTTTTTTCTTCTGAGAAGTATTTTGTGATTGATTTCACTTCTTTTTGAAAGTTGTTTCGAAGTATCTTTCCTGATTTGATTTATTAACATGAATTTTATATAAATTAATGTGGAAATCGTCGAAAATGCAGAAGAACAAAAAATGAAAGTGCATGGCTTGTTGTGTATACGCAGTTGGAAATACAGTACAGTTATTTTGGTACATTCTTTGTATATCAAAAAAATTTTAACTGTTTCAATTGATTGATATCTTTTGTAATGTAACTATAATTGATAGAAATGCCTAAAATTATACACTGAGAAAAAAAGTTGTTGAATGAACTATATTTGTAGTCGCATACGCACGAGTAAATATTTATTTGGTATAACTGAATAATTAGTTTCTTGAATAATTGTGTGCTTCAGTTGACCAAAATATGATTCATACAAAAAAAAATAGAGTCGTACAACTAAATATTTAGTCGTGCGTATGCGACTGAAGATTTAGTTCATTCAACCATTTCTTTTCTCAGTGTAGTAGATGCCATTTATATTAGAGGAAATATTTGCTATAAACACAGTGTGAAATTTAATTACAATTTAATACGCAGATATTCTCAAACAATGCTTTGTAAAACCTTTCCGTAGATTCGCAATTGTCGACAAAAATAAGCAAGAAAAATAAATTCCCATAACTATCACAGCCCTATGATCCAAATTGTTGATGGTACAATACAATATACATAGCGTTGAAAAAAAAATTTCCTTCTCCCATATAGGCTCAAAAGTTTTATAAGGTATCAGAAAGGGCGTGTGAAAATATGGGCTTTTAATATTAATGTTAACATCGTACTTATCGCATTTTTCTATTTTCCATAAGAACAACATGTCTTCTGATTTTTATGACTAAGAAACAATTCATCATAAGAGAAATCTATAAACAGAATTGGTACAGAATTGAACGCTCGACAAAAAAGGTTTCGAGTTACTTTTCGATGAGTTCACTTGTTCAAAAGCTATTCAATAGCAAAATTTATATTTTTGTAAATTTGGCCGATTTTCGGTTATACATCGGAACTATTAGTTGTATCGACAAAATGTGCATAAACTTTCGTGTGAAACATAAATAAAGCTTTCCAGTCATTGTAACTAATAGTTCTCACTATAGGAATAAAAAAATGGAACGCTTTAAGAAAATTGTGCAGCAGAAGTTTGCTTAAAAATTTTATTTTTATCTTAAGAAAATGACATTTATTGTAGTGTAACAGAGAATTATTATTCGATTTTATTTTTGAATAGAATTTTAAAAAAATGTATAAGCTAAATTCTACTGCACAACTTTCTAAAGGCGTTCTATTTTTTATTATTTTTATAGTAAGAACTATTCTTAAACATTTCTCGCAAGTTTAATTTGTATTTTACATGAAATTTTATTCACATTTTGTCGATAAAACTAATCGTTCCGTTATAATATCGGCCAAATGTTCGAAAATTTGAACATTGACATTGAATTACTTTTGAACGAGTAGACTTATCAAAAAGTAACTCAAACCTTTTTTGTAGAGCGTTCAATTCTGTACAAAGATATGTCTGTAGATTTCTCTTATGATGAATCGTTTATTAGTTATAAAAATCAGATGACGTAAAAATAATTTCACCCACGTTATTTTTATTCCGAAACGGCTCACGCAAATCTTCATTCAGATTTTTTTTATAGAGCGTTAACAAATATAGCTTTAAATTGAAGTTAGATTGTGGTTTAGCTTAAAATTTAAGTTAGATTTTGGTTTAGCCTGAAATTTAAGTTAGATTTTGGTTTAGCTTGAAATTTAAAAAAATCATGAAAGCTCTCTTTTTAATGTACTTTTTAATAAAAAATTTTGTTATCCAGAATTCAGACCCCCCGGCACAACTTTAGTCAAGAATTGGTGGAATGTCCCATATATATATATTAGGGTGAATCGAAAATACTAAAAACTGTTGGCTACCCTCAAAAATCAAAGATATCGTTGAAATAAAGGTCTCTGTACAGCGGTTCGATTTTTTGAATTTTTTTAGAGGGCGCGCGGGGTGTCCAAACACGCCATTTTTAGCCTAAAATTTACTAAATCACTGTTAAACGAAAACCAATCATTCAAAAATTTCTGAATTTTTTATATAAGGTGCCCAGACATGTACTCTTTCTAACCCATATTTACTGAACATTAACAAATAGTTCATATATGGGGAATTCTTTATTAACTGGGCCTTTTTTTTTTAAACCTCTCCAATTTTTTTCAAAATCTGCCAGTTAAAAATATTAGTAAAAAGGAACAACTGTGATTTTTTTTTCGATTTTTTTAGGCGTCCGTTCAAGATTTTCAATTTTTCATTACGAACACTGTATCTCAAAAAACATTCATCAAACAAAAAAAAACATGAGAATTAAATTTTTTTTATTTTTTTCACTTTATCGAAAAAAATAAAAATCATAATTTTTCTGCATTGAGAAAATTGAAATTGGGCAAAAAAATGAATTTTTTTTTTTTTAAACCTAATAAGAATCTTTTGATTCTAGTACTAATTTTACAGGATGTCTATTATTGAGTAAAGAGTCCGCGAAAAACTTTTCAGAGTGACACCTGCAGTGATTACGATGAAAAAAAATGAAAACATGAGATTTCGCAGGGTTTTTATTTTGTTTTATCGTAACCATTGGAGGTGCCATTCTGAAATTTTTTTCGCAGACTCTTCACCTAATAATAGACATCCTGTAAAATTAGTACTGGAATCAAAAGTTTTCTATTGGGTTTGAAAAAAAAAAATTTCTTATTTTTTTGCGAAATTTCCTTTTCCTTTCCTTCCTTCCTTTTTACTAATATTTCAAACTGACAGATTTTGAAAAAAATTGGAGAGGTTCAAAAAAAAAGTGGCCCAGTTGATAAAGAATTCCCCATAAATGAACTATTTGTTAATGTTCAGTAAATATGGGTTAGAAAGAGTACATGTCTGGGCACCTTATATAAAAAATTCAGAATTTTTTGAATGATCGGTTTCCGTTTATCAGTGATTTAGTAAATTTAAGGCTAAAAATGGCGTATTTGGACGCCCTGCGCGCCCTCTAAAAAAATTCGAAAAATCGAACCGCTGCACAGAGACCTTTATTTCAACGATATCTTTGATTTTTGAGGGTAGCCAACAGTTTTTAGTTTTTTCGATTCACCCTAATATATAAACATATATATATATATATATATATATATATTTATTGTAACACGAAATCGTGCACATATAGACAATTCGGAAATAATGTCGGTAGCGGGTTGGATAGCTCAGTTGGAAGAGCACTCGACCGGCAATCGAGAGGTCCCGGGTTCGAATCCCGGTCCCGTCCCTCCGCATTTTTTTCTGAAGTGTCCATAGCGCAGAAAGCGTTATAAGTGGCGCCCGACAATGGGACACAGCCTCTGAATAACTACGGAAAATTAATTTCGTGGTTGCCGTGTAAAAAGAATCCAAATCCCTGAGATCCATCTCCCACCTTTCTGCTAGCCAAGCTCTCCCACTCCTCCCTCAGGCCGATGCCTGTAGTACCCCTTCCCATACCTCATACCCCCCCTCAGACAATCCCAGTCTGTTGTACCCGTTGCGTTTGAGTTGAGTTTGCGTTTGAGTTCGAGTGCGAGCCGCTAGATGGCGGCTCGTCTCTGGCAGGGGAGATTGTAACACGAAATCGTGCACATATGGACCATTCAGAAATAATGTCGGTAGCGGGTTGGATAGCTCAGTTGGAAGAGCACTCGACCGGCAATCGAGAGGTCCCGGGTTCGAATCCCGGTCCCGTCCCTCCGCATTTTTTTCTGAATTGTCCATATCGCAAAAAGCGTTATAATATATATGAATACCTATATATACCTATGTATAGCTGTATATACCTGTATCTACATGCATCTACCAGTTTATACTTGTGTATACGAGTATATACTTGTATATACCAGTATATACTTGTATATACCTATATATACCTGTATATATCTGTATATACCTATATACCAGTATATACCGTATTTGCCTTTATATACTTATATATACCTGCATATACCAGTATATACCTGTATATACCTGTTGTAACGTGGCGTTTTTAGACCACCCGTTACATGGGCATTTACGGAGCGGGGAATGGCGAAAATGTCGTTATCGTTATGTTGTGTCGTCTTTGTCGGTTTTGCGTAATAAATTGTTTCAGGATAAGTTGCCATTATTTTGAGGAAAGGATTATCACTGGCTTGGAAGCTGTCGGAAGTCTCCACCATTCGAGCCTCAAGGTCGGAGGGGAGCCTTGGGTAGGGAAAACCCTGCTCACGGTTGGAGTGGACGCCACCGTGAGTCGAGGAGGATCGTCGTAAGCCGTCCACCTTGCGGTGATTCTGCCTCGCCATTTGGGGGTCGGGACTCATAGGACCTGAGCTTGTCGTCGGGTCGTGATGTCTCGTCCAAACATAAATATCTCTGAGCAGCTGTCGTTGAGATTTTTCGAGATCCACGTCGCGTCATTCGTTCGTGCGCACTTCAAAAATTGGCGCGCTCGAAGAAGGGCGAGGCTCAGCCAATACCAGCATGGCTGACTATAGCGCGCGAGCGGGCGTTGGCCGTACCGCGGGCGCGAGGCGCATTCCGTGGGCGCGGGCTGAGGGGAGATCATTGCGCGCGGGAGCTCGGCCGTCTCGCCGTGTCTCCCGGCTTTTTCATTGGGGTGGGGACGACCGAGGAGTTTCATTGGGTGATTTGGAGAGGACGGCGCTGCCGTCGCACCTTGGTGCAGGAGTAGGGTTATCGTCGAGTTCGCGAATATCGAGCAAGATCTCGATCTATTCGCCCGCCGCCTGAGTTACCGTCACGACGTTTTGGGGTATCGTACCATCTTCGGAGAGCGCTGTGAGTATCCTGGCCGTGTGCCGCCCCCGGAAATGCCGAGTCACGAGTAATTTGTCGTAAATTCATCGAGGGTGTTCGGGATCCTGTGCGCGAAGTATTTGATTAGAATAAATGAAGTTAAACTGAGATTTTAGGCCGCCGCGTCGGCCTTTTTGGCGTTCTTGTGTCGTGCGAAAGGCACGTGTTTTCGTATTGGGCCGGAGGGTCATTATCGTCGGTTAATTGTCGTGTGAATTAAGTAACGTTTAGTTAAATGTCGTATTGAACGCGTGCGTCGCGAGGGGGACGTCGTAACGTCGCGTAAAGAGATCGAGCCGTCGTTCGATACTATGATCATCGTCCGCGTGGCCGTGAAAGACCGGCTCGTGTGAAGCTACCGAAAGAATATTAGCCGTGAAAGACCGGCTCGCGTGGCTATCGTATCGTTCGACTATCGTGTGCGTTTTCCCTCGTCGCAGAGGATTTATTAGTGCGGTTTGATCCCCTCGTGGCGACGAATATTTCTTAGAGTTAGTGTTACGTTATCGTGTGAATTTCGGGTTGGCCGAGTATCGATACTGTGCTTCGTAGTAAATTGTGTTCGCGTTAAATTCTATCCCTTTTGCGAGAAGCTGTCGACCAGTGGCCTTCGGGCCTTAAGCTGTCGTGTTAGCTGTCGTTTCGTGCCTGGAAGAACGCGCCCCTCTACCTTAGGTTTGGGAAAAAGCTAGCTGGAAAGTTTTGCCCGGGCTCAGTGCGCGAATATTAAGAATTAGTCCCGAGTAACGTCGGGAGACTTTGAGGGTCACCTTGAGGTGGCTGGCGCCCGTAGGATCGTTCGTCGCGCCGAGCGCCCGAAGAATAACGCGCGGAAAGCGGGTTACAAAATAGCGCCCAACGTGGGGCTCATGAATAAAGTTTCTCGTAAAAGTTTCGCGACAGTGTCGATACTCGTGTAGATTGAGATTCGTGTCGGAACATTTTCGATTTGTGTAAAATTAAATTTCGGTTTGAATTGGTGTCGAAATTTTTGGGGTTTTGTGTGAAAAAATTTCGATTTCTGTGAAATTAAATTTCGGTTTGGATCTGTGTCAAAATTTTTGGGACTTGTGTGAAAAATTTTGGATTTGCGAAAAATTAAATGTCGGTTGAGATTCGAGCGTGTAAGATAAGGAAAAATTTAGGAAGAACTTTGCGCATTTAGTATTGAAGAAGAAAATATTATTTAATTTAGAGTTTTGTGTTTTCTTTTTGTCGTCAAATTCAGATTCGAGTAAAGCTAATTTATTTAAAACGTACGTCGAATTATTTTATTTAAGGAATGAACGAGTAATTCCGTTCACGAAATCGGTGGAATAATCGTCGAATTATTTTTCTTGTTTTTCTTTTTCGTTGCGTCCGAGCATATTCACTCGGGCTCGTACGCGTCGTCTCGCGGGAGAGAGAGCGGGGAAGAAAAAAAAAGAGAGAAAGAAATATATACATTGGTCTACGAGAGCTTCGTCAAATTCAAAACAAAGGATTAGCCTTGACGAAATACGTTGTTGCGACGAAAATTCACGTTTCAGCGAAATAATATTCTCGCCTAGTAACTGCGAAAACATATTACGACGGTATCGAAATAATCCCGAATAAATTCCGAAATATTCGGTCGCGTGATCGAAACGGTGTTATTATTATTATTGCATTTTTTTTGGCTTGGTCGTTCTACATTTATTTCGAAATAACCTCGGCAATTGTAGCTATTATTATCTTCGATTAATCGTATCATATGAAAAGTATTAAATATAGTAATCCCTGTTATTATTTACACTTCTCCAGAGTTCTCAGTTATTATCATTAGAAATTATAAATATTCTTCGAAAGTCTCAATTATTATCAATATTAAATCAAAATTTATTCTGCGAAATTCCCCCTTTATTATCATTATCATATTAATTAATTGTTCCAAGATTCTCGGCTAGTATCATTATCAATTATAATTACTTCTCCAAAATCCTTATGTATTATCATTATTCACTATAAATAATACTGCAAAATTTTCATTTATTATCCTTGTTAAATCAAAATTAATTCTTCAACATTCTGATTTATTATCATTATCAAATTCATTAATTGTTCCAACCTTCTTAATTATTATCATTATGAAATTATAAATAATTTTTTTGAAATTCTCACGTATGATTACTATCAATTATAACTAATTCTTCAAAATTCTCGTTTATTATCATTGTCCATTATAAACAACTTGCCACAATTCTTACTGAGTATTATCATCGAACATTATAATTATCATCCAATCTTCGGTCCCTGATTACTTTCCGTTATTAGTATAAGCTTCGAAAACCTCAATACTATCGTATATCTTAGAATTATCATTGTACTTCGAACTTCATATTAATTTTCCGTGGTTATAATTTTCCAAAACTTCCGTATTCTTATTATAATTAATAGCGTTATTTCCCGGGCCTGGTTTATTAGTAGTACCAGTGCCTGTGTCAAACTTCCAAAATTTTTCTTGGCTGGATTACAGTAGAATTACTATTTATATTTTTTTTTATGTTATCGTTAGTTAATACTGTTATCGTCTTCGGAATTCTCTTTATCGGGAGGGAAATTATTACTATTGTCACCGTTCGTCTAATTCTTGTTAAGTATTATTAACAACTCAGGCTAGTATTTCAGCTTCGTAATGATCATCATTCTAAATTAATATTGTTTCGCAGTATTGTTTGGTAGTATTAATTTTTCGTTTTTTTAGTAGTGTTACCGACTAAGTACTATATTATTAATTTTTTTGTTTTGTTTTGTTTTTTGTTTTTTTTCTCGATTGTTACCGCGCCGCCATACCATCGGGTAAAGTTACCGATTTAATAACGTGTTGCTGTCGTAAACCCTTGTCGAGCTACCGTATCATCCTCGTTGATGCTGTCGTGTGAAATAATTGACGCTCTTGAATAGTTCTGTATAAGAACTCAAAATTAAGTATCGAGGCAAGTGATTGGTCTAATTATTAGTCAATAATTTCGCGATCGTTACCGAGTGACGTGCGTTGCGTGATCAACCGCCTAGAGGATAAGATCGTACTACGTCGAGCGTGATCGTTGTCGCCCGGTACCTGTACCGACAATAAAGGAATAAAGTCGCCATGTCACTAAACACGACTAACCCCGAGGATGCATGGGTATATGCGCTAACATCGGACGATTTATTAAAAGAAATACGAAAGGCTGAATTATCCGAGGAAGGGACAACCCCGACTCTCCGTCAACGCTTATTGCGGTTTCGCGCACATGTGCGAGACGCAAGTAATAACTCCGCACCGACAACACGACCGGAATACGACAGTGGAGTGGGGAGAAGTTCAGAACTTGAGACGTCACAAGGAGCCGCGGCGTTGCCGTTAAACCAGGACAACCGCGCTTTTAATTGGAATGAGGGATTACCGGCACCTGGGGATGGGCGTCTGCCGGCAATTGATGAGAGGCTACCGTTTTCGTCATCGCGACTCGATCACGAGTCAGCTGAGTTTCCGGCTGCTCCGAGCTTGGATGGATATCGTAACTATCGTACGTTAAGGGAGGACTTATCGATCTCCGCGAATCACGGAGGAGCAAGACCTCGGACCTCCAGATCAGCGAATTATCACCAATCAATGATGGCCGAACCCATCGAGTCACGAGGAGCATGGTCCAACCAAACAATGGCCGTGTATAACGTGATGAGACGATGGAATTTGAAATTTTCGGGTGCTCCCGGCGAGGACGCCGAAGAATTCCTGGCGCAGATAGAAGAAGGTCGCGGATTATCGCCGGTCGCTGATAAGTCGATTTTAAAAAGCCTGGCATTTTTCCTATCGGGTACCGCTCTGGAATGGTTCCGTAATGAACGCGACTCGTGGCAGACTTGGGACGAGTTCGTGGAGGAATGGCGCGGACGTTTCGGCGATCAAAACTATCAACTGGGATTGCGGCGTGAAATTATTCGACGGACGCAAGGTCAACAGGAGCCTGTCGCCACGTATTTAACGAGTCTTCGGTCATTATTCCGGAAATTAATTCCGCCTTGGGCAGCACGTGAGCAAGTCGAGCTCGCGCATGGAAATATGTTGACCCGCCTGCAAGTGGCCGTTCGGAGATCAGAAGCTGCCGATTTGCGAGAACTTCAGCGTTTGGTGATGCCGATTGAGAAGAGCTATGCCGCCGAACAATGCTACATTCCACCACCAGTGCCGGAAAAATCAATGTTTCCGAATTTGGCCTATCGACCACCAAAGAAAGAGGCGTGCTTTTCTACCGCGGAGCATTCAGCCCCGGTTATCGTTCCGTCAGTACCGGAAGAAGCTACCGAATCTCTCAATGCTATCGCTCCGGGGTCTTGTCCGAATCGAGATTATAACACTAACCCGTTTACCAATCCGACAACTCCAGCCAGTCCGTCGTCGCCAGCCGAGGATAAAACATCGAAATCCGCATGCTGGAATTGCAAGGAGGTAGGACATCTTTCGGCGAAGTGTACGAAACCAAGGACCCTCCACTGCTACCGGTGTGGAGCAGAGGGCGTGAAAGCCACGGACTGCACCGCATGCCAAGAAAAAAACTCGCGGGGGAATCGTCGATAGAGCGCGATTCGATTCCGGAAGAGCTACCAAAAGCGCTCGTAGAATCGTTATGGCATCACGTGGAAATATGCAGCTCAACATGGCATTCGGATCTTCCACGCACGTTATTGTTTCTCACCGTCAACCTCTATGATCAACGGTTATTGGCACTCGTCGATTCCGGTGCAAGTCGTACCTTTTTAGGGCCGGAAGCGCTGAACATTATAAAAAGCGTCGGATTAAATCGTAAAACAACCGCACCTGTGTCAGTGCGTACCGCTACCGGAAATATTACTACCGTAGACGAGGAAGCTACCGTGTCGCTTGGAATTCGAGGAACGATGCGATCGATTACCGCTCGCCTTTTACCGAACTTGGCGTTACCGTTGGCCTTAGGCCTGGATAGCCTTGCGATATTTGGCATCTCGGTGAGTTTTCGGCAACAAAGGTGGTGGTTTGACGATAACCCAAATAAATTGAACACGTTCGATAAAATCCTCGTAAAAGGAACCGATCCCGAGCATTGTTATGGGATTCAGGATTTAACGGAGGACGAGAAAGGCCGATTAAAATTATTTTTGGATGAGCAGCTACCGGGGCTCGCCGCAAATCCCGGTTTAACGACACTAATTGAACATAAAATTGAGGTCAGTGAAAATCCACCGATTAGACAGCGGAATCATCGGGTCACGCCGATTTTACAAGAAGCTATCGATGAGGAAGTCGACCGGATGTTAGAGGCGGGAATTATCGAGCCATCCAGTAGCCAATGGTCAAGCCCGATAGTAATGGTACGGAGACCGGATGGCAAAATGCGATTTTGTCTGGACTTCCGAAAAGTCAACGCGGTGTCAAAGAAGGACGCATATCCACTGCCGTTCATGAGTCACATCCTGGACCAACTACCTAGTGCACGTTACATTTCAACCTTGGACTTGAGTCAGGCATATTTTCAAATCCCTCTGGAAGAAAATAGCCGCGAGATAACCGCGTTCACCGTGCCGGGACGTGGCGCCTACCATTTCTTGAGAATGCCGTTCGGCTTGACAGGAGCGCCAGCTACTTTTCAACGGCTGCAGGATCGCCTACTGGGAGCTGCGATGGAGCCGCACGTCTTCGCTTACTTAGACGATATCATCGTCGTCACCAGGACATTCGAGGATCATTTGGTTTGGCTGAAACGAGTGTTCGATCAAATCACTCGCGCAGGCTTGGCAATAAATCCGGCCAAGTGTGAATTCTGCAAATCCCAGGTCCGTTATCTCGGCTTCGTGGTGAACAACGAGGGTCTTCAGGTGGATTCGGAGAAAATCTTGCCGTTGCTCGAATACCCCGTGCCGCACAACGTCAAATCAGTACGCAGGTTCTTGGGGATGGCCTCATGGTACCGACGGTTTATACCAAACTTTGCCTCGCTGTCGGAACCGATTACACGGTTATTAAAGAAAAATCAAGTCTACGAGTGGACTCAGGAACAACAAGCAGCTTTCGCCGTCATCCTCGAGAAATTAAGCTCGGCACCAACATTAGCTTGTCCCTACTTTACCGTGCCGTTCGTCATTCAAACGGATGCGAGCATCGTGGGAATCGGCGCAGTACTAACACAAACGATCGACGGAGAAGAACATCCGATTGCTTTCGCCAGTCGCACCTTGAGCAGCGCCGAAAGGAAATATACTACCACCGAACAAGAATGTTTAGCTGTAATTTTGGCGGTGGGAAAGTTCAGACCTTATATCGAAGGATATCATTTTACCGTTATTACCGATCATAGTAGTTTACAGTGGCTACATAATTTACAAGACCCCGCTGGTCGACTTGCGCGTTGGGCTTTGTCCCTCTTACAATATGATTTTACCGTCAAACACCGTAAGGGTGCCGAAAACCATGTACCAGATGCGCTGTCGAGAATGTATGAGGGACAAGAGGAGACCATAGCAGCTATCGGTGATGAATTAGGGTGGTATGAACGCCACAAGAATGAGGTTCTCGAAGACCCCGATAACGCGGAAGATTGGAAACTAGTAGGAGACCAATTGTATCAACGACGCTCCGATCCTTTGCTCTCTGCTCTCGTGGACGATCTGAATGAATGGAAGTTAGTTTTACCACCGGTTTCGCGTCACGAAGTTATGAGTGAATGTCATGAAGAAGCCCAAGCTGGCCATCTCGGGATAGATAAAACGTATCGAAGATTGTCGCTGTCGTATTACTGGCCGGGAATGCATAAAGACGTTGTAAATTACGTGAGAAATTGTGAGGAGTGCCAGCGAACCAAAGTAGAACAGGCACGCCCCGCGGGTTTCATGGGCCGTAGGATTATAGAACAACCGTGGACCGTGGTGGCGGCGGATATTATGGGGCCGTTTCCCCCGAGTAAAGCAGGGTTCTGTTATATTTTGGTCATGCAAGATTTATTTACAAAATGGGTCGAGTGTTGCGCACTACGGAAAGCTACCGGTGCGAAAATAAAAGAAGCTCTCGAAGAATTAATCATATCGCGTTGGGGAACCCCGCACGTAATCCTTACCGATAATGGTACGGAATTTGTAAATAGGACGTTGAGAGGGTTAACGGAAGAGTACGGAATCCATCATAGTACGACACCCCCGTACCATCCACAATCCAATCCGGTGGAACGCGTTAATAGAGTGCTCAAGACCATGATAGTAGCCTTTTTGGAAAGAGATCATAGAGAATGGGATAAACATCTATCCGAGTTTAGATTCGCGTATAATACCGCGCATCACGATTCCACGAATTTCACGCCAGCTTATTTAAATTTTGGAAGGAATCCCGAGCCGCAAAAATTTTTGAGGAGACGGGTTGAAGGCAGATTGGAGGTAACACAGTCACAACCCGAGAGTTGGTCAGCCAGACAGGAGAAATTGGCTTTGATGAAAGAATGGGTTTCACATAATTTAGAAGAAGCGTATGAGCGTCAAGCGATCTATTATAATGCGCGCCGTCGTCATGTAGGGTATAAGGTCGGCGATTTAGTGCTGAAACGTCAGAGAATACTCTCTTCGGCATCTCAAAATATCGCTGCAAAGTTAGCCCCAAAGTTCCATGGTCCATTCCGAATTAGTAAAATATTGTCACCGGTTGTGTATGAATTAGAAAATTTGAATAATACTCCATGGGGTAAGTTTTCGGTGCAAGATCTTAAATCGTATTATTATGTTGACGCACAGACTGACTAACATACGACGAGAAGCTACGGGACGAACGACGTAACAACCACGTTTAGAGGGTCATCGAAGCTACCGAGATGAGCGGCGAACGAAAGGAGCCAGATCGCGGGTGGTGTTATATCCAGCCATGGGAGAAGGAGATCCAGGAGATCGGCCGCAGATACCCGGGGATCTGGAAATCACTTTCCGAGGCACTGAAGGTGCGTGAGGAACTGCTGGTCAGTCCGGATAGTGCCATGTGGCATAAGCTACCGGAGTTGGTAAGCGTCGCGACCCAAGCCGACATCGATTCAGGCCATGTCGGGATACAGACGTTGGACTTGACAGGCGAGGACATGGGGGTGCAAACCGATCCACCTAAATCGGTGAGCACGCAGACGATGCGTTCCGTTCCGGTGGTGAGTTCATCGCACGCGTCAACGCAGACGGAGCCGGAAGTCATCACCACCGACTCCATGACTCAGGTGCAGGCGGAGAGGGTACTGCGCGCGACGCCGAGGCTGCCAGAAGCTACCGTCCAGTCGCCGGTTCATGTGCCGGCGGATGACGTCGCGGAGCTGTCGTTGGGATCTCCCGCGACTACGATTCACGAAGAGGAAGTTGTCGAGCGGCCGGAGGAGGGGCCGGGCGAAATCTCGGAGCCAGAAATATTACCGGTTACCGTGGAGGGGCCGTCGTCGTTCAAGTCTTCGTTTGTTCCACGGGAAAGCATCGGTCGAAGGGAGGCATTGCGCCGTCATTTCGAGTCCCCAACCATCGGTGTGGCCTCGAGGGCCGAGATTCTTCAGGGGTTTCGTTGCCGTCCCGGTTGTTGGAATTGCGGCAAACCCCATCGACGCCGTGATTGTCCAGAACCACCGAGGAACGACCATTGCTACCGTTGTGGTTGGATCGGGTATACCCTGAAGAACTGTCCACGTGATAAGGATATCTGGAGACGCACCGGACCCTACATTCCGGGGATTGGACACCTGGGAAGACGAACGTCTCAGTAGTAGCTGTCGTAGCCGCTACCGTACTTATTTTAAGAACTTGACTGAGGAGCTATCGTTAAGATGGCCATGTCTCAAGACTGACCGTACTGCTGTACCTGACAGAATATAACGTTGAAATAGTACATGTGTGTTCTTGCCCGAGAACCTTGCCAATTCGTAATAATTTGTCAAAAGAAATAATAGTAGTAAAATCGTGATTGTCTCCATGGATACGGTGGGACGCTTTGGGAAAAGTTATCATTATTTTGGTTTTGTTTTCTTTCGAAAAGTTTATCATTGTTCGTTTTTTAGTAAGGTTGCCACGTGGCTCTCGCGGAATCGTTAGTGGGATCGCCGTCGTCCTAGGTGGGGAATAAAAAGATCTATTTTGTTTTGACTCGCGTGTGATTTTCGGGGCCGCGGGGCGGCCCGGCCTGCTCGGCCTCTCCGGGGAGGGGGGAGTTGTAACGTGGCGTTTTTAGACCACCCGTTACATGGGCATTTACGGAGCGGGGAATGGCGAAAATGTCGTTATCGTTCTGTTGTGTCGTCTTTGTCGGTTTTGCGTAATAAGTTGTTTCAGGATAAGTTGCCATTATTTTGAGGAAAGGATTATCGCTGGCTTGGAAGCTGTCGGAAGTCTCCACCATTCGAGCCTCAAGGTCGGAGGGGAGCCTTGGGTAGGGAAAACCCTGCTCACGGTTGGAGTGGACGCCACCGTGAGTCGAGGAGGATCGTCGTAAGCCGTCCACCTTGCGGTGATTCTGCCTCGCTATTTGGGGGTCGGGACTCATAGGACCTGAGCTTGTCGTCGGGTCGTGATGTCTCGTCCAAACATAAATATCTCTGAGCAGCTGTCGTTGAGATTTTTCGAGATCCACGTCGCGTCATTCGTTCGTGCGCACTTCAAAAATTGGCGCGCTCGAAGAAGTGCGAGGCTCAGCCAATACCAGCATGGCTGACTATAGCGCGCGAGCGGGCGTTGGCCGTACCGCGGGCGCGAGGCGCATTCCGCGGGCGCGGGCTGAGGGGAGATCATTGCGCGCGGGAGCTCGGCCGTCTCGCCGTGTCTCCCGGCTTTTTCATTGGGGTGGGGACGACCGAGGAGTTTCATTGGGTGATTTGGAGAGGACGGCGCTGCCGTCGCACCTTGGTGCAGGAGTAGGGTTATCGTCGAGTTCGCGAATATCGAGCAAGATCTCGATCTATTCGCCCGCCGCCTGAGTTACCGTCACGACGTTTTGGGGTATCGTACCATCTTCGGAGAGCGCTGTGAGTATCCTGGCCGTGTGCCACCCCCGGAAATGCCGAGTCACGAGTAATTTGTCGTAAATTCATCGAGGGTGTTCGGGATCCTGTGCGCGAAGTATTTGATTAGAATAAATGAAGTTAAACTGAGATTTTAGGCCGCCGCGTCGGCCTTTTTGGCGTTCTTGTGTCGTGCGAAAGGCACGTGTTTTCGTATTGGGCCGGAGGGTCATTATCGTCGGTTAATTGTCGTGTGAATTAAGTAACGTTTAGTTAAATGTCGTATTGAACGCGTGCGTCGCGAGGGGGACGTCGTAACGTCGCGTAAAGAGATCGAGCCGTCGTTCGATACTATGATCATCGTCCGCGTGGCCGTGAAAGACCGGCTCGTGTGAAGCTACCGAAAGAATATTAGCCGTGAAAGACCGGCTCGCGTGGCTATCGTATCGTTCGACTATCGTGTGCGTTTTCCCTCGTCGCAGAGGATTTATTAGTGCGGTTTGATCCCCTCGTGGCGACGAATATTTCTTAGAGTTAGTGTTACGTTATCGTGTGAATTTCGGGTTGGCCGAGTATCGATACTGTGCTTCGTAGTAAATTGTGTTCGCGTTAAATTCTATCCCTTTTGCGAGAAGCTGTCGACCAGTGGCCTTCGGGCCTTAAGCTGTCGTGTTAGCTGTCGTTTCGTGCCTGGAAGAACGCGCCCCTCTACCTTAGGTTTGGGAAAAAGCTAGCCGGAAAGTTTTGCCCGGGCTCAGTGCGCGAATATTAAGAATTAGTCCCGAGTAACGTCGGGAGACTTTGAGGGTCACCTTGAGGTGGCTGGCGCCCGTAGGATCGTTCGTCGCGCTGAGCGCCCGAAGAATAACGCGCGAAAAGCGGGTTACACTGTATATACCTATATCTACCTATGTATAGCTGAATATACTTGTATATACGAGTTTATACTCGTATATACCAGTATATACTTGTATAAACCTATATATACCTGCGTATACTTGTATAAGTTGAATTTTGGGTCAGCCTAAAATTTAAGTGAAATTTGGCTTAGTCTAAAATTTAAGTTAAATTTTGGCGAAATGAATAAATATAAAGAAAATTCGAGTCTCGAATGACCATCCTAATTTACATCGTATAAGTATTATAACGCTTTTTGCGTTATGGACAACTCAGAAACGGGACCGGGATTCGAACCCGGGACCTCTCGATTGCCGGTCGAGTGCTCTTCCAACTGAGCTATCCAACCCGCTACCGACATTATTTGCGAATTGTCCATATGTGCACGATTTCGTGTTACAGTATATATATAAATATGAACGAAATTCGAATCTCAAATAATGACCACCCTAATATACATCGTATATAAATACATTGTAACACGAAATCGTGCACATATGGACAATTCGGAAATAATGTCGGTAGCGGGTTTGATAGCTCAGTTGGAAGAGCACTCGACCGGTCCATAACGCAGAAAGCGTTATAAATGGCGCCCGACGTGGGGCCCGAAAAAACGAGTCTATAGAAAATTTTGAGAAAATTTTGAAAAATTAAGAAAAATTGGAAAATTAAGAAAATTTTAAAAATATTGCGAAAAATTTAAAAATTAAGGGAAAATTGAAATGTTACAAAATATCAAGGAAATTTTAGAATACATTAGATTTAAGCGAAAATTCGAAAACACCAAAAAATTAATACTTCGAAAAATTTGGAAAATTGCAAACTCTTAGAATTAAGGAAAATTGCGAATATTTGGAATTAAGAAAAATTTCGAAAAATACAGCGGAAAAATACGATATTGCAGAATTTCGAGAACATTGAGAAAGACTCGTGAGTAATAGTACCCACCGCGATAAAACTAATAGTAATTTAAGATATTTTGAATAGAAAAAAAAACCGAATTCTTTTTCATTGCGAGCCACGACACCCCGCGTCCACATTGGTGCTCCTATTATTTTGGTTTCGTGATTATCTTGGATTGAATATTTTTTATCTTTGCTGAATATTGAATATTTCTTTTTTATTGTGAATTATTGTGATTCCTGTTGGCTGCTTAAGCGCCTCGTTGTTTATCTTACCCAAATCCCTTTGTTCCATTACTTTTTTCTGTATTATTGCCCAAAATGTCGCTCAATATGGATCCTCCGTTAACCACAACTACTACCACTACCACGTGGACCACTGGAGTTACAGTGACTCCTACAATGACCCCTACAATACAACACACTGACGATCGGACTGAAGAACCCATTCCACCCGAAGTATATGAGGCAATGCGAAATATTAGGGAGGAGTCCCTAAAAAAAACGCGCTCCCGCGATTTGGTTAAAATGTGTGACCAAGCGGGATTGGATTGTGACGGCACCATGGAAGAATTAGCTGACCGTTACGCACGATACGAAATCCGCCGACTGTATCCACAGGTACAGACCTTCTGGAACCCGCGACGAGACGAAAGGGGGCCTCATCCCCCATTTACCTTGATGGTGGCAATAGACGATAGTTTGTACGGACAAGTTTTGAGTTCTAACGAGACACAAGTGACTACCCAACAGTCCCTTAACCCGACTGACCCCTTTTCTCCGCAACCTGCACCCCGTTCCATCCCTTCCCCACAAACTGTCCGCGGACATCCCGTTTTGAATCTCTCCCTCACCAACAGAACTGGGAATGCGTCCCAGTGGGCGGGTGCGACGCATCCGTTCCCTTCTTCTCCAAATCAACCCTGCGAACGAACAGTGACCTTCGCAGAATCTTCACCCCCAAGACGAGTAAGTTCTATCCCCCCTCCTCCCTTATCCTCACAAGCACCTTTTTTCCCCAACATACCCCCTCCTTCCCAAGACGAATGGGGATTTCATCAGACTTACACAATACCGACAACAGACCCGATATTGAACAGTAGGAGAGTGGCTCCTCGCCCCCACCTCCGACAGGTGGAGTACTTCCTCAAGCCACACAATCCCGCTATTGCGCGGAACTTTCGAGTCTCGGAGAATCGAGAATAGACCGAAGTGTCCAGTTTTTGGACCATTGGGGCCGAAACGGACCAAAATTCCACGGCAAGCGAGGCGAAGACAGCGAGGAGTTTCTTCGCCGACTTTACGAGTATGCCTCGGGTCGAGAAATGAATGATAACGAGCTACTCAGAGCTCTCCCGGAAGCATTGAAAGGAGACGCTCTGCTCTGGTATCGAGTTGAGCAGGATAGTTGGTCGACAATGGACGAATTCGTATCCTATTTTCGGACGCAATTCGTGTCGGCCGACTTGCAGAAAAAATTAAAACGAGATGCCGAATTGAGAACTCAGGCCAGTGGCGAGACCATTGCCGAGTATTTGGTGAAAATGAGGACTCTCTTCAGTCACCTCACCCCTCCCTTGCCCCTCACGACTCAATTGGATATTTGTTGCGGGAACGTGAAACCGGAACTGACACTAAACGTCCACCGTGATGAGATTGCGAGCTTCCAGGAGTTGCAACGAGCTTGCCAACGACTGGAGGACGCGCAAACGCGAGCTAAAAATTATCGACCCCCTCCTCCTGCTCATCAGATGGCGTTGCCGTCCACTGGGTACAATCCTCCGGATAAAAGTGTGCGCGGTCGTGCCGCTGCCGCTGCCAAGCAGGATGTGCTACAAAATTGTCCCGAAAAACCCAACGTTTCCGCTCCTAACCCTCCTACTCCAGCACTTCCCGCAAGATCACAAGACCCACCCCTATCCACCGTTCATGCTACGGCGGATTCAATTCCAGCTCCTCAACCTCCCTTCCCTCGCCAAGCTACCCCTCGTTACTCACAAAATTCAGCTCCCAGACAACTCCAGCCTCGCTTCCCAGCCGCAGCTGGCCCTCGTTATCCACCACCTCGCGCTAACAGTCAACCTACCGCCCTAATCCCTCGCCTCATGGACATTCCCGTCCAACGACCTTCTGAGATTCCCACCTCCACATCTCCCGCTAAGAGATGCTTCAATTGTAGGCAACTCGGGCACATTTATAGGGAGTGCACGGCGCTCCTCGGATTTTTCTGCCGCATCTGCGGATATCCGGGTTGCGACGTCAACACCTGCACTAATTGCGCTCGTGCCCGGGCGGAAAACGGCCAGCGGGGAGGACAGTAAAACCGTCGCCTCCCCGGCCTGCTAGAAAGATGCTCGATCAATTACAGAACGAGAATGAGCTACTAGCCCCGCCGCAAGAAATCTCCCCGCTTGAGATATTTGAGAATCCTTCCCCAGCTCCCAATTGGAGAACTTTTGAGTGCCCTTCAGGCTTTCCGGAAATAGACACAATTAGCGATCCCTACGGGGATAATCGGTTCATCTTTTGGGTAAGTATCGGAGGTTACCCACGCCGAGCCCTTATCGACTCAGGCGCGACCGGATCCTATCTTGGAACGGATCTCGCCGAAGCCGAGGGTAGTCCATTGCGATCGACCGAAGGAGGAGTACGCGTTTAGAACGTCTCTTGGATCGCCTCATCCTTCCTAGTCCTCAAATACCCCTTACCTACACTCAATTGACAGAACACCATATTGACGTACAAGGACATCCCCCAATCCGACAAAAACCCCGCATAATTTTCCCCTTTCTCCTCCGAATAGCACAAGAAGAAGTCGATAAAATGATCGCGGAGGAGGTAATCGAAAAATCCATCAGCCCTTGGCTGAGTAATCCAGTAATAGTCCCAAAACCCAATGGAAAGCACCGTTTTTGTATAGATTATCGTGATGTGAATCAAGTCACGCGTAAAGACGCCTATCCCCTCCCTAATTTGGACCGTATACTAGACGGATTAAGACGAGCCCGGTACATTTCCAAGTTAGATTTGAGTCAAGCCTATTTCCAAGTTCCCGTGTCCCCCTCCAGTCGCCCTATTACAGCTTTTGCTGTCCCTGGAAGGGGACTATTCCAGTTTCGACGTATGCCCTCCGGACTGACGAATGCTCCCGAGACCTTCCAACGACTTATGGACAAATTAATTGATCATGCGTGGGACCCTCACGTATTTGCGTATTTGGATGACTAGATTATTGCAACAGAGACAACGGACGAACATTTTCATTATTTGAGTAAAGTATTGACAGCTCTACGACAGGCGAAATTAGAGATAAATCGAGAAAAAAGTGAGTTTTTCTGTCCTGAAGTGCCGTATCTCGGGTACATCATTGGACCCGACGGACTGAAGGCAGATCCTGACAAAATAGCTCCCATCCTCAATTATCCCGCCCCAAAAACCCTCAAGCAGCTCCGCCGGTTCCTTGGAATGGTCAGTTGGTATGCTCGCTTTATTCGAGACTTTTCCCACAACAAAACCCCGTTAACCGAACTATTAAAGAATGATATTCCTTGGCATTGAGGACCCCGGCAACAAGTTGCGTTTGATACCCTTCGACTAGCCCTTAACAACACTCCTGTCCTAGCCCGTCCAGATTTTACCAAGCCCTTTACGATTCACACCGATGCGAGCGATACCGCCGTCGGTGCAGTTCTGACTCAAGAATTTGATGGGGAAGAACACCCTATTCTATTTGCGAGCCGAACGCTGACACGACCCAAGCGCCAGTACACTACTACAGAGGAGTGTCTCGCCGTGTTGTGGGCAGCTAAAAAGTTGAGACCGTATATTGAGGGGACAGCGTTCACTGTCATTACGGATCGCCGTGTATGCCTTTAAAGGCGAGGTCACACAGGGATGGCAACTTCGGTTGTCATTTCCTTTATAATAAATGTCATTACGGATCATAGCAGTTTGAGATGGCTGCGTAGATTGCGGGACCCCACGGGAAGATTAGCCCGTTGGGCCTTGGCGATGCAGGCCTTAGACATGACGATCCTCCACCGAAAAGGGACACTCAATGTTGTGCCCGACGCCTTATCTAGAATGTTCGAGGAATGCGACCATGTATTGGCCGCCCTCGTCAACACTACCGATCCCTGGTATTTAGCGAAAAAGACCAACGTCCAAGAATTCCCGTCCAAATACCCGAATTGGAAAATCGAAGATGATCAACTGTATTATCACCATCCTCACCCCATCATAGATCCCACACTTGAAGACTCAGATGCATGGGAATTGGTCCTTCCCCAAGAGTCTCGAGAACGAGCTCTTAAAGATGCCCACGATAATCCCCAATCCGGCCACTTGGGAATAGACAAGACGTATCAACGTGTCACCCAGGATTTCTTTTGGCCCGGAATTTTCCAAGACGTAGCCCGATATGTGACAAGATGACAAACCTGCCAGCTCCATAAAGTACCCCAGACTTCTCGACAGGACTTATGAGAGAACGAACGACTGAAGGCCCATGGAGCGTAATCGCTGTTGACATAATGGGACCATTCCCCCCCTAGTGAGAAACAGAATCGTTATGTAATAGTTTTTCAGGACCTTTTCACGAAATATGTAGAAGCAAAACCCCTACGGACAGCCACAGGACCCAACATTATGACGGCTCTCGAAGTATTAATCCTTAATAAATGGGGATGCCCCCAATATCTCCTGACAGACAACGAAACAGAGTTTGTTAACAACCACGTTACGAGACAACTCAATGAGTACGGAATTTCAGAGACCACGATCCCTCCCTATCACGCCCAAGCCAATCCCGTAGAAAGAGTAAATAGAACCCTTAAAACCATGATCACCTCGTACATAGCTGAGGATCATCGTGAATGGGACGAGCATCTCCCTGAATTATGTTTTGCGATGAATACCGCTGTTCAATCATCCACCAAAATGACCCCTTCCTTTTTGAATTTTGGACGTAATCCTCGTCCTGTAAAAAGTCTTCGAGATAAAAACCCTTCCCGCTACATTACTCCCGGAGATCCCAACGTCTGGTCAGATAGAATGAAGAGACTTCCCCTTATCCATGATTGGGTAAACAAAAATTTGGAACAAGCCGCAACGCGGCAAGCCCATTATTACAATCAGAACCGTAGAGACACCGGATTTAAAGTTGGAGACCAAGTATTGAGGAAATATCGAGTATTATCGTCTGGTGCGCAGAACTTTGCCGCCAAATTAGCGCCCCGATATAACGGATCGTACACTATTAAAACGGTACTATCCCCGGTAGTTTATGAATTAGAGGGCCCGGATGGCCAAGTAATAGCGAAATGTCACATGGAAGATTTGAAAGCTTACACCCCCCCCCCCCCCGATGAGACCGGAGAGACCTTCACAAGATACTAATATTTTTCAGGAACAAGAGATCAACGATGAGGAAAGGCCCACGAGGAGCCGGACCACCTGGGCGGGGCCGCTACTGCGCCCCGATAGGGTACCTGGGAGAGGAAGGAGAGTGGCTCGGAGAAGCCCCGACCAACCGGTCGATCAGGAGCGACGAGTCCTGCGCCCTCGACTCCCTCGCCCCTAATCCTCCCCGATCCTTTTCTCCCTGCCGCATCGAGATAGGGGATCTGGTAGCCAGGTACCACGAGATACGCCGTCCTGATGCTATTTCCCCAATCCCAATCCCAATCCCCGCTCCTCGAAACGAGCAACCAACCCCCCCGAACCCTTCCAAGAGCCTGGGAGCAATCCCAAAAACCCCCCTCGTTCCCCTGCCGCCAATAGGGCGCGGACGTTGGCTCCCGTCCGACCGAATCCGCCGATCGGAGGAACTCCGCAACAAACCCTCTCCACCACCTTCCCCCTCCCCTTCCCCAGTCCACAAACCGACTCCGACCCCCAAACCATTTCCCGCTCCCAAACCACCGACTCCCACACCCCCGAAAACGAGCAACCAAACCCGCAGATCCTCTCATCCCGAAATCCCTTCCCTTCTCGATCTTCCTCGTATACCCAGTCCAGTATCACTCCCATCCCCTCAATCCACCATCCCCGCACTAATGTCCCTGAAAATCACGCCACCCACCAAACTCCGAAGATCCCCTCGACTAACCGCCGACCCCGTTCCCTGGTCCCTACCTCGACGGTGCTGGTCGTGCACCTCCTTATTCCACTTAACCCGAAACTGCCCCAACCGCATCGAGAAACATCCCCATCCCCGCTAAATCCCCTCGAAAGCACTTCCCCCTCACGATCGCATCACTTGCTCCATAAAATTTACTCATCCCCCGAGACCTTGAACACGTCCTGCCCCCCGAGACCCTGAAACAAATCCTATCCCCTGAGACCCCAAAACAAACCTTACCCCCGAGACCTCAAAACAAAACCTAATCCCCGAGACCTAAAACACTATCCCATCCCCGAGTCCCAAACTTCCCTTTTGAAATCTGAAAATCCCGATTTTTTAAAAACATTAAGTACCTTACAACGACTCAAGACTGAATTACAGATAGATTGACTAAAGGTACCTAACTACCTGATACTTCCTGTGATATTCCTAAGATAAACAACGACGCGTTAAGTCAAACTCTCTGTGATATTCGAGTAGAGTAATTAGGTTTGCAGCGTCAAAAGAGCACTAATGTTAAGCGTTAAAGATTTAGAATCTCCAAAAAACGGAGTTAACGGGGAATAATCATAAGGAATTAGACAAAGACATCGCGCCAAAGAGTTTTATTTAGATTTATTTAGAGTCAGACGAAAGTTCTGAAGACGAACTTCCCTCTTGGCAGGGGGGAGTTGTGACGAAAAGTCACCCGAAATATAAGGAATTGGTCCGGCGGTCTCGGGATCCGCCACGACACCTGAAAGAAAACCGAAATATTGTTAAATTAATTGCGTATTTTAAATAAGAATTCAATCTCACCGAAAAACGTCCTTTTCATCCCTGAAGAATTCCCCAAATAATTTTTCCTTACTCCCAGCCAAAAATGATTGCCCTAACCTCCCAAGAAAAATCCCAAAAAAATATTCGTTTTTTCTCACCGCACTACTCCACAATATGGAAGAAGCGACCAACGAGTAATAATCCTCTATTTGGCGAGCAATTTGCATCATTTTGGTCGCCGAGAACTTCTAGACGACATCGCGGCCTCGAAGACGATTTTTCCATCGCTCGAGCCAGTTGACAATTGACATTACAAACTCCAGGAAACTCGGCGCTGTTGGGTACGAGGATTTATCCGAGAAAACACCGAGACACAACACAATCCTTTCGAAGTGAAGTCCCGATCAAAACGGCGACTGATCCTCGGAAATATAACGAAAATTATCTCGTCGAGCTGTGCACCGGTGACAGCTGAGATTTCAACGACACGAGCATCGCGAACGAGAGAGAGAGAGACGATTGCCGGCGAACCTGGAGCTTCGGCATAAAGGCAGCACCGCACCGTACGTCGCACTGAGGTCCATGCGGCTTAAAGAAGAACTACAGAATTTTTCCCTCCTCCTCACCTCCCTTACCCTCCGTTTAAGATGAAGAAGACGACGTTCCCCTTCCGATAGATCCCATCGCCATTGTTCACCTATCGAGCAAAATTTCGGCCATCTTGGCCTCATTCCGAGACCACGCGTTAGCGAGAGCCCACGTGCTTTGCGGCGAGAAATATTAATTGCGATTATCGAGTAAGAAAGAAGCGTATTAAGGCGAAAATTAGAAAGGAAATTGCGAGAGAAAGACGACGAAGAGATTTGGAGTGTGAGAAAGCAGTAAAAGAGTGAGTAGAGTGATTATTTCCCCTATAAAATTGTATTGAGATTTTGCGGTGTCGTGGCATTCACGCGTAGAGTCCCCCCTACCCCTTTTTCATTGTTCGAGAATTCGTGATTCTTGCGGTTTTGCGTGATAAATTGTAGATCGCGGTAATAAATAAGAGGTCGTAGCGTCGACGAACCCCCGGATATTTAGCCCTGAGATAATTTGAGATATTCAATACCGATAATTTAGCGAATTTTGAGATTAGCGTCCCTGACCTTCCGTATCCCCTCTTCCCCCTCCATTACCCCTATTGCGTCATTCCTTTGTTCGCGCAACGAGACATTGTCGTCCATTTTGAATTTTTCTTCGCGCTATTATAGTGTTAAGGATTATTATTATTGTATAATTTGTTTTGCGCTCCTTCGGAAATTGTAATTATTATTATCATTCATAGTTTTTTTTTGCGTTCTCTTTCTCATGTACCGGTTGCTGGACCGAAAAAAACCAGCTGGCGCCCGATCAAATAATTTGCTTTTTTTTGTGATTACTAATTTGACTGAATAAAATTTATTTAATTTGTTTTTATTCATTTAATTTGATTTTTGGGTCTAATTATTTATTAATTTTGAGAAATCCCTGACAACATATATAAATATAGACAAAATTCGAATCTCGAAGGACCACCCTGATATAAATTGACAATGAAACATGAAATAACGACCACCCTAACATACAGGGTACATAAATTATATAAATTGTAACACAAAATCGTGCACATATGGACAATTCGGAAATAATGTCGGTAGCGGGTTGGATAGCTCAGTTGGAAGAGCACTCGACCGGCAATCGAGAGGTCCCGGGTTCGAATCCCGGTCCCGTCCCTCCGCATTTTTTTCTGAATTGTCCATTACGCAAAAAGCGTTATAAAATATAAACGGAATTCGAATCTGGCATAATCACTACCCTAATATATATCATAATATACGTATATAAATATAAACGAAATTCGAATCTCGAATAATCTCCACCTTAATATATATCATAGAATATGTACACATATAGATATATTTGAAGAAATCGAATCTGGAATAACGACCACGCTAATGTGTATGATAGATAGTAACAAAAATGCTATAGACATAGAGGCCGTGTATAAGCATTACAGTTTAACGTATAGATATGGAGACCCTGTATAAGAGTATGACCGGTTGGAGAATTTTTCTGATGATAAATATTCGGATTAATTCCCCGAATATCATGATATTCCAGCATCGCGTGGGCGGACAAAAAATAATGGTATCAATGGAAAGCTGATTTTTTTTTAAGAAAAGTATATACGTAAAATGTTAAAAAAGTTGTCTGGTTTTTCAGTAATATCGAATTGAAGTGTAAAAGCGGCGTGGATTGAGGCATATTCGCGTATCTAAGAGTGCGCAGCATCTCGACTGAGACTCTCAGTTTTTTAAATACTTGGCGTTGAGTCGCTGCCGCGACTCTTGATATATATGCAGAACTCTTAATATTAATATTTTGAGATCTCTCATCACGAATGTCTATTTAAATAATATAGGAAAAAAAATGTTCAAACTTCGAAATGTCATACCTCGGCTTCAAGTCAATGTAAAAAAATCTGCGATACGTATTCTTGTAGGGACTAGAACGCTCTATAAAAGAGGTCTCCTAATATTTTTCAAAAAACTCACTCCTTTAAAAGTTATGCGAAGTTAAAATAAAAATTCGAAATTATTTAATTATTTATTTATTTAAATTTTTTCCTGTGTCGTTTATGGGCGGGGTAAAGTTAATTCAGCGAAAAAAGGCTTGTTTTTAAGATTTTTTTTGGCGTAACGGATAGTGTTCGTTCATTGAAAAATTTACATATAATAAAGTAACATTTGAACAACATTCTCTTAAATTCGCATTGCAAAATATTTAAAATTGAGCGAGTGAAAATTAAACCCCGGAGGCACCTCGAAAAAAAGTTGGTTTGCAGTGTGCACCATAACTCGCAACAGAATCATCTGAAACAAAAAAATCAAAATGCATTTGATAAAGGAGATGTTTCTCAAGGTAATGACGGGAGGTTTTTTTTCGATTTTTCGATTTTTTGCAGCACTTGCGAGCCAAAAACCCGATTTTCGCTAAAAAAAATCGGCTAATTTGTTGTTGAAAAATTAGTAATTATTTAAAAAAAAACAAAAAAGCTCTCGACAGGACCTGGTGAATTATGTGAAGAAGTACTGTGCAAAATTTCAAAGCGATTGGTCCAGTAGATTTTGATTTATCGTGCACACGGACTTTAAATATGACAAGTCTCAGAAAAACGGTTTGAAAAACACAGATGAGTTTGGTCGCTTAGCGCTCATTGCACATAAGTTTGAGAACACTTCTCGATTGCATAAAAATCTGAGAAAATTCATGCATATTAAAGGTACTCAAAAGATTAATTTTGCGTAATAATAATTCCGAAATGTTATTAACAAAATAATGAAAAAAAAAAATTAGTCATCGAATTTCCCCCAACCCAATTTTTTTTCGTGATTCGTTCATTTTTCTGAATACGTATGAATTTTCTCAGATTTTTCGATTATCTTTGAATTTTTAGAAATTCAAAATAAAACTCGATAATTTTCTTATACTCACTCAAAGTCGTCGATTCCGAGTCCGTAGAGCAAAAGGCTTCCATCAAGATGATCGAGAGCATCTTTTTGCGTTTGTCTACGCAAAACTCTTTCTTCTTTACTGTCGTGCGCCGTTTGCTCCTCTGCTCTACTAATTCGCAAATCGTCAACTTGTCGGGCCCATTCGTGAGAACTTGGCCCTGTACTGATTTGCATCTCTTCCATAAAGGCTAACAAAGCGAAAGAACCTTCATTGTAAGTACATGCAGCTACATAAGCTGCAATTTCCACAATTGTAGAGGTGCCACTGACTGACTTTGGAGAGATTTTCCAAATAAGTTGATTGAGACTCATATTATTATTTTGCGTGAAACCTCCAAGATATCGCTGCAAAAGTGCGTCGTTGCTCAAGTCACTATAAATGGGCTCAATGGCTTCCAGAACGTCAGTAGGAAGAGCTGTGTAGCTGTGTTTGAATGATTCTAGAGCATCTGCAGCTGCAGCTTGCTGCCATTCGCACCAGGAGTCTTCGCCGCTTGAGCATTTCTCGTGCTGTGGGTTCTCGTCGGTTGAACTGTAGTGATGATAAGTTGCCCATATAGCATTTTTCATCTTCTCAACTGAATCATAATTACGTCGAATAGCTAGTCCATAGTAAACAGCCGATTTATCAATCATTTTTGCAGTGAGCTTTCCTTTGCCAGAAAGGCCTTTTCTTTTTACGATCTTTCCGGCCTTGGTTTTTGTGTCAACTACGCTTGTTTTTACTAGTCCACGCAGACGTGTTCCCATTCTCTTTTGGACATGCCCTATGCATTCTTTTTTGTTTATCATAACATCTTCACCATAAGGTTTTGCATTGACAACGCTGCTGTACGTCTTTGAGTCACCGTCTCCGATGTAGTTACGATATTTCACCCCAAGATTTTCCACCGATCGTTCGAACATTTCTATAATTGCTGATACCCTCATGTTTCCAGAGGGTCCCTCATGGTTGGCTTTGCAATCACCGCTATACACATGCTCTTCGTACCACGCTTCGTATTCGACAGAATCCAATTTGTTTTTCCAAGTCTTACAACCGTGGCAGTAACTGCTTTTTACACAAATGTCAAGTACCTTTCCGGTACAATATCCAATAAGAGAAGCAACGCCAAATAACGAAGAGAATCCTCTTTTTTTCAAGTGCCGTCGCCTGATACAGTCAATTCTGACGTTTCTTCTACATTATTTGCTTCAGACATTGCTTTTTTCTCTTCTTGTGCAGCCGATGCGAAGAACTTCTTGGCCACATTTTGTATCGCTTCACAATGTTGTTTCATATATAAATTATAGGCTGGTTTCGACAAGAAAGCACTCGCCAAATCCATTAGTCCGCAGAACTTATTGCATCCGGTTAAACCTAAGCCTAACACTTGCATTACGAAAGTGACCTTGATGTAACCTTGATTTTGAAACCAGGACCTTCTTGTTTGCATGTTTGGAATGTAACTTTTCTATCACACTTCACACATTTGACTACAGTAGCAATAGTCGAAAAAACAAGAAGGAAACCTATCATTCGATAATGTTTTCGGCTGTCTTCTACCACCCCAGCGGGATTATTTTTAATTTTTTTCGCTGATGCGCTATTAGCTAACGGTTCGTCGTTTTTACGCTTTTGAGGAGGCACTTTTTTTTCGGTCGGCACAATTGCCCAATACCGTTCTCACGATCTTGTCTGCTTACTTTTCGAGGCATTTTTCGACGTACGAACACGAACGAAAACGAACTCAAACTGTTAGTGTGACTTGCTACTGCTCAGCACGGCATACAGCGGTCAACTCATGTACAGACTAATGTGTATACTAATATACACCATGCTTCGAATATTCATAATGGGACCAGAACAGGCTCGTTTACCGAGAAATTTATTCGGGGTCGAAAAATACTATTGCGCGCCGCGCAGCTGCCGCCCAGGTATAAAACCCGGCATGGAGCATTAGACGCTCAAATACTTATAACTTCGTCAATTTTACTCCGATTGACTTGAAATTTTAACATAATATTCTTGAGGTATTATGCATTCATTTAAAAAATAAAAAAAAATAAAAAAAAATATTAATACTTTACCCCGCCCCTAAATCTAAAATGTAAATTCGCGATGAGAGACTTCTAAATGTTGACATTCGGAGCTCTGCTTTAAACAGGCATCTTTTTTATTTCCCCAAAAGTATTTTATTCGGGATTTCGAAAAAAAAAAAATCTCATTTTACGAATCAGTCTTATATATATATACAGAGAGATATATATAGGTATATGGAGTCAATGGGATGCCCGTCGGAACTCATCGAACGTGTTGATCATCGAGGATCACATGCGCATGGTCTCGAGGAGTAAAACTCAAGGAGTAAAACTCGAGGAGTAAACTCGAGGAGTAAAACTCGAGGAGTAAAACTCGCGGAGAAAAACTCGAGGACTAAAACTCGAGGAGTAAAACTCCTCACGAGTCGAGTGGTTTCGATCCTTACCTGAATTTCGCTCTCCGTACGGTCATCGTTACAATGCCTATACCTATATATATATATATGGGGCGCACAGGAATAAACATGGATATGTATATATATATATATATATATATATATATATATATATATATATATATGTATGGAGAGACAAAGAGAGAGAGAGAGAAATAGAGAAAGAGAGCCCAGAGAGAGATATATATAGGTATATTGAGATATATAGAGCTACGCGCCCTCGCTTTCCCCCAACCCAAACCCCAAACCCAAACCTGACCCCTCGATTTTTGTACACGGCGGTGGCGGTGGCGGCGAAATACTTATATAATATAGAGATATATTTATATGTATTTAAGGCATTCCATACGGTTTCGAACGGTCAAAAATTTGTCAACTCGCGAAGAAATTGAAATTGTGTCAAATACTTTATATGAAAAAGAGTAGTGTACAGTTTTTCAAAATTTCCTAAGTACCTGCATATTCTGAAAGCATACGATTACACAGAAAAAATGTTTCAGACCAAAAAATTGCAGTCTTCCATAAACCTTGTAAAATTTTTTTTTTCCGATCAATCGAGTTTGAAAATGACCATTTTCATCAAAAATAAATAATTAAACTTCTGTCACCCTTTGTAAATTATAATAATTAACATTCAGAATTACAATTTTTTTTTTCAATTGAATAAAGTGCAAAACGTACTTAAATTGTAATTCTTAACGTTAATTGTTGTAATTTACAAAGAAATTATGTGAAAGAAGTTGAATTATTTATTTTAACATAATTGAAATTAACTATTGTAGTCATAGAAGAAAAAAAGATCAAAATTACGAAAAACAAAAAGTCGAAAAATTTTTTTTTATAAGAAGTTATTTGAACCCTATCTTCAGTAAAATCTCAAAAATTTTGTTCTTTTATATGAAACTTTATAATTTCTTCTTAACTAAATTTTGTTTCAAAAAACATTAAGAAAGAAATTTTTTTCGATATTTTGTTCCAAAAGTACATTGAAAACAAAAAAAAATGACCTCTTAACTAATGAGAATTTCTTGGTTATTGAATAAGTTATGGTTATGTTCAGAATATTTTTTCAAAAATCAATAACTTCGGGATGGAGAGCTAAAAATTTACATGGATACTTATTATTGCCTGCATAAAAACACATTAAAAAATATAAAAAGTCGAAGGGGGTCATCGACAAAACGTCGTTGAATTTATAGGGAATGACATATGTCTGTACTCGGTATACCTATATTTATATATGTGTATGTGTACCCCGTATAATTATATATAGATATACATATAGGTACACAGAGTTGGTGAGATCTCCTGTCGTAACTTATTGAGAGTACGGAAAACAAAACTCGGGTGAGAGGCGTTTTAATTCAATTAATTTTCACGTTAATTTTGCCTTCACCCAACGCGGCTTGGGTCAGAGCTGTCGGGGCTCAAGAAAAATAAATTATGAAAATAAACGAAATTTGGGCGCCAGTTGTTTTATCGAGAAACAACAACGATAGAAAAAGCAAATAAAGCAATAGAAAACCTTAGGAGTGGGAATATAGTCAGAAGACCCTTAACGAAGAAAAAATATCCAATTGACGAAACAAGAATCTTACTTACAGTTTTTATTTCTTTCTGACTTCTCGGGGAACGCCGCCAATGATAATACAGATGATTGCTCTCCTTTTACACACACAACCAATATAACGCGGTATAATAAATTGATCGACGATTAATTTAAAAAATCTCGATTACACAAATGACGACAATTACGTCGATCTCGAATGGCCTAGACGGCTCACAATATTCGACAAAGAACTGACGTAGTTATTACAAAAATCGACAGAGGGTTGACTCAAAAAAAGTACAAAACAAAATGTGCTCAAAAATACCGAAACTACAGCCGGCATCAATATCCGATACAACATATGTCGACGACGGGTCAACCCAAAGAGATGATCCGGTCCGGCTCGCGTGTCGCCGTGGGCTATCATCCGTCGGGGATTTTCCCCTTAATGATGGATCAATTTTTAGGGTGTGGCGCGCTAGTATTTAGGCGCGCCAATTTAAATCGATATTTGGGGCTAATTGTATGATGTTCCCGAGAAGCCGACGGGCGCTGCTCTACCGACGGTAGGGGCAATCGAATCTCCTGTCACACTCCCCCCTTTGACCTTCAAGTCGGTAGAGAATTTCCTCATTTCGTCCCAACGCTCGCACAGTCTGCGAGATTTTTTGCCATTACTGAAAAAAACAAAAATCAAAAACAAACTTGATATGCAAGCATGAGATCTTCGTTCTTCGTTCTCTATTGAGGTATTAATAGATAGAAATTGCCCTGCAAGCCTGTTATAATTTGGTTCGGTTTTATTTGCTTTGCCTTAAACGCAATTAACGCAAGCTAGTTAGTCGTTTTGACTAAGCAACGCAAAGAAAAATAAAATGACTCCATGAAAGTCGATACACACAAAACAAAAAAAATTAATGTTGATAACAAACATAGAATGAATAAGATACAATTGATACAAAAGCAAAGGAAGGATGTTCTCGACGCGATGAGGCGGAGGATGGTCGCCGAATCGTTTACGCGTTGTTTTTCTCGTATTTCGTTGGGACGAGGACCGTGTATTCTATTCCATCGTCGAGTTCTGGACGGTCTCTCATAATGTTGTCAAGATGTCGATATATCGGCGGTTTATAAAGCGCCTTCACTGCGAGTTTGCGCTTCTCCTCGGAGAGTCGAATAGGAGTCGGTACCCGCGGGCTCGCGATTGTCGGTGCCGATTCCAACGCGTTTTCTCGAATTAGAAACGCTTGAATTTTGTTGGGGGTATCAGTTGGATCAGAGAATTTGGACTTGATTCTCTTCTTTAGCGCTGAGTCGCCTTTCCCGAGTAGGGCTCGACGATCTTATGGGACTCTCCGCGTAGGTGAGGTGGCATAATTTAGTCGCAACCAATAGACAATGGGCTGGTATCTCACGTTGCAGTCCGGGGACTCAGGGCAAAAAAGCGATAGGTCCCTAGAGCATCCCGCGCATCTTTCGAGCATGGCCTCTTGCTCGACTCCGTGCGGATATATGCAGTCCTTAGAATCGAATCCCTCAGCTCCGCATATGTGGCAGAAACCGGGTCTATATGGGAGCTCACATTTCCAAAAGTGGTGAGTCTCCGATCGATAATTGATATAACCAATGACATGCTGTTTCTCAACTTGCGTAACGTACGTTTGGGTATCACGATCAATTTTCTCGGCGGTCATTTTCTCGACGAGCATTCTGCCTCTCTTCACGACGAGTTTAGCTAATTCGTCCTGCGTGATGATTCGACAGTCGGTATAAAATAGTCGATTACCTTTCCCCTTGTTTTTTCCTGGAGTGATTATATTTAACTCCGCCAAGACTTCGTCGAACGATGGAAGAGTTGACAATGGCACTGGATTTTTCTTTACTGATGGCGCGAGCCGTGCCCTCGGGTTGTCAGTTGAGAGCTTGTCGCGGAAAAAAGCCGCCGATTTTTTCTTTGGATGATTCGCGCTTTCGTTATGACGACGAAGTCGATTTTCTTTGTCAAGATCTGCCGGGGTGCAAATCGGATAGCTCAGCTAAATCTTCGGTGGTGGTAAATTTTTTATCTCGCTGATAAGTTTCTGCGCCTCGACCGAAATTTTCGGAGTCGCTTGTTGTTTTGGGATCGCTCCGGTCGATTTCATGGCTCCTTGCTGGAGGGGAGGTCAGCTTCAATTCTTCTACCTCTGGTCTGGTGAATAATGTACCAAACGAAAATGACGAGATGGAGTCCAGCGGGTTCTTTGCGGAGGCTTGATCGAGTGGCGATGCCCTCGCAGTTGATTCAAAAATTTTATCCGCTCCGTCCGGTATGATTTCCGATCCATTTCCGGTGTCGAGGGGAAGGCTCGTTACTGACGAACATATCGACGTTTTCTGCTCCTTACGCTTTCTATTTTGCGACTCAGCCCGTCCAGTTGAGCTCGCAGTTCCCGCTGCATTTCGACTAAGTCGTCCAGTTCTTTGTTCGACATTTCGCCGTCCGTGAAGTTCTCTGATATAGTCGATGTCCTCCGCCGGTGGCTGCTGAATCGATCTGTGAAGGAGTTTCAAATTTTTCTCAAGCTACGACGCGGTATTTTTAAATCTGCGATATAATATCTTCCCAATTTTTTATTTTTATTATCGATCGATTCAACCGTCATTCGTCCTAAATTTTTTTCTATCTTAGCTGGGCCTAAATAATGGTGTGTCAATTTAGCATTGTACCCCTCTGCTTTATTACTTAATTTCTTATTGGGGTAATATACCTCCATTCCTTCTTTTAATTCGATTTGAAGGATTTTATCTTTATTTCGTTTGGCCAACCTATTGTCGACATGCTTTTTCAGGTATATTCCGATTTTATTTTGAAATTCATTAATTTTACTCATACGATCGATCTATTGATTTCCCCAACCTCGCCTTTCTGAGCGATTTCGCCATCATCTACAAGTTCTCGTTTGATAATGGCTTCACGACCGTGATTTAAAAAGAACGGGGAGATTCGCGTGCCCACGTGGGGTATGGTATTGTACGCTAGTTAAAACTTTGACACGTATTTGTCCCATTCGTTTTGTTGATTATCTCTTATAAACGCCGCGATCATTGGTTTAATGGTTCGATTGACCCTTTCGACAGGATTCGATTGGGGATGATTTGAGGGAGTTGTTAATTGTTTCACGCCTCTAGCTTGTAAAAATTGTGACACGTCTCTATTACAGTATTCTTTACCGTTATCCGAGATTAGAGAGTGTGGCGTGCCCCATCGATCAAATACGTTGTGTTGGAGCAAGTAAATCGCCCATCGTGCTAATCGACCTACTGGGTTTTTTGAATTATAGAGCCATTTTAATGCCTGTTGATCGGTTAATGAAATTGTGGTATAATGAAATTCTGCTCCTCTTAACGGTCGACTCAATGTTATCTGAGTTCGGATCTTTTTGAACTAATATCGCACCCAATCCGAAATCGCTGGAATCCGTATAGAGAATGAACGGCTCACCCGGTATCGGTGTATACAGTCTGGGAATGTCGATTACTGCGCGTTGAACCTCGTCAAATGAATTTTGCTCAATTTCGGTCCATTGCCAAGGTACCTTTGGACTTGTTAATTTGTTTAATGGACCTTGGATTCTTGCAATATTCTTTAAATGTCGATGGTACCAATTTACGCGTCCGTTAAACTGTCGCAGTTGAGTACGGTCTTGTGGTACTGGGTAATCGATTATCGGTCGAATGTTTTCCGGATTAGGTCTCATTCCGTATTCGTCGATAATGTATCCGAGATATTTTACTTCGTGGCATGCAAACCTACTTTTTCCCCTATTTTTTTTTAGTTTCGCCTTGCGTAAAGTGTCGAATAGAATTGATAATAACGTGAGGTGCTCATCTAAATTTTCGCTTACGATTATCCAATCGTCCAAATGAACAAATATTTTATCAATCCAGTGATAGGGGAGTTTTCGTTCAATTATTATGCCTTTTATACGTCGCTTGAGCTTGTTCATTAACCGTTGGAAAGTTAATGGTGCTCCCGTTAAACCGTATGGCATCCGGAGCCATTCTAGCAGCCCTTTCCCTTTGACAACGAACACGGTGATCTTTCTACTAGCCTCAGACATTAGTATCTGGTGAAAAACTTCACTCATGTCTAATGTCGATATTACTTTTGCCTTGCAAAGTTGTGATAATATCGATCCCATTTGAGGCAATGGATACACAGGCTTTTTTGTTTTTAAATTCACGGCTCTGTAATCGATACAAAACCTAAGACCCCCATTCGCTTTGGGTGCTACCACTGGTGAGCTAGCCCAAATGTTGTTGCTCCAAGTGACGTATTTCTTTTCGAGCAATCTGTTGACTTCCTCGTCGAGAAATTTACAAATTATTTCACTTCGTTGATAAAGCTTTTGTCTGTGTGGGACAGGATCGTCTAGTTCTATCTCATATTCGATTAAATCCGTAACCCCTATCGATGCTTTTTCAAATTTCGCGAATTGTAAATCAAGAAAGTTTTTTAATGCTCCTATTTCGTTAGTAGTTAACGAGGTTAATTTTATTAGGAGGATGCATCGACGCGATAAGGTAAAAGAAAACTCGATTCCCACTAATGTCCATGAATTATTCTCAGGATCGATTTTTACCTTAGAACTCAATTAAAAATTCATGCCGAGAATTATGTTGCTATATGCACCCCGCAAAATACTAAACCACTGAGGGCCATATACGTCACCGATATCGATCATAAAATATGTACCTCCCTCGCTTTTTACTATTGAACTATCGCCTAGACAGATACCCGAAATTGATGTTGAATCTGGCTTTACTTTTTTCATCTTATACGATTCAACGAGGCTAAAAGCCCTAGGGCTTATGTTAGTGTTCATTACTATTGAACCGGTGCTAGGCACGTATTATTTAATAAAAGAGACACGGTCAAAACATAACTTCTATATTTATTAAATTGGTATTATAATTGTTCATAAACACGTCTAGCCGTTTTGACGGCGTAATCTTAACTGACTATCGATGCTGCATTTTTTAATACATCGAGTCATGTGACCAATGGATCTCGCGCAGCTACGTTGTTTTAAAAATTTCTTAAATATAGACGATGTATCTCGCAAACATACCGCGCGCCTTGATAACCTCGCGTTGTCAACTTCGCCATTTTACACATGATACTGTTACAACGCATACCCGACCGAACAAAACAAAAACAAAATATGAGGAATTGCTGTATCGATTTTCAAAACGTTCAAACGCTGACTTAGATAAAACAAAATTTCAGGAAAATGAATTATGCCTTAATGAATTTGTCCCGTTTACCTTAAACAAGCAGGACGAAAGAAATCATATAATAAGAATAAACTGAACCAAAGGTATATGAACTTTGATCATCCTTCTGTATCATTTGATGATGACTCGAAAGGAAGGATGCTCAGTTTCACTGCGGGTCTTTTGAAAATCCCGGTGGCTGTTTTAATAACTGCTGCCCTGATAATTTGATCAGTGCCGGGACACACTTCCTGGACTCTTCCGAGTACCCACTTCAAGGGAGGTAGACCGTCTTCTCGACAGAGAACCAGCTGGCCAACTTGAAGTTGAGTACCATGAGTAGTAGGTGTACCACTATGGCGAAAAAGTGGTGGGGGTAATCCCCCCACCACTCTCGTCAGAGCGGCATTATTTCCCCCTCCACTTTTCGCCGGAGATATTATTATTATTATTATTATTATTATTATTGAGGTTTTTTTTAATTTTTATAAAGGCGTGTGTCTGGGCACAGCTGCTGAGGAGATACGCCCTTACAGCGCTCAAGAAAAAATGCCGTGTGCAAATTGAATTTTGAATTACTCACCGCTCTCTCTCTCTCTCTCTGTAGGTGTACCACTCTGGCGAAAAAGTGGTGGGGGTAATCCTCCCCACCACTTTCGTCAGAGCGGCATTATTTCCCCCTCCACTTTTCGCCGGAGATATTATTATTATTATTATTATTATTATTATTATTATTATTATTATTATTATTATTATTATTATTATTATTATTATTATTATTATTATTATTATTATTATTATTATGATTATTATAAAATCATACTCACCATTTGGGCTTGGAACCGCAGGCCTTCCCCTCCTCCTTTTCATTTTTCATTTTTTCATTTTTCGCTATTATTATTTTCGCGCAATGTTTTGCGCGCACATACATGCGCTTTTTTTCGTGCAATGTATTCATTCACACACTTTTCGTTTCTATTTTTGAACATTTTTATTATTTTTATTTTTTTCATTTTATAATTACTTCATTTTTATTTTTTTCCACTATTTGTTTTTATTTTCGCGCAATGTTTCAAGTACACACACACACACACACACACACACTTTATCTTGTACAATGTTTTTATTTATCCTTTCTTTGTACACTCTTGATCATTATTAGTTACACACTTTTTTCGTTTTCTTTTTTTACACTAATGATTATTGATTCGCACATGCTAGCACGATTAATTCTCCTCCATCTCCACCCCCAAGCACTCGAATCCTTCGTCCCTTTCTCCCTGATCGTACCCTAGTTCATCATTCCCGTATATGTTGGCAAGCATCTGCCCAGCATCCCGGTTCTCGTTGCCTCGGATGATAATGCACGGCTCGTGCGTGCTGCTTGACACAGACATTACGTACGCTGTTGTTGCGCCTAACCCCACACATATACTATCGAGGGTCTCGGCAGCCCCGGCAATTTCTTCGTAGGGTTTTAAACCCCATACGCTGCAGTCTATTAGCAGCGCAGGGGTTGCCGAAACAATGTCCGGACGAGGCATAAAGATCTCGTGATCTTTAAAAAAATCGGTCACGCCAAAATCGACGAGATAAACTTCACTGTATCCCGTATCATCGGTATGTAATATCTCACCACGATACACTGCGTAAAATCGCGCGACAACACACGATGCGCCGCGCACTCGATTTTCAATATCTAAGCGCGCACCCCGGCGATCTTCAATATAAAGCCGATATAATACCTTGGACAATTGCTTGAAAGCGCTATCCATTACGGGCGTGCGTATTTGTATTACACTAGCGCTTACGATATTTACCACACGGCACCAAAACGCCGCTTCCAATGAAATTTTGCCGTAGCGCGGAAACATTTTCGAAAGCCGCAGGGAAAAAAACATAAACGTTTCGCGTACACCGTCTACCGAAAGACTAAAGAGAAAGATAGTAACAATAGGGAGATGCTGCATCTCGGCGTATTACGCCTTCCTGCGTCACGCGCGCGTTGATAGCGATACGCTAGACGAAATAGATACGCCTTGCGTAGCGTCTGCGTGAAATTAATAAGAGTTTGGAATGTACAATCTCAGAACCACGTGATATTCAACAAGTAAAAAACACCGATCAGCGGCACGTGGCAACGCCTGAGGCACAGAAGGGCGGAGGGGTTTCGCGAAGGCGCACATTCCATCTTCTTGAAAAAAAATATTGCTCCCTTGTTGTGTCCAGAAGAATATATATGGGTGATTCCTTCTCGAGATTCCACCCTTTTATTCTTTTCTAATGGATTTTCAAAAAGTTTTTATTTTTGAAAATCCAAGGGCGTGGGTCGTTCCGTCTCATCGAGGACCCACCACCCACGAATCTCCGATGCAATTTCATCCGTTTTGGCGTATCTCCAGCCGTTCTCGAGATATCGCCATTTTTTCATATTTTTGTTCAAATGAATTTTGAAAAAGTTTTCGATTTTTGAAAATCTGAGGGCGTGGGTCGCTCGGTCTACTCGAGCACCCACGCAACGCGAGTGCCCTGCCCCTTCATGAAACCCCCAAATTTCAACTGTTTTGGCGTATCTCCAACCGTTCTCGAGATATCGCCATTTTTTCGTTTTATTCGTGCAAAGGGCGTAAGTGAGCATACATTTTACATGCACAATACGCTCTTTTTATTCCAGAAAAATCAACAACTTTATATTATTACTCGGTCATAATATATATTCATATATGGCGTTCCGTGTTATGTCCAGAAGAAGAATATATGGGCAATTCCTTCTCGGGATGTCACTTTTTCCAAAAAATTTCGAGAAAGTTTTTACCGCGATATTTCTTTCGACTGCGTCGAGGGTGATGCCCATAACAAAAATTTGACTTAAGATTCCAAAAGTAGAAGATTCAAGCTTTGAAATGCTTTTTTGAATATTTTTTACGACCAGAATTAACAAAGTTAACAGTCTTTCGAAAATCGCTGAAAAATCTCGAAAATTTTGCTGTTCCTTTAATTTTTTGACTGAGTGTATCTATAACTTTTTATTTATGATTGATGCATTTTTTCGTCGAAGCGAATACATTTTTTTCCCCACTGATAACGCAAATAATTTTCTTCGTTCGTAAAATGTTCGTCGATGAGAAATTGAGAAACTTAAAATTTTTAAACATTTGAAGATTACAACTTTTTGCAAAAAAAAAGCAAATTGATAGTAACATTTTTTTCTCATTCTGTGAATATGGAAATAAACGATGGTTGACTGGGACTGTAACGGCAAAGCATCCTTAAATGTTTTTTGCGTTCCTCTCACATGATAATATTTATTTTCTAATGTAATAATAGTCTACGGTATCTCTAAACATTGATCGGAAGATTCCACTTTTGACTCCGTTATTTATGATTGATGCATTTTTCGTCGAAGCGAATACATTTTTTTCCCCACTGGTAACGCAAATAATTTTCTTCGTTCGTAAAATGTTCGTCGATGAGAAATTAAGAAACTTAAACATTTTTAAACATTCGAAGAGTACAAACTTTTTGCAAGAGAAAGCAAATTGACAATAACATTTTTTTCTTATTCTGTGAATATAGAAATGAACGAGGGGTTATGCATTCGTGAGATCATTGAACCGCTTGAAATCAGAATCAAATCGCTTCGAAATGATTGAAATCAATGTGAAACCACTTGAAATCATCTGAAATCAATGTGAAGTCAGTGCGAAATAACTTGAAATCGATTAAAATCACTTGAAATCAATGTGAAGTCAATTGAAAACACTTGAAATCATTATGAAGTCATTGTGAAACCACTTGAAATTACTTGTAATCAATGAGAAGTCAATGTGAAATCACTTGAAATTGATAAAAATCGCTTGGAATCGATTGAAATAACTTGAAATCACATGAAATCACATGACTTTTGAAATCACTTGTACACCGCATACGGTAGTGAATAACCTCTCGGGAATAAAAATAGGATCTTTGGCCATTTCGATAGATGTCAATAATAGCCCAAACAAGCTTTTATTAGTTTTAATGAAAAATTATCAAAAAGTTGAAAATAATTTTATCCTGATTGGAAATAAGTTTTCAAATAAAATTTCTACTGGTCACTGTATACAAACGATTTTCCAAACGGTTTTCGAGATATTTAAAAAATAAACTTGAAAAATTGAAAAAATGGTGAAATTTTATATTTCGCATAACTATAAAAATATAATTTTTTTTTGTTTTTTAACGCACTGTTTTTGTCACAATATTTTTTCATTTTACATTATTATTATTATTATTATTATTATTATTATTATTATTATTATTATTATTATTATTTTTATTATTATTATTATTTGAACTATTTATTTTTCAATTCTTCTTTTCGCGCAATGTTTTTCTTATTACGCTTTAACACACTGTTTTGTCACAATAAATTTTAAAACATTTTTGCAAAATTTAAATTTATCGAACAATCGGTCTCCTCTTTGTGCGGATCTTCGTACTCGCCGTTCGTTAACGATAGAGCGATTCAGATGGAGTCTATGTAAAGAGAATACTATCCTCGCTCGTTTAGAAAATTTTGGAAACTTGTTTTGAAAAATTTGAAATTTGTTTTGAAATTATTTGAAAACTTATTTTGAAAAAGTTAAAGATTTTTTAATTTTGAAATTTTCAAAACTTATTTTAAAAATTTTGAAATCTTGTTTTTGAATTTTTAAAATTTTTTGAAAATGAACGAAAACATTTTCGGCATTCAAATTTTTTTGTGGACGAAAAGATTTTTGAAGTAGTAGAAAAATTTTTTGTGAATGAAAAGATGTTTGAAATGCAACATTTTTCTGTGAACGGAAAGATTTTCTAAATGCAAAATTTTTCTGTGGACGAAAAGATTTTTGGAATACAAATTTTTCTGTGAACGAAAAAAGATTTTTGAAATGCAAAATTAGTATGTGAACGAAAAGATTTGTGAGAACGAAAAGATTTTCGAAATGCAAAATTCTTATGTGAAATGGAAAATTTTTATGTGCACGAAAAGATTTTCGAAATGCAAAATTTTTCTGTGAACGAAAAGGTTTTCGAAATGCAAAAACTTTTCTGTAAAAAGATATCACTTTCAGATTTTTTGAAAATTTAATTTAGAAAGAAGCTTCGCACTTCCAGATTTTGAAAAATTTCACTTTCAGATTTTCAAAAATTCAATTTTAAATATGTTGAAAAAAATTTCACCCGTTCAGATTTCCAAAAATCTAGTTAAAGTTTCGCATAATTTTGTTCACAAAATAGTTTTAAGCAGTTGATTTGCAGCATTTCTCTACGAAAATTTCGCGCAAGTCTTTTTCCAAAAATTTTGTGAAAAAATTTCTTCGCATAAATTTTGCAGAAAAATGTTGCAAGGGATTTCTATGCATAGTGTATAGCTACGTATACCTTCATTCAATTCTCTCTCCCGCTAATGAGCGGCGGGCACGAAAATCCGCACAAAGCGGAGACCGAAGAGTACATGAGGCATACCTTACGAACCGACCAATTATCACCTGTTGATCACCGATCAGTTATCACCTGTTGTTCAAAAATTCGCCGCCGGCAATAAAAACCCCTTGGATGGTGGAGTTTTGGATACCGTCGCCCCCTGATGACCCAATACAGATGGAGAGCCTAGCTCTTCAGGAACTTCAGGATCACGGGAGCCGCTGTTACTCAGTCAGGCGGTATAACATCGTCGTCATTCAGTCCTACTTGGATTACCGGTGCATCTAATGGCTTATTGGGCGCTCAAACCCAATAAAGATATAGCAGGTCCCGAATTGAAAAATTATACTATTCATGAATGTAGAATTCTTGTTGCCGGAAATTCTCAAAGGATAGCAAATAATAAAATTTATAAAAACAAATTTGTTCACAAAATTTTTGGAAAAAGACGGTTGCGCAAAATTTTCGTAGAGAGATGTTGCAAAGCAATTGCACCCAAACCGAAAGAATTTTTTTTTTTGTAAACGCAAAATTTTTTGTACAAACATTTGTTAGACAAAAGTGTTTCACACAATTAATCTGCAGCATTTTTCTGTAAATTCACAAAGTTTTTGGAAAAAGACTTTGTTCACAAAATTTTTGGAAAAAGACGGTTGCGTAAAATTTTCGTAGAGAGTTGTTGCAAAGCAATCGCTTAAAACTATTTTGTGAACAAAATCTTGCAAAACAATTTTTTGAAAAAAAAAATAATGCGAAACATTTTTTGTGGCATGAGATCGTCATTATTTTATAACTATGAATAAACGAATATAAACATTTACGTTGCACTGTGTTGTTCATTTTAAAACCATCATCTCTTTCAAACAACTCAAGCCGAAAAAAATTATCTTCCATCTTATTCTGATATCTTCGGTTTTAAAAAGTGACGTGCGTTTAAAAATTGTGTGAAATTTTGAATAATTCATTGTGGCGAAGAGCGTGAAGATGAAGAGCTCAAAATTCTGAAAGACTGCTGTCAATATGTACAATAAAGTAGAAAATTTTTAACAAAAAAGTAGAAAAATTTTAACAAAATCAACAATGGTCATTGTCGCGAATTGGTCGGTTCGTAAGGTATGCCTCATGTACTCTTCGGTCTCCTCTTTGTGCGGATTTTCGTGCCCGCCGCTCATTAGCGGGAGAGAGAATTGAATGAAGGTATACGTAGCTATACACTATGCATAGAAATCCCTTGCAACATTTTTCTGCAAAATTTATGCGAAGAAATTTTTTCACAAAATTTTTGGAAAAAGACTTGCGCGAAATTTTCATAGAGAAATGCTGCAAATCAACTGCTTAAAACTATTTTGTGAACAAAATTATGCGAAACTTTAACTAGATTTTTGGAAATCTGAACGGGTGAAATTTTTTTCAACATTTTTGAAATTGAATTTTTGAAAATCTGAAAGTGAAATTTTTCAAAATCTGGAAGTGCGAAGCTTCTTTCTAAATTAAATTTTCAAAAAATCTGAAAGTGATATCTTTTTACAGAAAAGTTTTTGCATTTCGAAAACCTTTTCGTTCACAGAAAAATTTTGCATTTCGAAAATCTTTTCGTGCACATAAAAATTTTCCGTTTGACATAAAAATTTTGCATTTCGAAAATCTTTTCGTTCACAGAAATTTTGCATTTCGAAAATCTTTTCGTTCTCACAAATCTTTTCGTTCACATACCAATTTCGCATTTCAAAAATCTTTTTTCGTTCACAGAAAAATTTTGTATTCCAAAAATCTTTTCGTCCACAGAAAAATTTTGCATTTAGAAAATCTTTCCGTTCACAGAAAAATTTTGCATTTCAAACATCTTTTCATTCACAAAAAATTTTTGTACTTCAAAAATCTTTTCGTCCACAAAAAAATTTGAATGCCGAAAATGTTTTCGTTCATTTTCAAAAGATTTTAAAAATTCAAAAACAAGTTTTCAAAATTTTTAAAATAAGTTTTCAACATTTTCAAACAATTTTTGAAAATTTCAAAATTAAAAAATCTTTAACTTTTTCAAAATAAGTTTTCAAATAATTCCAAAACAAATTTCAAATTTTTCAAAACAAGTTTTCAGAATTTTCTAAACGAGCGAGGATAGTATTCTCTTTACATAGACTCCATCTCAATCGCTCTATCGATAACGAACGGCGAGTACGAAGATCCGCACAAAGAGGAGACCGATTGTTCGATAAATTTAAATTTTGCAAAAATGTTTCAAAATTTATTGTGACAAAACAGTGTGTTAAAGCGTGATAAGAAAAACATTGCGCGAAGAGAAGAATTGAAAAATAAATAGTGTAAATAATAATAATAATAATAATAATAATAATAATGTAAAATGAAAAATTATTGTGACAAAAACAATGCGTTAAAAAACAAAAAAAATTATATTTTTATAGTTATGCGAAATATAAAATTTCACCATTTTTTCAATTTTTTAAGTTTATTTTTTAAATATCTCGAAAACCGTTTGGAAAATCGTTTGTATACAGTGACCAGTAGAAATTTTATTTGAAAACTTATTTTCAATCAGGATAAAATTATTTTCAACTTTTTGATAATTTTTCATTAAAACTAATAAAAGCTTGTTTGGGCTATTATTGACATCTATCGAAATGGCCAAAGATCCTATTTTTATTCCCGAGAGGTTATTCACTACCGTATGCGGTGTACAAGTGATTTCAAAAGTCATGTGATTTCACGTGATTTCAAGTTATTTTAATCGATTCCAAGCGATTTTTATCAATTTCAAGTGATTTCACATTGACTTCTCATTGATTCCAAGTAAATGCAAGTGATTTTTATCGATTTCAAGTGATTTCACATTGACTTCACATTGAATTTAAGTGATTTCAATTGATTTCAAGCGATTTCACATTGACTTCTCATTGATTACAAGTAACTTCAAGTGGTTTCACAATGACTTCATAATGATTTCAAGTGTTTTCAATTGACTTCACATTGATTTCAAGTGATTTCAATCGATTTCAAGTTATTTCGCACTGACTTCACATTGATTTCAGATGATTTCAAGTGGTTTCACATTGATTTCAAGTCATTTCAAGTGATTCCAGAATTGATTTCAATCATTTTGAAGCGATTTGATTCTGATTTCAAGCGGTTCAATGATCTCACGAATGCATAACCCCTCGTTCATTTCTATATTCACAGAATAAGAAAAAAATGTTATTGTCAATTTGCTTTCTCTTGCAAAAAGTTTGTACTCTTCGAATGTTTAAAAATGTTTAAGTTTCTTAATTTCTCATCGACGAACATTTTACGAACGAAGAAAATTATTTGCGTTATCAGTGGGGAAAAAAATGTATTCGCTTCGACGAAAAATGCATCAATCATAAATAACGGAGTCAAAAGTGGAATCTTCCGAGCAATGTTTAGAGATACCGTAGACTATTATTACATTAGAAAATAAATATTATCATGTGAGAGGAACGCAAAAAACATTTAAGGATGCTTTGCCGTTACAGTCCCAGTCAACCATCGTTTATTTCCATATTCACAGAATGAGAAAAAAATGTTACTATCAATTTGCTTTTTTTTTGCAAAAAGTTGTAATCTTCAAATGTTTAAAAATTTTAAGTTTCTCAATTTCTCATCGACGAACATTTTACGAACGAAGAAAATTATTTGCGTTATCAGTGGGGAAAAAAATGTATTCGCTTCGACGAAAAAATGCATCAATCATAAATAAAAAGTTATAGATACACTCAGTCAAAAAATTAAAGGAACAGCAAAATTTTCGAGATTTTTCAGCGATTTTCGAAAGACTGTTAACTTTGTTAATTCTGGTCGTAAAAAATATTCAAAAAAGCATTTCAAAGCTTGAATCTTCTACTTTTGGAATCTTAAGTCAAATTTTTGTTATGGGCATCACCCTCGACGCAGTCGAAAGAAATATCGCGGTAAAAACTTTCTCGAAATTTTTTGGAAAAAGTGACATCCCGAGAAGGAATTGCCCATATATTCTTCTTCTGGACATAACACGGAACGCCATATATGAATATATATTATGACCGAGTAATAATATAAAGTTGTTGATTTTTCTGGAATAAAAAGAGCGTATTGTGCATGTAAAATGTATGCTCACTTACGCCCTTTGCACGAATAAAACGAAAAAATGGCGATATCTCGAGAACGGTTGGAGATACGCCAAAACGGTTGAAATTTGGGGGTTTCATGAAGGGGCAGGGCACTCGCGTTGCGTGGGTGCTCGAGTAGACCGAGCGACCCACGCCCTCAGATTTTCAAAAATCGAAAACTTTTTCAAAATTCATTTGAACAAAAATATGAAAAAATGGCGATATCTCGAGAACGGCTGGAGATACGCCAAAACGGATGAAATTGCATCGGAGATTCGTGGGTGGTGGGTCCTCGATGAGACGGAACGACCCACGCCCTTGGATTTTCAAAAATCAAAAACTTTTTGAAAATCCATTAGAAAAGAATAAAAGGGTGGAATCTCGAGAAGGAATCACCCATATATATTCTTCTGGACACAACAAGGGAGCAATATTTTTTTTCAAGAAGATGGAATGTGCGCCTTCGCGAAACCCCTCCGCCCTTCTGTGCCTCAGGCGTTGCCACGTGCCGCTGATCGGTGTTTTTTACTTGTTGAATATCACGTGGTTCTGAGATTGTACATTCCAAACTCTTATTAATTTCACGCAGACGCTACGCAAGGCGTATCTATTTCGTCTAGCGTATCGCTATCAACGCGCGCGTGACGCAGGAAGGCGTAATACGCCGAGATGCAGCATCTCCCTATTGTTACTATCTTTCTCTTTAGTCTTTCGGTAGACGGTGTACGCGAAACGTTTATGTTTTTTTCCCTGCGGCTTTCGAAAATGTTTCCGCGCTACGGCAAAATTTCATTGGAAGCGGCGTTTTGGTGCCGTGTGGTAAATATCGTAAGCGCTAGTGTAATACAAATACGCACGCCCGTAATGGATAGCGCTTTCAAGCAATTGTCCAAGGTATTATATCGGCTTTATATTGAAGATCGCCGGGGTGCGCGCTTAGATATTGAAAATCGAGTGCGCGGCGCATCGTGTGATGTCGCGCGATTTCACGCAGTGTATCGTGGTGAGATATTACATACCGATGATACGGGATACAGTGAAGTTTATCTCGTCGATTTTGGCGTGACCGATTTTTTTAAAGATCACGAGATCTTTATGCCTCGTCAGGACATTGTTTCGGCAACCCCTGCGCTGCTAATAGACTGCAGCGTATGGGGCTTAAAACCCTACGAAGAAATTGCCGGGGCTGCCGAGACCCTCGATAGTATATGTGTGGGGTTAGGCGCAACAACAGCGTACGTAATGTCTGTGTCAAGCAGCACGCACGAGCCGTGCATTATCATCCGAGGCGACGAGAACCGGGATGCTGGGCAGATGCTTGCCAACATATACGGGAATGATAAACTAGGGTACGATCAGGGAGAAAGGGACGAAGGATTCGAGTGCTTGGGGGTGGAGATGGAGGAGAATTAATCATGCTCGCATGTGCGAATCAATAATCATTAGTGTAAAAAAAGAAAACGAAAAAAGTGTGTAACTAATAATGATCAATAGTGTACAAAGAAAGGATAAATAAAAACATTGTACAAGATAAAGTGTGTGTGTGTGTGTGTGTGTGTGTGTATGTGTGTGTGTGTACTTGAAACATTGCGCGAAAATAAAAACAAATAGTGGAAAAAAATAAAAATGAAGTAATTATAAAATGAAAAAAATAAAAATAATAAAAATGTTTAAAAATAGAAACGAAAAGTGTGTGAATAAATACATTGCACGAAAAAAAGCGCATGTATGTGCGCGCAAAACATTGCGCGAAAATAATAATAGCGAAAAATGAAAAAATGAAAAATGAAAAGGAGGAGGGGAAGGCCTGCGGTTCCAAGCCCAAATGATGAGTATGATTTTATAATAATAATAATTATAATGATAATAATAATAATAATAATAATAATAATAATAATAATAATAATAATAATAATAATATCTCCGGCGAAAAGTGGAGGGGGAAATAACGCCGCACTGACGAGAGTGGTGGGGGGATTACCCCCACCACTTTTTCGCCATAGTGGTACACCTACTACTACCATGGTTGTTCTGCCATGTGCCACGTCGTTGAAGTTGTAGCAAATATTCCGATGACCATCGTTTCCAAAAATGCTGTCGAATCTGCTCCAATCGTTGCCACCTTGACAGTTTATTTATTTTAAGATGAGTTATGTTGGGCTCGGGATAAGATATTAACGAGCTGCCGATGAGAAAATGGCCAGCGGAAAGGTAACTCCAATCATTTGGATCGGACGAGAGACCAGTTAGAGGTCGCGAGTTAAGAATCGCTTCAATTTGTGTCACGAGTGTAGTTGCTTCCTCGAAGGTCAAAGCCGCATCTGAAGCCACTTTATAGAAATGCCTTTTTAATGATTCAACTACTGCCTCCCATAATCCGCCGAAATGCGGGGCTAGCGGAGGCATGAAATGCCATTTGATTCCCTCTGAAGATGTGGTGTCGACGATCGTGCGTTGATGCTTTTCTTGTGCAAAAAGAATTCTTAGCTCTTCCAACTCACGATTCGCGCCGATAAAGTTCGTTCCGTTATCGGAGAACATATCTGCAGGCTTGCCTCTGCGACCGATGAATCGTTTGAATGAATTAAGGAAAGCCTCCGTAGTCATGTCCGATACAACATCCAAATGTACAGCCTTCGTAACCATACACACGAAAATTGCAATATAAGCCTTGATGTGTTTGCTGTTTTTACGCCTGCCCTCGCGTACGTATATTGGGCCGCAGAAATCCATACCTGTGCCGCTGAACGGTCTCGAAGGGATCACTCGATAGACCGGAAGATTGCCCATTAGTTGTTCTGTCAGTTGCGGTCGAGATTTGAACTAAACTATACACTGACGAAGTAGTCTCTTAATCGCCCCGCGCGCCCTGATGGCCAATATAGCCATCGAACGGCAGCAAGAGTTGCATCGGCTCCCGCGTGTAAATTCTTCTTGTGTTCATGCTCGATGACGAGTTCCGTGAACTTTGAACGCTGCGGCAGCAGCACGGGATGTTTGACATCATAAGAAAGCTCCGAATTTTCAAGTCTACCTCCCACGCGCAAAAGACCGTCGTCATCAAGAAATGGATTCATCCCTTTCAAACTACTGTTGCTCGAGAATGCGGTACGGATTCGTAATGGCTCCAATCCATCATAGAAAGCAGCTTGTTGCTCCCTTTTAATAAGAATCTTTCTTGCGTAATCTAACTCGTTGACGGATAAGGGACTCGAAGATTTAAAACCGAGCTCTTTTCGACAAATACGTGCGACGCGAATGCACGTAGCAGCAACGCGAATGAGCTTGTTGAGCGTTGAGAATTTAGCGAACGGGTCGGTGTCCTTTAGCGCGGGCATCGATATTACACCTGATTTGTCAGCGAAGTTTAACTGACTTTCGTCGAGCTCCGGAATTTCTGAACATGAACCAATAATGTCATTATCCTGCAACCATAAAGGCCTGTTCCACCAAAGACGAGAACTCGATAATTCCTTAGGCGTAGCACCGCGAGAAACTAGATCCGCCGGGTTTTCTTTTGTTCCCACATGGTTCCAGTCATCGACTGTGGTCATCTCTTGAATTTCGCCGATTCCGAATTGCTGCTCCGTATGTAAACGCAGGCCCCGTAAGCTCGTTCGCCAGCGTCGCAGAAACCATGAAGTTTCAACTGCACATCCGGACCCGTACTGATGATCTTCCGTTGTATGCTGAATCCGTTGAGTTCTTGAATCTTCCCGATGTATTCCGACCACTTAGTATAAATATCCGAAGGCAATGATTCATCCCAATCGATCTGAAGTTTCCGAAGCTTCTGAATCATTAGCTTGGCGATCAATATCACGGGCCCAACAAGCCCAAGAGGATCAAATATCTGAGCGATGCTAGACAGAATCGACCTTTTTGTGTGACATCTTGAACTGGAATCACTCATGAAAATCGCATACTGCAGTACGTCTTTCGACGGATTCCACTTAACTCCTAGTGTCTTCGATGTACCATCCTTGTCTAATTCTAGAATAGCGTTTGTTGTCGCTGAGCCAGGCATATCTTCTAGCAGCTCTTGACCATTTGAGGCCCACTTTCGAAGCACGAAACCTCCTTTTTGCAGCAGCGCTATTGTTTGATCTCGAATTTCTGTGGCCTCTTTTTTCGAATTTGCGCCTGATATGAGATCATCAACGTAAAAATCTCGACGCGCTACCATGGCCCCTTTAGGAAATTGTCTTTCCTCCAGATCCGTGAGCTGCTGGATGACCTTGGTCGATAAAAATGAAGCGGATGCTGTTCCGTACGTCAAAGTCAATAGCTCATATGTTTTTATGTCGTCAGTCGGTTGATCGCGCCAGACTATCCGTTGGAGAGGAATCTGACTCTCGTCGACCAGAACTTGTCTGTACATCTTAGCGACGTCGGCCGTTAGAGCGTATTCGAAACTTCGAAAGCGAATCAATATTGAAAATAAAGTCTGCTGCAAAACGGGACCCACCATTAAGACATCGTTCAAAGAAAGGCCGCTTCTTGTCTTGCTTGACGCGTCGAAAACGACTCTCAGCTTTGTTGTGGTGCTTATTTCCTTTACTACACAATGATGCGGTAAATAATAGTGTGGACGTGAATCCCGAATCGAATTTTCGTTTTTTAACTCCCTCATGTGCTGCAACTCCAAGTATTCGTGTATAAATTCGGCATACTCCCTTTTGAGAGCAGGTTTTCGCTCAAGTTTCCGTTCCAATATTTTAAATCGTTGAATTGCGATGTCTCGCGAATTTCCCAATTTCTCGAGCTCCTCTTGCTTTGTTGGCAAATACACGATGAATCTGCCTTCAGCATTGCGCGTGTAAGTCCGTGCAAAATGCCCCTCGCAGATACGCTCTTCTGGAGTTCGTGTATTTTGCCGTTCCGTGTGTTCAATTTGCCAGAAATGGGCGAGATTTGCGTTGAGCTGCTCGCTGACTACTAAGTTGCAAGTCGTAGCAATTATTGGTTGATCTCGTGTCATGAAATTGCCAGAAACAATCCAACCTAAAAGGGTTTTTTGCCAGATCGGTTGACCTTCGGCAATCTTGATTTTACCGATGCATAGCAAATCCGAAAAGATTTCTGCCCCGAGTAATAAATCCACACTTGACGGCTGGTGAAACTCAGAATCTGCCAAGATTATTCCGTCCGGAATATGCAGCTCATGCAAATTGAGTCGATCTACGGGAAGCACTTGGGTAATTTTTTCGATTACTAAACAATCGAGCTTGGCTTGAAATCCGTTGATTCTCGACTGCGATGTTATTTTTGCTCGACTACGTGTTTGTGTCGACAACTCACCCAAACCGGAAATCGGAATACGCGTCGCATATTGCTTGAGGCCGAGTGCCTTAATGCAACTCGTTGTAATAAAACATGATTGCGATCCACTATCCAACAATGCTCGGCAAGACCGTGGTTTACCGCTTACGTCAACGATATTGACGATTGCTGTTGCGAGAAGCACCTGACGTTCTTGCGCAACTGCTGCGTGATTTACGCTCGTTGCCATTACCTTCTGTGTATTTGAAGAATCAATGTTCACCGCAGCGGGCTCAATTGGTTTTGATGATTGCTCGAAATGAAGCAAAGTATTGTGACGTTTGTTGCATTTTCGGCACGATCCCGCTCCACACTGTTTTGCCTGGTGGCTTGCGGGCTTTAAACAATTGAGGCATAATTTGCGTGATCTCGCCTCCTTAATGCGTCGACGCACGTCGAAAGTCATGAAATCGATACATTTGTATATCGCGTGGTCCTCTTTTCCGCAGTAGGAGCACGCCAAATTTGTCGTGGCAATATGAGCAATTGTGCCTTTACTGTGCTCTGATTTGCCATCCTTTGAAGCAACAGATATCGGTTGTTGCGTGCGAGATGAAGCCTCCAATGCTCTGCACCGGTGGGATAAAAAATCTGTGAGCTGGGTGATCAAAGGTATTTCACCTCTTTTAATCGTCGTTTCCCACTCTTTGCTCGATGTCTGATCCAGTCTGCTCGTAACAAGATGAATCATTAAATCGTCCCATTGAGCTGTGGGCCTTTGCAGTGCCTTTAATGCACGCAGATGCTTCAATACATTATCCAAGAGGCGTCGCAATCCGATATGATTTTCCTTTGATAATACAGGTTGCTCGAATAACGCTCGAACGTGCTTCTGAATGATCAGGCTGTCATCGTCATATCGATCCTTTAGCATTTTCCAAGCTTCCGCATAATTTTCTTCAGAAGCCTCGAGTGGGCTTACGATGTCATGAGCTTCGCTTGACAATGATGAAATTAAATACTGCATTTTTTGGACACCTGGAAGCGTAGAATTATCGTGAATCATGCTCCGAAACATGTTTCGAAATGGGATCCATTCTTTGTATTTTCCTGAAAACGTCGGCAAACTGACGCGTGGCAATTTTAAATGATCATTTACGAAGTGACTTCCCTGTGATATCGGAGTTCCCTCTCGTTGAATTGCGGAATTTCGCATTGAATTACTCTGCTGAGATGTGTGGGAAGGCCGAGAAGCCTCAAGTTTTCTCTCAATCAATGTATCAATGTCAACTGTTATTGAAAAATATTTCGTTTCAAATGCGGTTCTTTCCTCGAGATGCTGACGCTCATCCTCACTTGATAATTCGATATTCTCGATGACTGATTGAATTTCATTGAAACTTTTCCGGAGCTCAGTCACCTTTGCTAAACGTTGTCTCAATTCGATTATCGACGTCTGGGGTACGTTTAATTCCGTTAAATAAGTAAGAGCTCTCGTCAGATTTCCTTTTATTTGCTTGCGCTTCGATTTTATTGTTTTAAGCGTGATTGCGCTAGCGGCTTCGTCCATTTTTGTTGTATCAAACCACAGCTGTCACTTTATTGACGCCAATGGTAGCCGTAGTAACGACTGTCAATATCAGCCCGTGTTCTGAGGCGCGTGAGCCCCGATGGTTTCACGAGAGAATCGACAAAATGACAGGCAATCTCGTTGATACGATTTCCCTATGACTTCACAAATGTAAAATCTCAATTACTCGGCGTCCTATATAAAGGATGCTTGCGAGATTTTTATAATTTTATTTGCTGATGCGGCCTGTCGTCGATCGATGAGAGATACAATGGCTCGCACGCACTGAACTGTCTCGGCGCCAATGAATAGACGCTTGCAAGACGTTACTCACTAATTATCCGGTATATCCGGCTCGAAGGACCAAAATGTTAGTGTTCATTACTATTGAACCGGTGCTAGGCACGTATTATTTAATAAAAGAGACACGGTCAAAACATAACTTCTATATTTATTAAATTGGTATTAAAATTGTTCATAAACACGTCTAGCCGTTTTGACGGCGTAATCTCAACTGACTATCGATGCTGCATTTTTTAATACATCGAGTCATGTGACCAATGGATCTCGCGCAGCTACGTTGTTTTAGAAATTTCTTAAATATAGACGATGTATCTCGCAAACAGCTTATATAGCTTCTCTCGCGGCCACAATCGATAATTCCGTTCAATTTCTGGTCACAGATTTCGATAGTTACAGGTACTTTAGAGACATAGAATGGTTCTTTCGTCCCTTCCTCGTTTCTTAATATTCCTCTTCGCGTTAGTTTATCAGAAGATTCAGTTGGAAAATTCTCCCGTTTTCCATCTTGCAAAGAACTTAAGTTATCATTGTCTATCGATAAGAGATTTGAAACGGAGCTGAGATAAGTTGTTTTGTCGTTACAGTCTTCGGTAGACATCAATTCATTTTCATTTTCCGAAAACTCGCATTCTTCCCCTGAATCATCTTTAATTTCCATAATCACATGATTTTCATTTGTAACATACATCCCGATATAATTTAGAGGATTTTAATCAATTTTTTCTGATGAATGCTTTAATGTTTTAACTTCGTTAATTTTTAACGTATTCGCGATCTCTGGCTGATCTTTCGATACGGCCGGTTTGTTTTCATTTTCTTCCTCCTGACCCACGGAATCAGTAACAGGAGGCGACTTTACTGCGGGTTTTACTCGTTTCCCGAAAGCGTAGGGCAATCTTTGTTAACGTGTCCATGCATTCGACAAACGAAACATATTACTTGTCGTTCCGCGGTACAGATGCGTGCAGTATGGCCGGTAGCACCGCAATTAAAACAAAAGGCGTTTGAATAATCTCCCGGGCCATCGAAACGTTTTTTAGTCAGTTTGTCCTTTGATGAGGATTTATTTTCCGTCAATGTATGTTTATTTTCGAATCGCGACAAATTTTGTTCTAATCGTTGGCGGGCGAGAGGTTTAGTGTTATTTGTTGCCGCCGATTTTGAAGTTCGATTTTTGCTATTTATCGCGTTTAAATTCGCTCGCTCGTCAAGGTCAGGTTCGTCGAGGGGCTCGTTTTCGTACTCGTCTCGGTCATCGTCGATCGTTTCGTCTTCAATACGATTTAAATTGACTCGACTTTTTGGGAATTTTCCTTGATTCCATTCTACGATGTGGTGATTTACATCGCCTCTGACGTTAGCGAATTGGAGAAAATCGTCGTAATTGTGAATTTTCAACCCCAGGATTTCTAGCAAAATTCGCGGATTATATTTTTTCAAAATTTGATCGATCTGTTATTGGAATAGTGGTGGATGTTCCATTCGCTCAAGAAGAAAACGAGCCCGATACGTGAATTCCGCGAGTGTTTCGTTTTTCTTGACTTTTAATTCTTTCACCTCGGAGAAAAGATCTATATCGTCTTTCTGGATGATCCATGTTTTGCGAAATGTTTGCGCGAAATCTTTCCACGACCGCCACTGAGTTTTATTTATCAGATACCACGTTCGATGTGGTCCTTCGAAAATCGCGGATAAACAAGATACGAATGTGTCTTTGTTTATTTTCGTCATGTCGAGTCTCTCTTGTAATATTAGCAAAAGCTGGTCAGGATCTTTCTCAGTTTTTGAAAATTTAAATTCCAATCGCTGACCAATTTTGCTACTCTCATGCCTGTGTTTAAGTCCCAAGATACTTCGTTTTGTCGAATCATTTCTCTACCTTCTCTACCATACGAGCACGGTATCTGATGGATAGGATTTGATTCGACTTGTTGCCAAGAAAGATTTCCTTGTCTTGTTACTGGCTCGGGCTATGTTTCGAAAAACGGCAAAGGTGTCGTTCGAGCCCGTGGTTCGTTGAATTGAACCGTTTCTTGTCGACTAAAACGCGGCAACCGTCGTATATTCGTCAAGGTAGATTGTCTGTTTTGATTTTGAAAGTTTTCGACCGAGTTTTCAGTTTAATGATTCGAATTGAAATTACTATTGACTTGATTTTGATCTGGATGGATGCCAATCATCATTTCACACTCCTCGTTAGACACGAATTTCTCGGTTATATTTTTTTGACCGTTTGGCGTCATACGCGAAATTTCAATTTTGAATAATTCCTGTGGATGGTTTTCCAAATTATTCGCAGGGTTAACAGAGTTATTAGGGTTACTTGGGTGTAATTTCCTATCGATCGAAGTATCTCTTGCATCTGTTGGTCCACCAGTTCAGAGTCGAGACGTTCCTCCCTGGTTTCTCCCCACGGGAACAAACGCACTTGCCTCACTGGCACGTAGCGTTTGTCCTCTAAATTGAGTCTCGACCTCCTCAGACGGGTGGTTTTGACCTAGGCAGGCTAGCGCTCCCATAATCAATTCCATGCTTTGCCGGATTTCACTGAATTCTAATTTAAATTTTTTGAAATCTGTTCCCAGTGACTCTACTCTAGGATCGGATTGCGTTACATTTTGTTCCGGATTAATTGGGTTATCAAAGGGGGCTCTATATGAATTGTTTGATTTAAAATACCTCCCGGACAAAGTTCAGGTATTGTCGAAGGTATCGGGGTATTACGTCCCCTGCCTCTTCCCCCGAATACAGGTGTTTGTGTCCTTAAAGTTGCATTAGCCCCTCCGCCCGTTGGGACGCTTGCGTCTCCCGTTATCGACATATTTTGTGGATTTTGATTCGATTGTTGTCTACCTTGTCGTGTATTACTTCTCAGTTGACGCGGCGGGGAGAAAAACATGGACATACTCTCGTTTAATTTGATTTGTCGAATAAACTCATATATAGAATATTTTCTTTTGAAATTTTATGTAATAGATAAATAAATAATTTACGTGAATCGACAATAAATCGACCCATAAATAATTTACGCAGGATAACAACGGACGGACAATCATACGAACACGGCAAAATTATTTTCAATTCAAAAGATAGCGATATAGGAATCGATACCAGACGGACGGCCCTATATACGCAAAGTACCATGAAAAAGAAAAATAAATACTGTAACACGAAATCGAAATATATATGTTATTTTAAATAATTTCAATTTTCGTCGTTTATATCCCCGGGAATAATTTCCAATTATTTCGAAAAAATAAATCGATTATTAATTTCACAAATATTCTTCGAACTGTTAAATTGATCGATAATTTACAAATGATTTTCGAGGTAATCTCCTCAGCACATAATACATAATACATATATATTCTTAACGTACTAATTCACAGCGTGTACAAAGATGAGAAATGAAGTGAGAGAGAAAGAAAATTTTATAGCCTAGAGGACAGAGCATATTGAAAGTATATATATATATATAGTAAGTTCTTGTGACCGGTCTTTGTTGCGAGAATATACATATGACTCGACGAAGGCAAGAAAATGTAAACAGACGCGACCGCTCGCTGGCGAGTCTCCCGAATATGTGCGACACTTTCTCTCTCTCTAACTCACAGAGAAATTTTTACAAAGAATATTTCAACAATTTATCGCTTCAATAATTTCCGATTTTTCTCATTTATACTTTCCAAAATTTACAACAATTTTTCGCAAAATATCCGACTAGGCCCCACGTCGGGCGCCATTTGAGACAGGCGTTTTAATTCAATTAATTTTTACGTTAATTTTGCCTTCACCCAACGCGGCTTGGGTCAGAGCTGTTGGGGCTCAAGAAAAATGAGTTATGAAAATAAACGAAATTTGGGCGCCAGTTGTTTTATCGAGAAACAACAACGATACAAAAAGCAAATAAAGCAATAGAAAACCTCAGGGGTAGAAATATAGTCGGAAGACCCTTAACGAAGGAAGAAGATCCAATAGACGAAACAAGAATCTTACTTACAGTTTTTATTTCTTTCTGACTTCTCGGGGAACGCCGCCAATGATAATACGGATGATCACTCTCCTTTTACACACACAACCAATATAACGCGGTACAATAAATTGATCGAAGATTAATTTACAAAATCTCGATTACACAAATGACGACAATTACGTCGATCTCGAATGGCCTGGACGGCTCACAATATTCAACAAAGAACCGACGTAGTTATTACAAAAATCGACAGAGGGTTGACCCAAAAAAAGTACAAAACAAAATGTGTTCGAAAATACCGAAACTACAGCCGGCACCAAAATCCGATACAACATTTGTCGACGATGGGTCAACCCAAAGAGATTATCCGGTCCGGCTCGTGTGTCGCTGTAGGCTATCGTCCGTCGGAGATTTTCCCCTTATTCGTCGATAAATTTTTAGGGTGTGGCGCGCTAGTATTTAGGCGCGCCAATTGAAATCGATATTTGGGGCTAATTGTATAATGCTCCCGAGAAGCCGACGGGCGCTGCTCTACCGATGGTAGGGGCAATCGAATCTCCTGCCACACAGGTAAGGATGAAAACCTCTCCGCTTCTCGTTTGCCGTTTTGCTCCTCGAGGAGTTTTACCCTCTCGAGATCGCAAGTATTAACTCCTCGAAGGAGTAAAACTATTCGATCCTTTTGACTCTCCGTCCTTTTCACGATTTCCTTGTTTTGGAGTTATTGGACCTTTCCATCATTAGGTAGTCGATCCCTTCATGAGCGCGATCCCGGCCCGAGTTTTATTCACCCCCTCTCGAATGGCTTTCATCCCGCAAGGATTACATGGTCAGTGAGTTTTGGGCTACCTGCTCCCCACGAGCGTGCTCTCTCGAGGAGTAAAACTCGTCAGGAGTGGGGATTTTAGCTGCTCCTCGACTCGCTCAGAATTCCTTCTCAATCCCTGGTAAGTTTTGCGTATGTATAGAAAATATTCCATTCTCAAATGTTCCAATACCTATGATTTTTTGACTCTTTAGACAATATTCGATCAGATTGTTCATCAGGAAAAAAGAAAATGGCCATTGACGAGCAAGATGAAGATTTTATATTAGAGGAGTACTTATCAGAAGAATTTGACGCTGCCGTTTCAAAACCATCTACTTCGTACCAGCATCCACCATCGGAAAAAAGCTCTGTTTGAGCAGTCAAAACGAAGAGCTTAGCATCAACGACTTCGCACTGTCAATCATCCTTGAGGAAAAAGCCACCAAGTAGTACAACTATTGATGTAATGAGAAAGCTTTGTATGCTGATGCCAATGTATAGCTAATGCTAATGTATAGCACTATTGCAACAATGGATAATTTGCTAGATAACCAACGTTTTTCAAACTGCATTGATGTGGATAAATAATTAAGATATGTATTAAAAAGATTTTCAGAACATTCGATATGAAAAAGAGCTACGATTGATGAGATTACGGGAAGCTATTCAGCAAGATCGGGAGCTCCATGCGAAGAAAATGGAAATTGCAGAAGTAGAAAAACAACTTGTTCCAATCAAAATTGGAAACGCAAATTCATTAAATGATATAAAATTCTCGTGAATCGATGCTTCAGGGTTATTAAAGCAATTCCTTACCCTTTAAACATTTTATCTTCACTTGAAGCGAAACGTACGTTATTACACATTAATGTTTTATATATTTTTAGGTACTTACCATATATGAAAAGTTCCTATTAATATTGCCTTCCAAAAACCTATTTCTTATGAAAACACCCACACAAACTTTATACCAACATATGTGGGCATATTATACCAAAACAGAAAATTTCGGATTTTCCGTCCCCTCGTTCGTCTCCTCGTCCCCTCATCAATCCTTGAACGGATCCGATTTAAATTCATATCACAGTTTGTTTTACTAAAATCTCGAAACCTTTTTTGACTCAATCCATTCAGACAACGTTGAATTTGAATTTTTCTAAAAAAACAGCTATGTTTGAGCTAAACAGCCATTTTTGAGTCCGTCCAGAGTCAGATCTCCGCAACTGTGAACCAATGTTTTTGTATCTTATAGACTTTCTTTATAGTGTTACGTACCGGGAGGCACGTTGCAAGGATAAATATAAATGTTAGGAATCGAAATGCATGTTTGAAGATTGAAATTAAGCACTCAATTAGTAGATTCGGGCGCCTCTACACTGTCCCATACGGGCCCGGCCACTGCTGAAAAGGGTGGAGATCTCTTCAATGATAACGCAATCTGGTTAGAATTCATCATATACTACGGAATTTATTATACCATGTCACCACGGGTGACACGATGTCCCAAAGTATGCAAAAAAGGGCGAGCGGAGATCCGCATACGCTGTCATCAAGAATGAGAGAGAGAGACAGCGCTTACAATACGCGCGACGACTCTCGGATACAAAATGCTGACTTACGTTTTATACGGCTGGAGCTCCGGGCTATCGTGCGCTACGATGTGTGTGTGTATGTTTGTATGTTTGTCCATACAGGCCGAGCGTGGATCTTGAGCCGGACTCTGGACGCCGATCGTACCAATACACTTACGAGTCTATAATCACACTAGGGTCTCTATGTAGCGAGGGCGAAGATGCACAATGCACGCACTTGCTAGCGATGGCCGAAAGATCCGCGGTGCCACGAAGTCGAAGAAATCGATTAACAGTTCCGTTATTATTATTGAGCGTAAATGTTTAGCAATGACTTTTATTAGTTCTCGGTTTACTATTTTGTCTGTTATATTATTTAAATGATTAATTGTTGCAACGAAATATTAATTATCCCAAATGTTTGGAAACACTTATTTCTACTATGACTTTAGAGTCATAGGCACGAACTTGTAGGACGGACGAACATTTATATCGACTCGAGACGAACGCATCTACGCGAGCACCCCTGTGTAACGCACCAAGATTTATTAACGAGCGAGCGTAATAATCTTATCCGGCTGCGCGGAAATTAAGCCGCAGTGACTGGCTGAGAGCCGGAGTATTATTCCTTGATTCACCTGACGGTAAGCAGCAAGGTACTAACTCGACTTGCCAACGTTCCTTTGGACGTTGGCGAGTCGAACAAGAATTTCTGCAAATTTGGCTTTTTGAAAACGGCGCGTGCATGCCCTTGGTGGCCATGCACGAGTTCATTCGAGGTGACCGAAAGGTGCCATCGACCAGAAAGTTGCTGAATGCGATTTGCAACACATGGGGTGATCGCGACGCATGAGTCTCTGAAATCCGCTGACGATAGCATTTTAGTGTAGGACCGTGAGTTCACGTCCGTTCTCGTGCGAAATAATGGTATTAATAAATTTTATAGATTTATTGATTTAAGCGAAAAACGGGACGTAACACCCACCCCCTCTACGGATTTGATGACGCCCTCGTCATCAGTTATAATTAAAAACACAAAATAAATGATACAATTACATCAAAACACGGTTACTCTAAGATTATAGATTGCGGAAGATCGGTCTGATCCTTTGCTTCCTGGCCACGGAGAGGATGGAGATTCCCATACTTCCTTCTTCCTTTGTTCATGTGATTATATCACCATCGGCTCCTGTCGAGGAAGGGATCGCGGAGCAGTGGACATACGTACTTTTGCACCCGTGATCGGGGGTGTTGTATTTCCCGCTCCCTGAGCTCGAGAGTTCAGCTCGGGTGCCGAGTGTATTATCTCGGATTTTACAGCTTCAATAACCTCCGTCGATCCCGTCGCTGGGCGTTGTCTCTTTCTACAGGGCAATACGCTGCTTATGAAAGAGAGTGCAGAGGCTATTTGAGTGTGAACGAGATAGCAAACTAGGCTAGTAAATATGATCCCCTGACTCACGAAGCCCCCGAGAGTGAGAAGGCGTTGTCCGTCTCTTTCTCGTTCATGTGACCCGATGGCGCGCACTCTCCGTTCGATCTCGTACAGGGACTCCCCCGCGGTGGTCGAGGCCCAGTTCGAGTGTACCAGAGGGGTCATATCACCCTCGTGAGTGAATAGTCTCTTGATGCCTTCTCGAGTGACGAAGTCCTCGAATACTGGGGCGATGATCGAGACGTTCAACGTGATGTCCGGTTGGTATTGGAACATCGTGCGGCTGCTGTATGTCCGAAGGCTGGTTAGCGTCATGCTATGGGTCGTTCCCATGCATTTGGGAGCCAAATACAGAATGCCAACTCCTTGCAATCGTCGTTCAGAGTTTTCTCCGCTAGGACATGAGATGCGCATAATCTCGAGGCGGGGAAGAGAGTACAGCCAGCCTCCTTGAGTAGCGAGATGGGTCCAATGCACTTCGCGCTGGGGGCGTATCCTTACGTCGCAGCGTCGTAGCGTCTCCTCAGAGGGCCTGATGAGCATTAAGAGCTCGCAGGATTCTGTTGCGGCGACATCGAAGATGGGGGTCGCGGCGGTGCAGACGAATCGGTGCTTGGAAAATTTGCATGAGTCTCAGTATGCCTCGTCTGCCGGAAAGAAGGAGCGGTGGTCCGCTGATAGTGCGAGGTATAGTGCAGCCGGCACTATGAAAGCGGTGCCAGTGGCGTTATGGAATTGTTGCGGCACCGGCCAAGAGTGCACTCGGTAAAAATCGTAAGACCCATGCTGCAGCAGGGGAATATGGATCACGATGACCACTTTTTCCCCATGATAAGCCAGATTGGTGTGCACGAGAGAGGCGAGAGTCTCTGGCCGCAGGTGTTCCAGGGGGAGGGGGAACTCGAAACCAGTGGCGTGAAGCTGTGCTTCCCTGGCAACGGCTACTAGCTGTTTTGTTTCTATAGCTTCGGGTTCGAGTCGACCTTCCCTTGCGGCGATGATGACGCGCATATATATACGGCATGTCTCCATATATTTTTCCACCTTCATCGCCACTTGTTGTGAGTACGCCATTAGTGTGGAATTGTATTGGGCAAGCGTTATGCGTTCGCTTGTAGTTTCCAAGTTCGCATGTAGTTCCTCAACATACCTCCGTAGATCTCTTACTCGTTCGGTTTCCTCGAGGTGCTCCTGGTGCAATGATTGCAACTTGGATGATGCGATGTGCATTTGCTCCCCGACCAGGTGCGTAATTTCGGCTTGGTCGGCGAATAATATGTCGATTTGACTCGTCAGGTATGTTGCATCGTCTTTCGTAAGCGTGCCAAAAAGTGACTTGCTCAATGTCCCCACTATCCCAAAAGGAGCTGATCTTTTTTTTATATCGTCGAGGGCCTTCGAACATGGTCCTTTTCTATACGGGCGCGTTTCGCAAGGCTTACCACTTCGTAACGCAGTGTCATTGCTCGTGTTATGAAGTGGTAAAGATATTCTCCCTGCAGAAGGTCCTCACATACTGTGTACGAGTAATGCTTTGAGCATGCACTCTTGTAGACGCGTACGTTTTCCATATCTATAGGGAAGGTTGATTGGAGTTTCCCGATGTCCATGAATATCGTCACTCTCCAATCAGCCAGCTGGTGTTGTAGCGGGGGTAGTCTCTCATAGTAGACCCCCGGGCAATCCTTGATCGGTGTGACACGATACGCGTCGTCTGAAGGCTCGACCCACCCGAGCCCTATTATCAGGATGAACAAAGGGAGCCTCATGGCGACTGGTCCTTCTTCTCTGGTGATCTTCGGTGAGGATCTGCAAGTTGGTTTATTTCTTCACTGACGTGTATAGACCATTTCCTTCGCACGTAGTAAATCCGAATTAAATTCTGACTCTAATTAAAATTCTAATCATATGCTAGCTTACATTTGTCGACATGTTTTCGGAATCTCCGCACGTTTTCGGTTTCTAGAATAACATTACTCTTGTCCGAGATTACCTTAATCATGTATGGACCGTGGTATTGGCTGTCGAATTTTCCGGTTTGCGGCTCTTTTAGCACGTATACTTTATCTCCTACCTTTCCCTCAAAGGGTCGACAATTCCTATCGTAATAAGTCTTAGAACGCTCTTTTGACTTATTTAAGTTGTCACCGGCCAGCTCGCGAATCTCGGATTGACGCTTAATGAGCTCAGCGAGGAACGAGCCGCTCGTGGGGAGCTTCTCGTCGATGGGGAACTCGCTAGATTGGTGGGCCAATTTTCCGTAAACAATTTCGTGGGGTGTGAAATTCGTTGCTTCATGCACCGAGGTATTATAAGAAAATTCGGCGAAAGGCAATAATCTATCCCAGTCGTCGTAGTCATTCGCGTAGTGCTTAATGTACTCGGCCAAGACAATGTGGCTGCGCTCGAGTGCACCATTTGTTTGCAGCCGATAACCAGACGTGGTCAGATGACGCACATTATAAATTCTTGAGATCTCGCGGAATAATCCGTTGATAAAGGAGGTTCCCCGATCCGTGGAATGGCTCGTGGTGCGCCGAATTGGTTATACAACCGGCGCACTATCGCTTTGGCTACCGTAGTTGCCTTTAGATCGGGTATCGGTTCTGCAAGGCAGTACTTTGATAAGTGATCCTGCATCGTCAGAATATGCCTGTTACCATGAGGGGTGACAGGCAGGGGCCCGACGGTATCAAGGGATACTTTATCGAAAGTGTCTGCGGGCGTGTCAGTGATGAGCATAGGCTCGCGGGTTTTGACTCTCACGAGTTTTTGTTCTTGACAGCCTTTGCAGCGACGGATAAAATTCTGCACATCGTTCCGAAGTGTAGGCCAATAGAATCTCTCTTGGATCCTTCTATAGGTCTTTGTCACTCCTTTATGGCCGCCTATGAGATTCGAGTGAAATTCTGTTATTATTGCCTCACGGTCTTCGGGTGAGGGCAGCCGTATTTTTCCGTAGCATATTATAACGGAAACCCCTAATTCTCTAAAGATGGTGTGTAGTGTTTCCAGAAATACTTCTGGGGGTAAATCATCAGGAAAATCGCCGTGGCGTGCGATTCGAATGGCCGTAACACCTAAACGTTGCAAGTTTTCCCTCAGAGTCATTAGACCAAGTTCGATATTTTTCGCTCTCGTTTCATCGTAGTACCTGCGTTTTATTACTACGCTAAATACCCGGTGATTACCGTAGCGCGTCGAAGCGACCTGTCCGATATTCATATTTTTATTTTTAAGGGACAGGGAGTCAATAATGTCCAGGTCAGATAGTATTTTTCCGACTGGCGTTGAAAACTCCCCGTCTGCGGATATAAAATGAACATAATCGTCGCGCCGATAGGTCAGGCATTCGCGGGATCCTTTTATTGAGGATTTTCCTAGAACGGCTGCCTCGTGCACGTTTTCCTTGTTAGGTTCCTCTTTCGTTTTCGTCTCGTAGCTAGGGAGGGGGCCCAATACTTCACAGCTGGGGTCGTGCGCTATCGACCGTTCCGTTGCGCTTGGCGTCTTTGCGCTGCTTGGCGGGACCGGTAAAGGGGTGATAACAGTTTCCCAAGATGGCCGGGTCGCCAGGAGCATTCCGGCGTGGCAACATCTCCTTTCGTACTGGGGAGAGAACCGAGGGAGTCACAGAATGGGGAGGTTGGAACATTCCAGCATCAGAGCTTTCCTTGCTACTACTACACGTTGTCGCCGAGCTCGCAGGGAACGAGGCCCGTGGGAAAGCGTGAGGCCGCAGGTTACAGGAGGCCCCATATGTCACGTCGTGCAACATGGTAGAGGCCGCAGCGGGGCGGTCAGTCAGCTGGTCCTCTTTATCTGCTTCTGCCTCTAACTCATGACCGTGCGACCGTCGGACACCCACAAGGCTTGTACGCCGCAATAATTCCGCTTCTGCAACTGCTAGCGTGCGTTCGGACAGTGCGTTTATCCGGCGTTCTAATTCTTTATCTCCGTCGTGTCGTCAAACAAGTCGAGCTGGAAAAGGGTATTTTGGGTATGCACGTCAACCTCGTCTCCATCGGAGACGTCATCAAGGAGAAGGGGTTCCTGACCCTCAGATTGGATGGCGTTTCCGCCGTGATATTTCTCCTCGAGCTGCCGCAATGACTTATCAAATTTTTAAAATGATGTTTCGAGAGATGGAATTATAGTTTTTTCATGCTCGTCCAACATATCCTCTATCGGCGTGCTCCCCTCCGTGTCACTCACGGGAGGACTGACGTTCACCAGGATATTCTGGCCCTCTCCGACATTGAATTGATTGATATCGTGTGCGGCCGTGTAAATGAATGATGTTGATGAAGTGTCGGCTTCGATTCGGCCAGTGATCCAGGTGGAAGTGGAATGATCATTTTGAGAGTTTTTTTACGTTTCGATCCTGTTTCGGATCCTCTTCAGAAAATTTATTCACGCTATAAATTATAACAAATCGTTCAGAATAATTAGAGTACATTTAAATATTATTACAAGTAGATAGTTGAATGTTGTGTGAGCTAGTTGTGTGGTAATCGTTCTTACAGTATTCGTTTGTAGGTTATGATTTATGTCAAAGTGACGAACATTAATTTTGTCGATTTCTGGTTTCATGTTGCATTTCTTTGATGATTATCTTGATTTGTTGGTGAAAGTCAACGAATAAGGCGAATTGAAAAACAATTGAAAAGTTTGTTTTATCAATTCTATGTGTGTAAGTTTTTCTAATGAATCGATTTCCAGTCGGTTTTTCACGACGGATATTTTCTGCAAAGAAGTGCTAAAAACGGTTATAGGGTTTATGAATGATATTTCGGAATATAAGTGCGATATTTACCATTGAAATTGAGTGATGATGATATCTTTTGAGATGCATCATGAGACGAGAAATTTGAATTATGGTTTTACATTTTGTGGAGCGTGATCTTGTGTTCGCGAAAATTTGCGAAGTCTGAGATAAGGAGAGGTGAAGGGATTCTTCTGGCGGTTTAGTCAGTGCCGTGTCTAGTAATTTCTGATTCATGTGTATAATGTGAATGCTTTGAATGATTATGGAATTTTGATGGAGAATAGAGTAATGAATCTTTATGTTAAAAATTAAATATAGATTGAGTTGAGTATTTTGATAAATTTGTTCAGTCAGGAGAGTTTAAATGAGTGTGTCGATGAAGATAGTAAATGTAGTAGTCTTAATAAGTTAAAATAGAGGTCAATAAATAAAATGATTGAATGTGTATATGATTGATACTGGCCGAATCAAAGCCGACACTTCATCAACATCACCTCACCGACATTGCCCTCTTGTGATTCACATGCGGAGGAAGGGTTTGACTGCTCTGGAGAGGGCTCGCCGCCTCTAGGCTTAGGTTTAGAGGGGCGTTCTGGAGGTAGGAGCGGGGCAGGCAGTATACTCCGATGAAGTCGTTGTATCGGGCGCGATTCCTCGGCCGAGCTCGTTTCCGAGGCCTTGGCATATCGTGGTGATGCGTGGGCTTCAGGATTTTTACGGGCTCTAGTGCGCGTAGCAATTGCGCTTGCGTCCAAAGGCGTGGGTGCCCTTACATTCTTTGACCGTGCTAATTGCGAAGAGCGGCTAGATGCTGGTTGCGATAACTGAGAGTCCGAATGCACTCGCAGCCGGCCTCGGCCCCGCTGACCCTCTTTCATCGGCAAAACTCTTACCGACGCCAGTCCGGCCTCAGCATCGCTAGAATCCGAACTCCATGGGTTTACAGGGTTACGAGACAATGCGTCCGCGTTCACGTTCAATCGTCCCGGTTTGTACACGAATTCATAGTCATAATTTTGCAGGCTTAATCTCTATCGGATTAATCTTTTGCCTGGGTCACTCATTGATCCGATCCATTTAAGCGGTTCGTGATCAGAGATTAGTTTGAATTTTCAGCCATAAAGGTATGGCTGAAAATATGGTTCTAAGGCGCGGATCACGGCCAGGCATTTTTTCTCGGTTGTGCCGTAATTCGCCTCGGCCCTTGACAAGATACGAGAGTAATAAGCGATGGGCCAATCGGCTCCGTCTATTTCTTGCCCTAACACTGCTTCGAGCGCGAGATCCGATGCGTCAGTCGTCAGTGTGAATGGGCGGTCAAAATCGGGGTATATCGGGACGGGCTCTTGGCATAGGGCCCGGCGTAGGTCTCTGAAGCTGCGACGCTGTTCTTCGCCCCATGTAAATGGTTTCCCCTTTTTAGTGAGGTCAGAGAGGGGCTTCGCTCGACCAGAAAAGTTTTCAATAAAGCGCCGGTAATATCCGGCGAGACCTAAGAATTGGCGAATGTTTTTCACCGTTCGAGGTGCGGGAAAATGCCTCACCGCCTGGAGTTTACGCGGGTCTGGGCGTAGCCCATCTTGACCGGTTCGCGTCACGCAAACGTTGCATGAGGCGCCGTACCTTTTTCTCGTGTTCTTCCAACGATCGAGCGAAAACGACAATGTCATCCAAGTATACGAACAATTCCGTGCCTTGGAGACCTCGTAGTACGTTGTCCATCAGTCGTTGGAAGGTCGCTGGGGCATTTTTCAGTCCCATCGGCATACGAGTATATTCGTCGTGTCCATTGGGAGTGGAAAATGCCGTTTTCGCGCCGTCCCTTGAATCCATGGGGATCTGATGGAATCCGCTGGCTAAATCTAACGTCGAAAAGTATTGCGCCTCCCCCAGTTGGTCTAATATATCCAATATATTGGGCAACGGGTACGCGTCGGAGATGGTTTTCTCGTTTAGCTTGCGGAAATCTATAACTATTCGCATTCGTGGCCGGCCCTGAGAATCAGGTTTCTTTCGCACGATCCATACCGGCGAGTTATAAGGCGATTGCGAGGGTGTAATTATTCCATTCTCGAGTGTTTTTCCTATTTAAGCATCAACTTCATCTCGATGAATTGAGGGGAAGCGATACTGGCGGGTATTTATTGGGAGATCATCTGTGGTCGGGATTCTGTGTGCAATCCGATCGGTACATGGGAGCTTATCGCCCGGCAGGTGAAACCTCCACGGGTCTTCTTCGACTATACGCCGGACGTGTTCGCGTTCGATCTCACTAAGATCCTCAAGGCGGAGGGCCTGTATCACGGCTTCGGTTCGGTCCAGTCCGGTCATCTCCTCGTCCGTAGAGTCGTCATCGTCAAACTGTAAATCAAAATCCGGGTCGCAAATTTCAAACGGAATAATTTCTTGCGGGGTGATCTCGACATCGACGTCGCGATTAAGGGTGTAACCGCGAGTACATGACAGACACCATACTCTTGGGATACCAGTGCGTTTTCTATATACAAACCGTCCGTGGTGGTGATTCTCGGCAAATAGCCCTCGCGAATTTCGGCGTTGGTTACTTCAATAGGTAACGGGCACCGGGCGCGAGCTTTTACCGTGAAAATCTTTTTTACGATTGGGGAAGGGTTCGCGACTGCCCTATCGGGGGTAAGGAACATGCGAGGGCGGGTCGGCTCACTTGCTATCAAAAGAGCGTTATGATGAAAGGATAATTCTGCGCGCTCTTTTCGCATATACGGCTTCCCGATTAATCCATTACTTACCGTCGCGAATTCTTTGACAACATGGAATTGATGTAGGACTTCATTTATTGTTAATGTTGCGGTGCCCAGCGACTGAGATTCCTCCCCGGAGGGACCCTTGTATGCTCTGCGTTTTTCGGGGTTATACCGCACGTCTTCGCGAAGGGCGTGTAATTTAATAAAATTCAAGTCTGACCCTGAGTCACAATAAAAGTTATCAATTCCGTGAACGAGCTCAGGGGCCGATAATTTAACCACTGGGGATTCCATTTCTTCATCAGATTCCGATGAAGAGAGTGGAACCATCACGTCGGAATGTTTTTTTATTTGTGAATTTATTTCTTCGGAGCCTGAAAACTCACGGACGGTTTCTGGGCTTCGATGGACATAGCGCGAACGTTCGTCTGGCTCGTCGCGCCGTGGCAACGAGCCCCTTGGAAGTTTAAAGGTTCCGTTTCTTTTGTGCGTGGAGTATCTTCTCGGTTTCTGGGCGAGGACTCTCGGGAGTTTCGCGGATTCTTCGCAGAGCAGAGCCCACATTCGGTCCAGGGGCAGCAAGAACAACCCCCATTACGCGCACAGCAGAAACGTTGGTCGCAGCCGCCACCCCTGCACGCCAAGCGCGGGGTCCATTTATTCCACGGGCAGCAAGAGCATCCCGTACCTCGGATGCAACAATATCGACGATCACACCCTTCCTCGGTTTTCTCGCGGTAGGGACTAGGCGATCGAGAAATTTCCTTTTCGCGGGATTTAAGCATCCCGGGCAGGCCAGGGTTTTCCGTCGGATAAGGGCTTGATCCTCGATGCTCATTGAACGGAGGTGCCGGCGAGGGGGAGCGCGATGCTAACCTCCGTGGCTCTTCCTTCGCGACCAACGCCCGAGCATCTTTATGAGACGATTTTGTTGTTTCAGTTGATTCGGGTTCGGCTCTACATTCCGATAAACGTTCAACGAGCTCAACCGCGGCTTTTAACGAAGTTGGGGACGCGACAATTAACAGTTCTGCAAGGCGCGTCGGTAATGCCCGACAGTACGCTTTAAGAGCGGTTGAATCGAGGACGCGACTTAGAGTGTCCGGGATCTCGGTTCCGGTATCCGTTTTCCACGCGGTGCGCGCAACGCTAACTAAGATCCTGACGCGGTTGTATAGGCTGCGAACGGTTTCGCCCTGTTTCATACAGAGCCGCATAAAATCGTCCATACAATCGTCAAATTTTCGCGAGGTGGCTAGCCCTTCCTTAAGAGACGAAACTAGCTGATCCACCGTAGTAATAGCGTCGCCTTGTACGCACGCGCGCGCTTCACCTCGCAGTCGGCTTATTGCGACCGCGATAAACTGAGACTCCGTATCTGGTGGTAACAGGGCGGCTGAATTTTGTACGTCCTGCAAATAGTCCCTGAGGGGAATATTTGTACCATCAAATTCCCGAATACTCGCGAGCTGGCTAGTTAGGCTCATGGTGCCCATCATCGTGGAGATGTTTGCCATCGAGGTGGCAAGCATCTCGGAAATATCCTGGTCGGGCATGATCACGCTTTATTCGACTTGGAATTATATATCGTGAGAATCCGGACAACCGCAGATATTTCAACAGTCAATAATATATACGGGCGCTCATATACATATATGTATGGGTATGTATGTATATATGTACTTATATATTTACCTCTCGATATTTCAAAGTCGGATAATTAAATTTAGGAAATTTCGAGGTCAGCCAATATGCAAAAGAGTAGAAAATAGGTTAAGTTTTAAAAAGATATTGATAACAGATGACTTCAATAACAACTGAAACTAACAGAATATAAATTTTATATATCTCCCCCTTCCCTTTTTGTTTGAGAAAAGGCTAGCGCAAGTCTCTGGAAGTGAGGCTTGAGTAGTTTCGGTGTTACTCTAAAGAGCTCGACGGACAGTCCACCAGCTGTTATGGTAGCCCAGTACTGGCGACTGGACGTTCGGGACTCGTAGATTTTGTGTGTAATCCTCGGAGTGTTCAGGAGCTAGAACGTTCTGACCGGTATGGTAGCTTGTATCAGATGGACTAGTCCGTCGGAACTTCGGATTTATATGCGAATGTGCACGTGTAATTTTCGAAACCTTCGCTCTCACTGCAGGCCGGTATGGTAGCCTGTACCAACGGTGGAAAGCGTCAGAGCCTACGATTTGTCGTGTTAATGGCGAAATCGAAGATAAATGGATTTAATTAATTAATTATTCAATTTAATGAATGGGTTTCCTTTTTTTTGTATTTTCCCGTAAATATAGAAAAGAAAATTTTAGTCTTCCTTTCTTTGAAAAATTTTTCGTTTAGAAATTATTAAAAAAATATTTGTAAAAATATCTAATTATCTCTATCTATCTAATTGACGTGTTACTAGATCCTCTCCAAATTTCACTTGTGCAAGATATTAGTGAAATGGTGATTTAAAAAGGAAATATAGCAAAATAAAATATATAAGAAGAAAAAAAGGGAAGTAATTAATAATTAATCATTGGATTCGAAAAACCTGGCTATTCGAAAATACCTCGAAACATCGAGAGTCGGACTTCGAGCGTGTAAAATTTCGAGCGAATACCTTCAAATCCTATGCTTTATTTTATTTTGATTTTCAATTAAGTAAAATAATTAAATAAATCTACCTGGACTAATAAAATTCATTTTGTTATGTAATATTTTAATTGGAGTTTTCATATATATATATATGTATTTTTTTTTTAAATAAATGATAACGTGAAAAAGGAAAATTCGACACTCACTAGACCACGGTCCCTATACACAGTTGTGTGCGCAAATAATGTCCCTAAGTTTGCGTACTCGCTTTTGCAGACATACAAAAAAAATGTTTTTCCTTCCTTGTTTTTAAATTAAATCAACCGCGTTAGCTCGATTTATATGTCGACATTTTACACAGAAATTTGGCATATTGAATGTTGAAATTTACACACACAGGGAAAAAAATTAATAAATAAAATAAAAAATAAAAATGAAATCTATTGAAATTAATTAAAAATGAAAATCTATATTTAGTTATAATTATCTTAAATGGATAAAAGATTCTTTTTTTTTAATGATACTGAAATATAATGTATTATACCAATTCGAAATTCTATTTATTTAAATTTGAGAATGAATTTAAAATTGAAATTTTAGAATGAACTTTGAATAAACTTCAAATAACTTTAAAATAATTCAATAAATTTATTATTAAATTCTAAAGTTAATAATAATAATAATAATGGTAATAATAAAATTAATCAAATCAAATATTAATATATCAAATCGAATGTGCCCGAAAAATTTAAGAAAAATATTTATTTTACGGGAATAAAAGGGCATATTCAGTATTGACGAGACCACCAATCTTCTCAGGAGTGCGTGGTAGGGGCAGTATCCCACCGCTGCCACCAAAACTTGTTACGTACCGGGAGGCATGTTGCAAGGATAAATATAAATGTTAGGAATCGAAATGCATGTTTGAAGATTGAAATTAAGCACTCAATTAGTAGATTTGGGCGCCTCTACGACGTCCCATACGGGCCCGGCCACTTCTGAAAAGGGTGAAGGTCTCTTCAATGATAACGCAATCTAGTTAGAATTCATCATATACTACGGAATTTATTATACCATGTCACCACGGGTGATACGATATCCCAAAGTATGCAAAAAAGGGCGAGCGGAGATCCGCATACGCTGTAATCAAGAATGAGAGAGAGAGACGGCGCTTACAATACGCGCGACGACTCTCAGATACAAAATGCTGACTTACGTTTTATACGGCCGGAGCTCCGGGCTATCGCGCGCTATGATGTGTGTGTGTATGTTTGTATGTTTGTCCGTACAGGCCGAGCGTGGATCTTGAGCCGCACTCTGGACGCCGATCTTACCAATACACTTACGAGTCTATAATCACACTAGGGTCTCTATGTAGCGAGGGCGAAGATGCACAATGCACGCACTCGCTAGCGATGGCCGAAAGATCCGCGGTGCCACGAAGTCGAAGAAATCGATGAACAGTTCCGTTATTATTATTGAGCGTAAATGTTTAGCAATGACTTTTATTAGTTCTCGGTTTACTATTTTGTCTGTTACATTATTTAAATGATTAATTGTTGCAACGAAATGTTAATTATCCCAAATGTTTGGAAACACTTATTTTTACTATGACTTTAGAGTCATAGGCATGAACTTGTAAGACGGACGAACATTTATATCGACTCGAGACTTACGCGTCTACGCGAGCACCCCTGTGTAACGCACCAAGATTTATTAACGAGCGAGCGTAATAATCTTATCTGGCTGCGCGGGAATTAAGCCGCAGCGACTGGCTGAGAGCCGGAGTATTATTCCTTGATTCACCTGACCGTGGGTAGCAAGGTACTAACTCGACTTGCCAACGTTCCTCTGGACGTTGGCGAGTCGAACGAGAATTTCTGCAAATTTGGCTTTTTGAAAACGGCGCGTGCATGCCCTTGGTGGCCATGCACGAGTTCATTCGAGGTGACTGAAAGGTGTTATCGACTGGAAAGTTGATGATTATGATTTGCAACACATGGGGTGATCGCGACGCATGAGTCTCTGGAATCCGCTGACGAGAGCATTTTAGCGTAGGACCGTGAGTTCACGTCCGTTCTCGCGCGAAATAATAGTATTAACAAATTTTATAGATTTATAGATTTAAGCGAAACACGGGACGTAACAATAGGATCACAAAGAAGTGTCCTGTAGAGTTTGAAGTCTTTACAGTTCTTTGAACCATTTTGTTTTAACGAAAATAACTTTTTTTTTCACTCATTGCACGAAGATGCGTGAGCGATTTTTTTTAAATTTTCACTATGTACTTTCATTTTGATACATATAAACTATTTCAAGAGTTTGAAATGGTTCAAGCAATTTAAACATAGAATTCTTAATATTTTTGTTTCATTAAGTTATAATTTTTTTACCCTTTCGCCAGAAACACTGATTGATGGGGTAAAAATTTATGAAAGAGCAAAATCAAGTGAAAATTGTTGATAAAGGGAAATTATCAATGAAAAAAAAAAATAAAAAAAATAAAAAGTACTTGGCGAGTTCGTTTTTAACGGATGATCAGTCAAAACGGTTTTTTAGTTAACAGGTGAAAACCAGGTATGCTCAGTGAAAAAACTCGCCAAGTACTTTCTATTTTTTTGATTATTTTTTTCATTTATTATGATGACGGTAAAAATTTAAGAAATAGCGAAATCAAGTGAAAATTGTTGATGAAGGGAAATTATCAATGAAAAAAAAATAAAAAAAATAAAAAGTACTTGGCGAGTTCGTTTTTAACGGATGATCGGTCAAAACAGTTTTTTAGTTAACAGGTGAAAACCAGGGATGCTCAGTGAAAAAACTCGCCAAGTACTTTCTATTTTTTTGATTATTTTTTTCATTGATAATTTCCCTTTGTCAACAATTTTCACTTGATTTCGCTATTTCTTAAATTCTAAATCTTATTGATTTCACAACTTTTTGTAAGAAGACTGAATTAGAGATACTTTCGTAAATGTACTTGTCTCCAATTTTTGTACACCATTCCTTGTGTTTTTTGGGGTGATTTGTAGACTTTTTGCAAAGTATTTCCATTCGATTTTTCAACTATACATAATTCATAATGCTATTTGATTATATAATATAATGTTATTTATAATTTCGAATAATTATATTATTTTTATATACTTAGTTTATAATTTCGCTTGTCCGATAGACTGCAAAAATTATATTTTAGACACGAAATCATTCATTGATGAGAGAACGAATCATAAATCTCAATATAGATTGAATTTCCTTCATTATGCAGTGAATAAAATGCTCTTTATACTAAGGTTTATTATTATTTTTCTTCACCTATTCCACAAATCATATTTTGGATACAAAAACTCCCATCGATGAGTTAAAAAATCATAAATCTCATTATTGATTAAATTTTTACCAGTGCGCAGCAAACGAAATGCTATGAAATCTGACATTCTTGGTTTTCTCATCAATTACCATGAATGATAATAAATCATATACCTCATAACCGATAGTCCTTCCTTGATCCTTACCTTAATTCACGCTATATCATATTGGTTTAAAGAAAAAAAACCATGTACTGTACATATGGTTTTTGAATTTTTATTGAGCACATATCATTTTTATTTTTTCAAAGGTTTTCAAACATTTAAGATGATTTCAAACAAATGTGATACATACACATTAACTCGATGCACGTTTTGTAAGCAACTCATTTCTATTTACAGTGAGTGTTGTCAAACCACCGTTGAATTTAGAGTAATTTTTAAAATGATATATGAAAATTAACTAAAACGAATGCGACGATATACATATATGAACTATAATATGTACATATATATTATCTCGATGCACGTTTTTATAAACAAAAAAAAATCGACACTGCAATTAGTAAATATCAAGTTGCTCGGGAAGACAGCTGCATCGATATTTATTTTTTACGTTACACATGACGGTCGGTACGTAGGTTTCTGCATTCATCATTTTGGTTGTTCGATCCGGTGTTAGATGGTGCGAAGATATATTCTGTGTGGATTACTTTATCGACCCGCCACGAGCCAATCACTGAGCACAGAAATTGTATCAGCGATTGGGATTGGCTCGTGCAGTGGGAATTCGTTCTGTCGATCGTCGTAATATTCGGAAAATAACAATATAAATTCGATATCTTCCATATGCAAACACTTGTATCATTTATTTGGATGTCGACGGAAAGAGAAAAAAATCACGAACAAAACGTGCATTTTTTAAATTTTCCACACCGTATATTTCAAGTATAATCGAAAAAATCTATTTTTTAATATAGATATACTCCAATGTATAAGCAAGATCCTTGCTGTATAGAGAGTCCGCTGGAAGCTTCTCGTGTCGGTAAGGTTAGGTTATGTACTTGTCTCGAGTCGCTATCGCGACTCTTGATTACGCAGTCTAGTTAAAATGCATCATATAAAATAGGATTTATTATACCGTGTCACCACGGGTGACACGATATCTCAAAGTATGCAAGGAGGGCGAGCGGGGATCCGCGCGCACTGCGAACATGTACATATGAGAGAGAAAGAGACGGCGCTCACAATACTTGCGGCCTCTCTCGATAAAACAGCTGACTTACGTTTGGCTGGAGCTCCAGACTATCGCACGCTACCTGTATGTGTGTTGGTGTGTGTGAGTGTGAGTCCCGCGCGAACAAGGCAAGAATCTCGGTCCTCTTTGTGAGCGTTGTTCTTACCACTACACTTAAACGTCCATACACTTAACTGTTAATACTCTTAACAGTCTATACGCGCACTAGAGTCCCTATACAGTGAGGGCAAAGATGTAAAGTCCGCGCACTCGCTGTGATGGCCGAAAGTCGCGTGGTCCATACTACGCCACGAGGTCATGAGGAAATATACGCGTATATATATTTATCCGCGCACTCGCGAACCGATCAGCTGGTATTTGGATACCGGGTGTTCCGTAGCACCGATGACTACGCGTACTGTCTTTTGTAGCGATCGACGAATCTTTCTTGCATCCGATTTACGTGTCGATTGCCCATAGTTCACTCGCGATATTTAATGCGAACTTGCGATTGTTGTTTTTGCATACGTTGTTATTTATTAATATCGTTGTTAATGATACTCCATGTTGTGAAGTATTTTTTGTGATAATTCTACCTCGATAACGAGGGATTTTCATAGATGATGTTTCGTTGGTTTGATGATTAGCCATGATCGTGAGATCATGGCCGCGAAGAGTGAGTTATTACATAGCTTGGTTAACTTATTATTACTATGACCCTAGAGTCATAGGCACGATCTTTAAATGTATACTATTGGTGACGACCCGAGACTTTTGCGTCTGCGCGAGCACCCCTGTCTAACGCCCCAAGATGACACACGACCGGCGTATGCATCTTACGGTGGCACGGGAATTACGCCGCAGGGACGGGTTGAAGGCCGGAGTATTCTCCCTGATTCACCTGACGGTGGGTAGCAGGGTACTGATTCGACCTAACAACGTTCCGCAGAACGTTGGCGAGTCGAACGAGAAATTCTGCAATTCGGCTGTTTTGATAACGGCGCGTGCATGCCCTTGGCGACCATGCACGAGCTCGCTCAAGGTGGCCCAAAGGTGCCACCGACCGAAAAGTTGCTGATTGCGATCTGCGACACAAGGGGTGATCGCGACGCACGAGTCTCTGGAATCCGCTGACGAAAGTGCTTTAGCGTGGGACCATGAGTCCACGTCCATTCTCGCGCGAAGTGGTAACGATAATAAATTGATAGGGTTTATTATCGTTAATAAATTGATAAAATTTGAGCGAAAAGTGGGACGTAACATTATCATATTATTTTAGAGAATTTTTTGAAAAAAAATAAAAAAAAGGCAATCATCGTTAAAAAAAATGTTCACTTTACACGGTGAAAAAATGTTGACAATGATGATTTGAAAGTTTTTTCCCTTTTTTTTTATGAAAGTGTGAACTAATATGAAAAAAAATCGATCTCTAAACATTTTTTGATATATCGAATAATTTGAGAGATATCGGCGGTATAACGTTTCCGAAATTGCTGAAATCCAGATTTTTCGAAAAATTGTTACTTCTGAAATACATGCGATGAAAATTTTAAAAATGGTCAAAATACTCCTTGCAAAGTATACTATTTTATAAGAAAAAATGGAAAAAATTAAAAATGGTCAGGGTCAGGGCCAAGCGAAATGGCGTGGATTGCCTCATAAATATGCAACTTTGTATAACATTTTCTAGAAAACGTATCTCGCGCGTTTCAACCATCAGATAAATGTATTTTCTGTTCAATTCTTTTCATCTAGAGTTATTAACATTGAATTCTTATCAATCTTCGAGAAAATTTGCAAAATATATCGCTGTCAAATTTTGAAATCTATGTCTATAACGCGTAAGTACGAATTTCAGGTTGAATTTCGCACGCTTGTTCTACGCATGCTTCAATAAAAATCGGCAGTACGCATGCGTTAAGACACCAGAGTGGGAGAATGAGGGGACCGTTAATTTATGGGAGCGTTTCCGGTACCGAGGCGTTATTAAGTTGTGGGAGCGTCCACTGTACTGCGCTCTCGCTGCAACTTGCCGCGACAGCCAAAGCAGAAGATATGCCCGGCTCGTCTCAAGTCTCATCGCCTCTCTGTTCAGAGTCAATTTTGATTTTTCGTGTCCGAATTGAATTGACAGACACACATGATCAAATCTACTTAGATTCTTGCTGTTACAATTGTCAAAAAAATACCGAAAATTAAAAAAAAAATGTTAATGTTTTTTTTGCCGTTTTCAGCTAAAAAATTGGATTTTCTTTCTATGGGACCCCTCTGATTAAAAAAAATTATAAAATTCTCCGTAAACAAACAAAATTTTTAAGATTTTACTGAAGATGGGATTCAAATAACTTCTTATTAAAAAAAAAACGATTTTTTTCTTCGTAATTTTGATCTTTTATCCTTCTATGACGGCAATAGTTGATTTCAAAGATGTTAAGATAAAAAATGTAGCTTCTTTCATATATTTTCTTTTTTAAATTATATTAATTAACTTCAAGAATTACAATTTTTATGTAAAGAAATTGAATAAAGTGCAAAACGTACTTCAGTTGTAATTCAAATTGTTAATTATTATAATTGACAAAAGAAATATGTGAGAGAAGTAAAAGTATTTATTTTAACAAAATTGAAATTAACTATTTGAGCCATGGAAGGAAAAAGGATCAAAATTACGAAAAAAAAGTCGAAGAAAAATTCGTTTTTTTTAGTAGAATTTTATTTTTTATTTTTTGAAAAATTAGAAGGGGTCCTTTAAAGAAAATTCATTTTTTTTTAGCTTGAAACAACCAAAAAGACAACATTTTTTTTCTCAATTTTTGGTATTTTTTTCAGAGAGTACATCGAAACACGAACAAAAATGACCTCCTAGCAAATTAAAATATTTTGCTTATTGTGGGAGTTATGATCATTTTGAGAATATTTTTCAAAAATCAATAACTTCGGTATTGTAACGGCACGTGCCCAGAGCTGGTATCAGGAGACCAGAGGCACGAAGGAGGTGGGGAATCGGTGGGCACAGACCATGGGGCCGCCATCAAATTGTCTTCACGCCCCCCCGACGCAACTCACACTCCTGCCCTAAGAGCTCGTCCTTCGTCACACCCCGGATATGGACAAGTGGAACTGCCTCTTCGATCATCGAGGGACTACGTGGTCCGCGAAAGATCTCGCGACCACACAATTGCAAACGGAAACACGTCACGTCATCGAACGTTCTGGAAGCGTGACAAAATTTGGAGAAAGGGAATTCCCACTCTCGCAGTTCCACCATCATATAAAAGCAGCTGCAAAAGCGGCTCGGGCACTCTACTTTCAAACCAACAAAGTTTGAGTCACGTTTCGAGCTCTGCTCGATTCTTCGTGTAAAAAGGCCTTACAGGCTATCTACGGCGATTTATTGCGTTCAAGCGATCTTTTGCGTTTACTTGCGATTAACTGCGTTCTTTATTGCGATCATTTATTCAGGGACCTTTTTCTAAGCGAAGCCCCCACATTGCGCTGGGAAGTTGGAGCTTAGAAAGAGGAGAGTTCGTCAGCTCCGTGCTTTTTCATTTCATCAATTAACTACACTTGCAAAATTTAACAATTTATCTCATTGAATAAATTCAACTCACACAGCACGTGGAGCACGGGCAGGGAGGTCAGCGTAGCTGCGAATTTCCAAGTGAACATCAAATTTATTTTTATAAATTGAGTGTTAAGCTCTGCCACGGCGCACTTCGTGCTCGTGGTAAATAAATTCCTTTTCTTTAAAAAAAAAATTAATCAAAAGCATCGGCTGCGATCGTGTCGCCAGGACGCCGTTTTGAGAAAGATTATCAGGATACGAAAAGTTATTTCAAATCAAGCATAATCGCGAATTTCTTTTCGAAACTAAATTTGGAGAAAGACCTTCTGTCTTTCTCGCACATTTAATCCGGGATTATATCCCGTGGCAGAATTAGAATAGATACAAACACGTCACGCACACACACTCAGCTCATATTACATTTACACACGAAGATCTTCGTTCAAACCACGAGATATTCACGCTTTTCCCTTTAAAATCATTCTCTCCAGTCCACAGACCCTCCGAAATCCAGTCGAGTCCTTAATACAGTAAAATTGCATTTCCATCACGGCATAGCCGATCCTAAAAATACATCCAATTTTTCTTTCCAAGCTCGCTTCACGAGCACCGAAATTAATAATTCCCTCGCTTCTCGAGTTTTCCGCCCTTCAGTTAAATTCTCTTGTTAACGTCTCGCTTCACGAGCGTTGTGTAGGGCTGGCCCCCTCTCACCACGTTGAGTCCCGATGATGAAGGGTCTAACTTTCAAGGTACACTCACGTGTGCCCTCTGAAGGTACGCTCTGAGGGATCTCAAAAATAAAACGAAGAATTTCTTAGATTCACTCCTTCCTCGCGTGACTCATCCACGCACATTCTGAAATACTCGCTCACACACACACACACGCGCACGCGGATTCAAAAGGCTCTCGAAATCTCCCAGGGCGTCGTGCCCAGATAAAAGAACTCTCTCTTGTGCCTTCCGCAGAGAGAGAGAGAGAAATTTAATTCCGAATTTCGTGGTAAAGTCTGAGAAAAATTAAATTCGTCAAATAAATCACTGCCTCGAAATCACGATTACGTTACATTGGCGCCCAACGTGGGGCCCGACGTCGAAGCACGCTGGGAAATAAGAGCTACAAGAAAAAAGGACGAGCCGGAACGGGTAATCTCCAACAAGGGCATCGTCAGCAGGTTATCCTCAACATGGCTGCTAACAGCCCAAACGATCAGGGACAGGGAGAAAACAACTCTCAAGTAGGCAGCCACCCGGGCGGAAATGAAGGGGTTACGGGGAACTCGGAATACACGTTGCCACCTCAGGAAATTACGCTCGAATCTCTACACGGAATCGTCACCTCAATGCAGCGGCAACAGGAGAGGGTGGAGGCAGAGATGCAACGACAACGCGAAAACCTTCACGATGTGCTGCAGGGACTCTCCAAACGATTTGACACTATGGAAGAACGTATGATAACGGGGAATACCCCTTGGGGGGAAGACACGTTCCTGCGAACAAACATGGGAAACGCGGCTGATAAAAGGCCTGCGACATCCACGCGTCGCCTGCCAGAGAACGGGGGAATCGGACAGGTGGGCAACCAAATCTTTCCGACGCCACTGTCCCCCGCGCAACTCGCTCCTCGCATCACGGGTGACGCTACTATACCTCAACAGCTACGAAACGGGGAGAGAGCGGGGCAAGCGACTCGCGACCGCAGCGGCCCCCCTCCCGCCTCACCAATGGACAGAAGGAGCACGCCAATAGCCGAGGCGGCCGACCACTACGACGGCCTTCTAGGACCCACGAATGAGTCAGCCGTAGCCAGCACACTGAAAATCGACACCCCTTGCTTTTCAGGAAAACCCCACGAGTTCCCGATGCAATTTTTGATCGACTTAAGGGCTTTTCGAGATGCTTTTGTACCGCGTTATCACTTTAAACTCGTGATAACACAATGTTTTCAGGGCCTGGCCCTACAATGGTGGAAAATTACGCGTGATTCGATCCTCGATTGGGGCTGTTTTGAGGCGCAATTCATACGGCGCTTCTGGAGCGAGGCGAGGCAGAACAACGTAAAAACTAAGTTGGAATTTGAATGGCATGATCCCGAGAGAAAACAGTCGCGCTTGACTTACGCCCTTGGCATGATAGGACTAGCCCGCGATCTCCGACCGCCCTTGACAGAGGGCGAAATAGTATCCAAGGTCAAACGACACTTTGGAGACGACATAAGGACCTCGGTCCGCACACTGGGCATCGAAACGATCCCCAGTCTCCTCGATCTCCTCTCACAATATGACGAGGAGGGTGGGGGAAACCGCGAAAGGAAAAGACCGGAACTGCGAGAACGTTTCAAATACCCCGAAAGAACGAATGAAACCCATCAAGGTGGAAGCCGAGTGCGACAACAAGAGGGGAATGCGCAACGGTCGGACCAAAACCGAGGAGAAGCCCGAAATGGGTTACGAAATGCTAAAAAACACGAACCATTTGTCCGCACACTGGACATAACGGAGGACACCGATGAGCAATTAGAGCTCGTGCCCGAGGAAACCCAAGAATCGGGAAACAAGGAGGCGTCACCTCAGTAATTTTCCCCATCCATGAAGTGACGCTCGGATACGGGGAAGATACTCGCAACCAGCTGCTCGAAGAGTGCGAGGAAAAGCTGCAAGAAAGAAAAAAATGCCCAGTGCTGGACATCAGAATCTTCGACATACCAATAAGCGCATTAGTTGACACAGGAAGCGAGATAACAGCAATCTCGGAATCAATGCTCGAAAACCACCCAGGGAAATTCAAAGATTGCCCCACTCTCCCGTTGGCGGGGGTCTCGGTGCGTGGCGCGGTAGCCGGAAGGGCCACGAGAGTCACGCGTCAAATCTATGCGCACGTCGAAGTAAATGGAGCCTCGGAAAACGCTCCAATGATTATCGTGCCTCGATTAACTAGCGATTGCATCCTGGGCGTGGACTTCCTCGCAAAAATTAAATCAAAAATAGACCTCGAGGACTACTCACTCTCTTTCAAAACTTCGGACAATCCCGAAAAAAAACTCTCGGCCACGCTGAAAAAACAAAAGGAGCGAGAAAGTGAGAAAATAATCGAGATAGCAAGAATAGACACGGAAGAAGAGAAAATTACGAACGAGGAGCTAGAGGAAAAGGTAATCAACACGGAAGAATTAGGAGAGTGGGAAAAAAGGGCGTTCCTACAGGTGCTCCGCGCGCACCGCGCAGTCTTTACGAAGCGCCCGGGCAGATTAAACACGTACGCACACGAGCTTCGAGTAATCCCTCACCGACCGTTTAAGGCGATGAATTATCCCATCCCACTTGCATACCGGGAGGGGGTAGACAATGAAATCAGGACCCTCCTCAAGCAAGGTGTGATACAACGATCGAACAGCGCCTACAGCAGTCCACTCCTCGTCTCCATGAAAAAGGATGGGGGGGTGAGGCTATGCCTGGACGCCCGCCGCATCAACGAAATCCTCGTTCCCGACCATGAATGCATGCAAAGCGCGGACGAAATATTTCAAGAATGTCGCAGCTCCGCCTACATGAGCACACTCGATATGCGAGCTAGCTTTTGGCAAGTGCCCCTCACACCCGACTCAAGAAAGTACACAGCCTTTTCGCACCGTGGACGGTGCTATGAATTCAAAGTTACGCCCTTCGGGCTCAGCACAAGCACGGCGAGCCTCGTAAGGGGTCTGGAGGGGGTTCTCAGGGGGCTCAACAACGTCTTAAACTTTGTAGACGATCTCCTGTGCACGTCCCCCTCGTTCCATGAACACCTCGCGGATCTGGACCAGATACTCGGACGATTTGAAAAGCACGGGCTAACATTAAACCTGGAAAAATCTCATTTCTTCCGCAAGGAAGCACGCTTCATCGGGCACATCCTCACGAGAGACGGGATAAAGCCCGACCCCGACAAAGTCGAGGCAATTCACAACTACCCCGCCCCCAGAAACCTCAAACAGCTGAGAGGATTCCTGGGCCTCGTAAACTACTACAGTAAATTCAATCGGGAACACGCAGAAACGACGGTACCACTCCTCCGACTTACGAGAAAAGGGGAAAAGTGGGAGTGGGGAGAAATCGAGCGAGAAGCCTTCGAGCGAGTAAAAGAGAAATTTATAAAATGCGTGACGCTCTCGTACCCCATCAAAAGCAAGCCTTTTTTTTTACAAACCGATGCAAGCGATTTTGCGCTGGGCGCAATCCTCTTCCAAAGAAACGATTCCGGTGAAGACCTCGTACTACATTTCGCTAGTCGCACATTAAAAGGGGCAGAACTAAAATACTGCACAACGGAAAAAGAGCTCCTGGCCATCGTGTGGGCCCTTACGAAGTTCCGCACGTATCTTTTAGGAGCTGACGTGAGAATCGTGACTGACCACGCCGCTTTAACCTTCCTAAGAGAATGTCGACTCTCTCATGCGCGATTGACGCGATGGGCGATGGCCATCCAGGACTACAATCCCTCCATTGAGCACTGCGCTGGAAAAAACAATACGGTGGCAGACGCACTAAGCAGACCGGAGCGAGAGCGCCCATCAGACGAGATAGTGATCGCAGAGCTGGAATTAAGAACGGACGACGAGCTGCTCGAATGGATCAACAAAATAAAAGAACTGCAACAGAACGATGCATGGTGCGTAGCAGTCCGCAACGAACTCGCAAACGGCAGAGAAAACGTCAAATTCCACCTGGAGGGGGGCATACTATACCGCGATCATGGAGAAACAAAAAAAAAATCGTCGTGCCTGAAGAAGGGTTGGAGAAACTCGTGACTGGGTGCCACCGTACATACGGACACGCGGGACCCCGAAAATGCTATACGATACTACGAGACGACTTTTATTGCCCCCGCCTGTACCGACGGGTCAGAAAAATTCTATCCGCCTGTGACTCGTGCCAAAGGAATAAAGTTTACACGCCTGGGGTCTTTGCGGAAAGGAAAATGATCGTAGCAGAGGGACCCTGCGACATAATTTCCATTGATTTCTATGGACCTTTGCCCAGCGGACGACGGGGACAGAAATACATCCTCGCGGCCATTGACGTCTTCTCCAAACTGACGAAACTATACGGGTTGCGAAAAGCCACGACGGAGAGCACGTGGCGCTGCCTCTCCGAGGATTTCATACCAAATTATGGAAAGCCTCGAGCTATATTGTCAGATCAAGGGACCCAGTTTACAGCGAAAAAATGGAGTAAAATCCTGGAAAAAGAGGGAATAACAAGAATCCTAACATCGATTCGACACCCGCAGGCAAACCCGGTGGAACGGACAAACCGCGAACTCTCTCGGTTTTTCAGAACGCTCACGGGAGAACGACACAATGCTTGGTGGCAGTGGCTCGAAACAATCGAGAACTGTATCAACATGACACACCATGAAAGCACGGGTTTTACACCTCTTGAGCTACACACAGGGAAAAAGGTGGCAAGACCCTGGCAAAACGTAGTCAACAACGCAGATGATGGCGAAATACACCACGAGAATTTGATCATGCGAGCGCGTGATACAATCATAAAGAAACGAGGGCAACAACGCGACAAATATAACGCGACACACAAGGCAACGGAATTCCATGTCGGTGACCTTGTCTTGGTCAAAGCGCTGAACGTCTCAAACCCGTCAGCCAAAATAATAGCGAAATTTCTGCCTCTGTATGAGGGACCTTACGTCATCACAACACGGGTGAGCAATACATCATACACGCTCAGCCACGTTGATAAAGAGAAGGAGAGGGGGAGATTTCACGCCAGCGACTTAAGACCATATATCCAGAATTTACCAGAAACACAACAAAGAATGCCCCCACCAAGCGACGACCACGGTCAACAAAGCCAAGAATTCACGTAAAAACAATTTATTTTGAGATAAATCGAGCACGACGTAACCCGAAAGAAATGAGAATCGAAGCACGAAACAGTAGCTTGTGAAACCTCACACGGATCATGTCGAGCTATCGAATCTCTTCAACGCAAACGGGTGACCGCCTCAACGGCCGTATAGTGCAGCCAGAACCATACACGCCGACCGACAAGACCTTGCGCCACTGCCGACCCAAAACGGAGGCCCGCAGTGTACAAACAGAGACGAACGGACAATTTTTCGAGTTCCTCGCATACGATGAGAAAATGCAACGAGAAGCCCTCAACCTGAATCCGGAAGGACCGCCGACGTATGCGCCAGGAACGACGAAAATCAGATTGCGCTACGCGCCCCCTCGCCTATTGCCCGAGATACCCAAAAAGTGGATCATGCCCCGCCGATCGGGGGCAAGGGTGCTACGCACGCCGGAAGGGCTGCTGATGGTCGCCGACGAGGAGTACTGGCGATGGGCCAATCGAGGAAGCAGCAAACCTCCGGACGCCGTTATCGAGGAAGCGGTGACCAGAAAACGCACGTTCACCAGAGTGCAAGAGGGAATACCCAAAAAGACAACACAAACACAGGATAATTAAAAGCAAAAAGAGGATCTCAATGTGCCCATCAACATCATCTTTGGAAGGGCATTGTAACGGCACGTGCCCAGAGCTGGTATCAGGAGACCAGAGGCACGAAGGAGGTGGGGAATCGGTGGGCACAGACCATGGGGCCGCCATCAAATTGTCTTCACGCCCCCCCGACGCAACTCACACTCCTGCCCTAAGAGCTCGTCCTTCGTCACACCCCGGATATGGACAAGTGGAACTGCCTCTTCGATCATCGAGGGACTACGTGGTCCGCGAAAGATCTCGCGACCACACAATTGCAAACGGAAACACGTCACGTCATCGAACGTTCTGGAAGCGTGACAAAATTTGGAGAAAGGGAATTCCCACTCTCGCAGTTCCACCATCATATAAAAGCAGCTGCAAAAGCGGCTCGGGCACTCTACTTTCAAACCAACAAAGTTTGAGTCACGTTTCGAGCTCTGCTCGATTCTTCGTGTAAAAAGGCCTTACAGGCTATCTACGGCGATTTATTGCGTTCAAGCGATCTTTTGCGTTTACTTGCGATTAACTGCGTTCTTTATTGCGATCATTTATTCAGGGACCTTTTTCTAAGCGAAGCCCCCACATTGCGCTGGGAAGTTGGAGCTTAGAAAGAGGAGAGTTCGTCAGCTCCGTGCTTTTTCATTTCATCAATTAACTACACTTGCAAAATTTAACAATTTATCTCATTGAATAAATTCAACTCACACAGCACGTGGAGCACGGGCAGGGAGGTCAGCGTAGCTGCGAATTTCCAAGTGAACATCAAATTTATTTTTATAAATTGAGTGTTAAGCTCTGCCACGGCGCACTTCGTGCTCGTGGTAAATAAATTCCTTTTCTTTAAAAAAAAAATTAATCAAAAGCATCGGCTGCGATCGTGTCGCCAGGACGCCGTTTTGAGAAAGATTATCAGGATACGAAAAGTTATTTCAAATCAAGCATAATCGCGAATTTCTTTTCGAAACTAAATTTGGAGAAAGACCTTCTGTCTTTCTCGCACATTTAATCCGGGATTATATCCCGTGGCAGAATTAGAATAGATACAAACACGTCACGCACACACACTCAGCTCATATTACATTTACACACGAAGATCTTCGTTCAAACCACGAGATATTCACGCTTTTCCCTTTAAAATCATTCTCTCCAGTCCACAGACCCTCCGAAATCCAGTCGAGTCCTTAATACAGTAAAATTGCATTTCCATCACGGCATAGCCGATCCTAAAAATACATCCAATTTTTCTTTCCAAGCTCGCTTCACGAGCACCGAAATTAATAATTCCCTCGCTTCTCGAGTTTTCCGCCCTTCAGTTAAATTCTCTTGTTAACGTCTCGCTTCACGAGCGTTGTGTAGGGCTGGCCCCCTCTCACCACGTTGAGTCCCGATGATGAAGGGTCTAACTTTCAAGGTACACTCACGTGTGCCCTCTGAAGGTACGCTCTGAGGGATCTCAAAAATAAAACGAAGAATTTCTTAGATTCACTCCTTCCTCGCGTGACTCATCCACGCACATTCTGAAATACTCGCTCACACACACACACACGCGCACGCGGATTCAAAAGGCTCTCGAAATCTCCCAGGGCGTCGTGCCCAGATAAAAGAACTCTCTCTTGTGCCTTCCGCAGAGAGAGAGAGAGAAATTTAATTCCGAATTTCGTGGTAAAGTCTGAGAAAAATTAAATTCGTCAAATAAATCACTGCCTCGAAATCACGATTACGTTACAGTATGGTTTAAGATAGAGAGCTCAAAATGTACATGGATACTTCTTTTCGCATGTGTAATAATATATTAGAAAATAAATAAAATCCAAAGGGGGTCACCGACAAAACGTCGTTGAATTGACATGGCTTATTTACATGTGTTTCATATACATGTATACATACAAATATTCCACTGAAAATAGAAATTTTGTTCTTTCTGTAAAATAAAAATTGCCGTTTCTTCAAGAAAACGACTAACAGTAGCACTTAATTGCCGTACGTCATGGACAAACGACATTTGACAGTTGAGGTTATGTTGCCCCGTGTAAAATTCCCGCAGCGCGGCAGCTGAGTTTGGAGTGGGGGGAAAGCGTGATAGGGGTCTTCAAGTTATGGAAGCGTATTGCTAAGTTATGAGTGCGGTCAGCGCAGTCAAGTCATGGGACATTAAGTTGTAGGAGCGTACACTGTACTTTCATATCGAATAATATTTTTATTATATTCAAATTTGTCATAAATAATGATTAATATAATTTATCAGAATAATTAATTGATGTTCACAATAAATTAAAGAGTTCTAATAACGGTGCGAGTGCCTATTAAAACGTCCTTAAGGGACATGTTGACCAATATTCAAAATATTTATTCAATCTCAACCTATGATCACGACAATGATCAAGAATACAGAGCGCGAAGCGCAACGACAACGGTGCACGGAGCGCGCGGAGGGGGGGGGGCGACGCCCCCAACGAGTACGCGAAGAGTACTTGTTTAAGATGTCATTTTCATGGCTATTATGTAGTAAATAGTATTATTTGTACAATCTACTTTTCATTTTTTAGAATTGTATATTATATACACATACACGAATGATCCATTTCATTAAAATTCCTGCACTTGTCTCTTTAAGCTTGTTTAGAAGCTATGAAACCTTCGAATGTTAATTGTTCAATAAATAGCTTCTTAATCGTAGTGACATTTTTCGTCTGCGGAAAATTCGTCGAAAGCAATTCGTCGAATCACAATTCGTTGAATCACAACCCAAAATGTTTGCCGTATTAATTTTGGCCAGGTTTTGGCGTCACCGATCACATCTTGAACGGTAAGCCAAGGATTTTTTTCATGAGTTTAGCCCAAGTACTTATTTTTGAAACCATTTTTCGTAATTTTATTCGCTACAGTTCGAAGCCTTGATTCCTGGTGTAGTACAAAACGAGTATGTCCCTCTATAGTTAAAAATCTCTATAACTGTTTCCCGCTATAGTTGATAATCTCAATGGAAATTTCCCGTTATAGTTGAAAGAAATCGAGTATTTCCTGCTGTAGTTACGAATATTTATTGAATTTTCCTGCTATGGTAAAAAAAAATTCAGTATTTCTCGCTGTAGTTACAAATTTTTATTAATTTTTCCCCGTGTAATTTGAACATCACTGAGAATATTTAACGTTACAATTTTAATTTATAGCATTTCCCGCTATAGTTGAAAATCTCCGAACTATTTCCCGCTAGATGTGAAAATCTGTATGGCTATTTTCCGCTATAGTTGAACATCTCCATAAATATTTCACGCTATAGTTTCACGACAGTACTTTTGACCAATTTTCCGCAATCTTCGATTAATGGTGTTCCGACGAATTGTGACTCGACGAATTGTGATTTGATGAATTGTGATTCGACGAATTGTGCTCTTGGGGAATTGTGTTTTCGACGAATTGTTCTCGGCGAATTGTTCTCGACGAATTGTAATTCGACGAATTGTTTTCGACGAATTTTCAGTAAATCGACTTGTTCTTAATATACAAGTTCAAAACGAGCTTTTGGAGGTTATATACGCACTGGAGTCTTGAACTAGTCCTGAACTAGTCTTGAACTAGTCGAAGTAAGAGAATGCCATTTCTGACACGTGAACATGTTTTTCTTATGTTTTTCGATATTCTGAATCGATCGACGCATGAATTTTAACCCCTAGCAGGGTGCTTAAGGGTAAAAACAATTATTAAAAAGTTCAAATTGTCATATCACGCGAACGAGAAAGAAATCGGGAAAAAGTTTCGAACAAAAGTTGTAGATCTTAAAATTTCGCGTCACAAACATCGAAACTTTTTTTTCTATCTTCTATTGATAATGCGCTAGATAATTTTTAAGTTTTTGTGCCAATAAAACGTACGAAAAATAGCAAATATGATCACCACTGGTGAGAGAGACAGCCGCGCTGAGTAAAAGCGAGATAGCCTACGTTTATACACAGCGACGTCCATATGTCTACTACGCGCATGCGCTACAGAAGTGTGAGTGAGACAAAGCATAGATAATATAATGTCGGCTCGCTCTACCTGTCTCGTAAATAGAAAATCAAAGCTAAATGTACGAACATTCAGCTTTTATTTTTTTAATCGATCACGTGCGGCACAAGAACAGAAAACATTTCATTATAGCGTTTTCGATCAATTTTCGGCGTTTCAAAGTTCGTTTTTCGTACTTTTCTGGATTCTACTGAAGTGTTGATCCCTAACTGAATTAGGTATTGAGAAAAAGTAAAATATGTCAAAAACAGAAAAAAAATCTCAGGATCGACTGATCCAACTGATCTTAATTGTTAATATGTTTTGGGGGCTGATAATATTTCCAGGAAAAAAAATTAAGAGCTATATAGCTCCTTAAGACTTACAATTTTATTTTAAATTTCTATTTTCATGATACAATTTTGGCACAATTATGAAATCATAATTTTATTCAAACCTTATATATTTCCCAGGAACACTACAAATTTTTGAAATTTTTTAAAAAGTACGCCATAGTAGGAAAAAATAAAAACAACCTTTGGCCCAAATAATGAATTTATTTATATGTTTTAAGGTTGAATTTTCGTATTTGAACGCAAATTCACGTAATTTGTGTTTATTAACAAAAATATTTCACATTCAAAACAATAAAAACATTTTTTCCAAAAGTAAAAAATTGAACCAGTTGAATATTTGTTAAAATTACTACAAAAATAATTATTAATATTTGCTTGGTGCAGTTTTCAACTTAAGCAAACAAATGTCTTTTTTTTTAAATATAAATTATTATTTTTCATAGATACAAATTACATAAATATGCGTTAAAATACAAAGATTGAACCTCAAAATATATAAAGAAATTCATTATTTAGGCGAAAAAGTGCTTTTTATTTTTTTCCACTGGGGTGTACATTTTTTAAAAATTTTACAAACTCATACTGTTGTAGGCAAATAAGAAGAGTTGAAAAAATACTTAAGTAATTGTGCTAAAATTGTATAATGGTTAAGGATTGAAATTAAAACAAAAATAAATGTTTTTAACGATTTCATAAAGCAATATACACTACTCGCAAAAATTAAGGGAGCAAAAAAATTTTCCAAATTTTTCGGTGATTTTCAACAGGCTGTATTTCAGTGAATAATGGTCGTATGGAGGTCATAAAAGGAGCATTTTGAAGCTCCAAAATTATAATTTTCAGATTTTTTGGTCAAAACTTTGTGGGAGCGACGGTTCTGACGAAATTTTAAGAAATAGCGCGAAATCAATTTGAAAAAAAAATTTTTCTCATCTATTTTTGGTCCACGGGCTTCGAAATTTTTTTCCCAGCTGAACCAATATATGTACCAGATAGCCTGTTTATTGAGCTTCAATGTCTTTTCTTTTAGTTTTTCTCTAAGTCAATTTCTCGCGGAGATGTCTGACTTGGAATAAAAAAAGATCTTTCTGTCTTAAGCCACTGACATCTCAGCAACCAGTGGTTGTACAGAAATTAATCGGGCAGATTCGGAAACTGGAATAAATTTCCTACAAGATCCTTTCACGAGTGGTTGGGAAAAAAATGTCTACCCTCAATATTCAGTTGAAAAAAATAGAAAAACGTGACTTGTTCCCTTGGTTTGGTAAATGGTCTGCAGCTTTGCTAATATTGATGGGAAGGGCAATGTTTTAAGGAACTTTTACAGCTCAATGAATCCCCAATAACCTTGCCAAATTGCAGATTGATCCATTGAACGGTTCTTTCGGACCGATGGATCAAAATTTCCAAAAAAACTAAAGAAGCATGGTTATTGTTTCTGAACATCCAGTAATCTTCTTAAAAATAGAAAAATTGATTTCTTTTCGACTTTTTTTACAATTCTGCATCTGTTACCGGTTAAATTTAAAAAAAAATTACAAAATAATTTCAAAAGTTTCAAAAAAATAATTTCTTTTTAATTTTTGCATTTTTTTTTGCATCTCGATCGATTAAATGGTTTTTTTTCAACCGATTGATCAAAATTTCAAAAAGAAATGAAAGGAGCAAGGTTTTTGTTTCGAAAACGAAAAAAACGTCAAAATTTTTTTTTCAATTTTGGAACTCGATGAATATTTTTCAATAAAGTAACTCGATTTTTCAAAATTAGTTGTGGAATTTTTTTTTTTTTTTACTGGCGGAAGTGGCATGGATCGCCTCACATGTAAGAAACGGAATTTTTTTTTGAGATTGTCTGTACCCATTTATCAAAATTTTTAATATGTTTTGGGCGCTAACAATAGCTCAAAGAAAAAAAAACTAAGAGCCGTATAGCTCTATAAAATCGTTGAAAAAATTTGTTTTTTTTTTTTTAATTTAAATCTTCAACCATTATACAATTTTGGCACAATTATGGAAGTTTTTTTTCAACTTTTCTTTATGTTCCTACAACAGTATGAGTTTGTGAAATTTTATAAAAAGATACACTCCAGTAGAAAAAAATAAAAACCACTTTTTCGCCTAAACAGTGAATTTATTTATATATTTTGAGGTTCAATTTTTGTATTTTAACGCATATTTATGTAATTTGTATCTATTAAAAATAATAATTCATATTCAAAACAACAACATTTTTTTGATAAAGTTAAAAATTGCACCCGTTAAATATTGATAATCAATTTTATAGTAAAAGATTAAACCTCGAAACATATAAATAAATTCATCATTCGTGCCAAAAAGTGGTTTATATTTTTTTCTACTTTAACGTACTTTTTAAAAAAAATTGAAAGATGTATAGTGTTCTAGGGAAATATATAAGGTTTGAAAAAAATAATAATTTCATAATTGTGCAAAAATTGTATTATGATTGAAAATAGAAATTAAAATTTTTGAAAATTCCAAGACCCTTACGCAGCTATATAGCTCTTAATTTTTTTCCTAGTAATATTATCAGCCCCTCCAACATATTAACAATCGAGATCAATTGGATCAGTCGATCCTGAGAATTTTTTTTTTCTGTTTTTGAGATATTTTACTTTTTTCAATAACTAATTGAGTTAGGGATTAACACTTCAGTAGAATCCAGAAAAGTACGAAAAACGAACTTTGAAATGACGAAAATTGATCGAAAACGCTATAATGAAATATTTTCTGTTCTTGTGCAGCACGCGACCGAAAAAAAGAAATAAAAGCCGAATGTATGAGACAGGTAGAGCAAGTTTACATTATATTAGCTATGCTCGCACTTCTGTAGCGCATGCGCGTAGTAGACATTTGGACGCTGCTGTGTATAGACGTAGGCTATCTCACTTTTACTCAGCGAGGCTGTCTCTCTCACCAGTGGTGATCATATTCGCCCTTTTTCGTACGTTTTACAGGCACAAAAACTTCAAAACTATCTAGCGCATTATCAATAGAAGATAGAAAAAAAAGTTCTCATGTTCGTTACGCGAAATTTTAAGATTTACAGCTTTTATTCGAAACTTTTTCCAAATTTCTTTCTCGTTCGCGTGATATGACAATTTGAACTTTTGAATAATTATTTTTACCCTTAAGCAAATCACATTCTCTTACTTTCGACTATTTTATCTGGACTACTATAAGCATTAGGACAGGTGAAAAAGTTTCCCCTTCCGGGGAGGGGGATCATTGATTCAGTTCAACAGTCCTTCACCACGGTGCCAGTTGCATCAAATAGCGCATCAAGTCTTCCTTGAGGAACCTTCAGAGCTCCCTTGAGGTAAGGAAGCCAATAAGGTTCCTTGTTTGGTTAAAGAAGGTCTATGAAACGAGAAATAAGGAACTAGGAATCTCTAGCCCTCAAGGGAGGTCTATGAATACGGGTGTAAGACCCAGATTGACAAAAGACTAAGAAATAAGTCCAAAACTCGGAGAAAATTCGGTGGAATGTCGTGTTCCGTAGGTTCGTCATAGATCGTTGAGAATTCCAGAAAAAAATTACTGCTCAAGACTAAATTTCCAGGGTTTTTATACTCTAAAAATCGACGAAAATCATAGTCAGAAGAAAAAGGGTATGCATTGTCGCGTTATTTTTAGAAATTTCAAAGAAATCCCCGAACGCCTACAAAATGTTCATCCTGGAATTTCCCCCCTTTTATTTTAATGGGCGCCAGGTACAGAAGTACCGGGGGAAAACTCTGAGATTATAAAACGACAAACGCTGCTGCTCGGCTAGCTACAGCTATAAAATATTGTAGAGTAGAGGGTTCGAAAAATAAGGTTTGATCCGAGAATATTCAATCTTACATCACTTGACGATTTCATTTCACCAAAGAAAATACACTCCGCGATAAGGGATCCTGACTACTCCACTATTCGCTGGGTTTACCGTGTCTCGGGATAATTTCAATAAATTCATGATCATTAAATACACGTGGCGGAGAAAATATAATTCCATACACGATCAATTTCGAGGTCTTGAAATATTTGAAATTAACGGAATTTACAAGACAATGAGGTTCTCCCGGCAATTGATATTCGCTGTCAATTTTTATTCGAGTTCGGTGTCGCCATAAATATTCTCAACCTGTGCTGAGACTACGTACGTGATACTCAACGCTACAAAATACAACGACTAACTATACGACAGCCGTCAGTCCTCGCGGGACAAAGACTCGATCACCCAAGCACGCTAACACGATAAAATACACAGCCACAGCAAAAGAAATTACACGAATATTTCCGGAAAAACTAAAATCGGAAGGAGAGAAAAAGTAGAACCCACAGTTTTTTATATCTTCCAGTTATCTCGTAATCCAGAATGATAATCGAGAACAATCTTTCCGCGTTTTATTTATCTTTTATTTTTCTCTTCCTTCCTCCTCGCTTTCTCTCGTAATTCGTCTTTACTGTTCCGTGGCTCAAGAGAGACCTCGAGAGTCGGTGTCGCACGACGCTTATGCCCCTTTTCTCCCCCTAAGCCCTACACTGTTAAAAAAATTTGTTTGAAACAAACAAAATTTATTTGATGCAAGTAAATAAATCATTTGTATATAATCCGCTAATTCGTTATTGGGATAAAGTAAATATATTTTTGATAGAAATACCTTTGTTCAATAAGATGAAATATGAAATCTTTTAAAACAACGCACAGTTTTTATACGGGAGTGTACGGGCGACTGAAATATCAAACCGATTTACTTCAGTCAAGTAAATCAAAATTTTAATAAAGCTTCCGACTTTTTTGGTGCCATCTATGTTTCCATAGAAGTTAGAAAATGCTTTCTCTGATCTAGAAACTGCTCATTTAAATGAAACATTCCATCAGTTTCTTCCAAATCCGAATCTATTGGTCGAATTCCATATTGTTTTAGATCAATATTATGATATTTTGCAATAACTGATATAGATCGTTGTATCTAACTGCTAATTAGTCCAATCAACAGGAAAAATGATCGATTCAATAAAATGCGTTTTGGATATTTGTCCCTAAACATGTTATAAAAAATATATAGCCCTTGCAAAATAATTTAATATGCATAGTTTACCGGCCCCAAAAAGTGATAAATAGAAAAAAATGAGAATTCTACCCCAATTCTTCGATCTAATTTTTCTGTCTGACCGGGAATCGAACCCTCGACCCTGCCTATCGTACCTAATTACCTAACACGCTACCTATTACGCTATCGACTACTACTAGGCACTTGAAAAAAGTTAAGGGTTATGAAGATTCGAATTTTATCCGGCAAGGGAAAATTTATTTTGTTTATGAATACCTTTTTTTCACGAACACTCTGCTTGCTATAATTCGTATATATATCGTACATACAAAAAATGCAAAATCATCAGATTGCTATTGATTAAAACTTTCGTTTTTATTTTGTAGTTAACTTTGTAGTTTTTGTAATTTGTTATTGATTAAAACGACAGTTTTAATCAATTGTTTAAACAATAATTTCAAAAAATTGTTAAAAAAACAATAACAAATTGTTTAAAAAACAAGCAATAACAAATTGTTTAAACAAATACGCAATAAGAAATTGTTTAAACAAATAAGCAATAACAAATTGTTTAAACAAATACGCAATAAGAAATTGTTTAAAAAATAAGCAATAACAAATTGTTTAAACAAATAAACGATAACAGATTGTTTAAACAAATAGACAATTTTTAGAAAGAAAAATGTTAAAATAAAATGACAAAAAAAAAGAAAAAAACGAAAAGTATAAATTGATTGATTTTAGTCGTTAACTCATTTTTCGAAAAAATGGACTTAACCCGTTCTGCGCAGAAGCTACAGAAGAATCATCTTTATTTTCGATTTTAGAATACCGTGTCATAATATAACATAATTTTTTCTTGTACCGGAAAAATACACGGTAAGATGAAAAACTTAAATCACTTGCGTCAAAATTTTTTGGTTAATTCACTCACAAATTTTCCATATACACAGCTAATAACTTGAATTTGTGATAAATGAATAAAATATGATGCTCACATAAAATAATCATTTCAGATACATAATATTGATATTAAAAAGGAGAAAATCCCATTTTAGTATTAAATAATTTTTATTCGGCTTGATAAAACAGAATGTTCCGATGGATCATCCGAAGTAGTTGAATCAAGTAATTTATTTTTGATATCCCAGGATACCAAGTCTTTGCATCTGGGTATATTTTCTTGTACCAAAGAAAAACACAATTGATGTAAAAAATGTAAATTACTTGCTTACAGTATTTTCGGCTTATCCAATTAAAAATATTACATATACGCAACTAATAACTCCGTTTGGTGTCGATCAAATAAAGTATTTCGATAAAAAATATTAATTTTTTCCATCTAATATTTGTGGCTTGCTGTTCGTAGAAAACCTGCATTTGAATAAAATAACTGTAACTAGTGTCAATGAATTAGATTGATTTGACCAAACAACTGCTACCAAGAAAATGACTTACTGAGCGCAACTTCTGTTCTTATTCAATGCAAAGGAAAAACGATTTGTCTCAAGTAAATGTCACTGAAGTAATTTGGTTTATTTGGATCAAATAAATTTTTTTAACAGCGTAATCTTAATCGTAACGAGCCTCCGTATTGACGATTAATGACAATTTATGATGAATGTTACAACACGCCCCTCCTTAGATTTGACTGCCCTGAGTCAAAGGGTTACAGGAAACTTAATGGACTGCATAAATATCGTGAAGTGTTGGTTTGCTTATGTGGCCGTGTAGAGACAATAGTTAAGGGAGAATCGGCTGTGAGTTGGCCAGTGGGTCCAAATGACAATGGACAATTTTCTTGTATAACATTGCGATTCTTGTTCACATCCTCTTCAGATTTATTATTTCTAAATAAAATTTGAATTTATTCTCGTCTTATTTTGTATTTCATAGATTTTGCTATATTTTACATTGTAAGGTCAAGGATTATGTATCATGACTGACCTGAATTTGTATGGGTGATTTTTGAACATTTGATGAATCTTGGATAATATTTAATATGAATTTGTTGACCAAAATTTTCATATTGTGTTAAGATGGGTCGTTTTTTCGATCCTTGATGTCTCCGAGGGAGAAGATTTTGATATTTTAATGCTTAATTAATGTTCTTTGTGTGCAAGTGTGCATGTGTTATATACCTGTGATTTTGATATTTGATATTTTCCAAGATTCATGTTTGATTAAAATTAACAATTTATATTACATGCTGTAGTGCAGCGATCAAACTGTTTCGAGCACTAAGTAGTGACTGAGTATTGGAGACGAGTGGAGAGGTATTTAATATTGTTGGGGCAGTGCGACTGAGTATTGAAGAAGAGTCAGGGTATTTGTCATTGTTGGGGAAATGCCGTTAACAATTTTAATTGCTGGATGAAATGTGGTAACGGTTTTCAAACTGATAAATCTCAAATGTAGTAACGAGTCTTAAATTAATGTTTGGTAATTTAATTTTTTTTAGTCATAATTGAGTTTTTGTCATTATTGGGAGTTTTTGTTAAATTATTGAATTATATATGTTGCTTAGTTTGTCAACACAAACGAGGAGGTGAGACGTCGCTTATACCAAGCATCTGCTCCTGCGACATTTTTCGGTTCCTCTGGCAAGAATCGTTCCGAGACGTTGGGCAATATAGTAGTTTTGGGTGAGTCTCGTATTGGTGGTTCTGTTTCGAGTAATTCCTCGGTTGTTTCCTCTTCGTGTACGCGGGAGAGGGCGTCGAGAAGGTGATTCAGGGAACCCTTGCGATAGACAACGTCGAAACCGTATTGCATTAGCTGAATAGCCCATCGAGCAAGCATTCTCTTTGGTTCTTTTATGGAGCGCAGTGATTTCAAACTGGCATGATCCGTTACCACGGTGAAATAATATCCTTCCAGATATTCGCGGGATTTTTGGATGGACCGAGCTAGACACTCTAGCTTGGTGACGTTACGTTCAGTTACGTTCGGTGTAGTTACGTTCGGTTGCTAAAAGGGTGCGACTTGCATAAGCAATCGGGTTTTCTGCTCTATCTGGTTCTTGCGTCGATAGAGCTCCGAGTCCTGTAAGACTTGTGTCCATTTGCAACGTGAACTTTTTCGTAAACTCGCGACGAGCTAATGTAGCGGTTTCATTAAAGCTTGTTTCAATTGGTCAAAGGCCGATTGTTGTTCATCGGACCACATCCATTTCTGACGTTTTTTCGTTAATCTTGTCAAAGATTCAGTGATTGTCGCATATCCGGGAATAAATCGATGATACAAAGACGTAGCTCCAAGAAATCGACGCAGTTGTTTCAATGAGCGTGGCACCGGGAATTCCCGGATCGGCGTTGTTTTACCTGGATTGGCTTGTAAGCCCTCATGACTGACGAGAAAGCTCAAGTATTGTACTTCGCTACGACAAAACTCGCTTTGTCAGGATTAATGAGAAGGCCCGCTTCACAAATGATGTCAAAAATTCTTTTTTAGCCAAATCAGGTGTTCATCGAATGTTTCGGTAACCCCGATTATATTGTCGAGGTACGCGAAAACATGTGGTTCCGATACAGGACTTATCAGACGGCCAAGCAAGCGTTGAAAGGTTGCTGGAGAGTTTGTTAATCCGAAAGGCATCCTGGTAAACTTGCAAAGTCCCCGTTGTGGTATGGTGAATACTGTTATTTCTCGTGATTTGGCTTCTAGCGAGATCTGGTGGAAAGCTTGGCTCAAATCCAATGTTGAAATGTACCGAGCTCATCGCAAATGATCCAAGATCTGGTTCATGTACGGCAGAGGGTACGCATCCTTCTTAGAGACCGCATTGACTTTTCGAGAACCAAGGCAGAAGTGATAGGCATCGTTAGGCTCCTTTACCATGACAATCGAACTGCTACAGTGCTTTTGGAATTTTCCATTTTTCCCGCGACCAACAAACGATCTACTTCCTTGTACATGGAGTCTCGAACAATCAGTGTTACTGGATAATTTTTCACTTTTTTGAGACAAATCATCGTTTTCTCGGAAACGCATTTTTTGTTTGATTTTATTTTTTTCTAAAAAAAAACTTTGTTCAATTCCGGAAAGAATGCCGCCCAAAATGGAGTGGGTGGAATTTTCCTTCTATTTGTTTTTTTTATCAATTGGAATTTTTTTTTGCAACTGGGCTTGTTTCACAGAACACACCACTCTGTAAATTTTTGAGGATTTATAAAGGACCTCAGAGTTTGAAAAATTGAGAAGAAAAAACAATCGAAAGTGGTAATCCGTGAACAAATTTTGATTTTTTTCAAAAAGATTGAAGAAGAAATAGCAGATACCTATTTGTAATTTTCTTGTATTTTTTTCAAAAGCAACATTCAAAAACAAAAAGAATGGAAAAAATTGCCATCTGGGCCCATTTTTGACCAAGCCACAGGCTTTTGAAAAAGACATCCAACGCATATCATTTTGAATCCGCCATTTTTTAATTTTGGCCCGTCTTAGCTTTTCATATTTGTTTTTTGATTGAAAAAAAATTCTTATCATTTATTCTATATTTTTAACATTTTCTGATGATTTTTCAAAAATTCTCAATTAAATCTGAGAAAATGTTTTAACGGTGTTTACGACGAACCTTATAATCTAGGTTAATGATTTCTACTAAGGACTTTCTGGTTACATAATGCGATTAGTAAACATTTGTTTAATACTAATTTGAAAACTATTTTATTTTCTTTTAGCGTTTAAAAATTTCACATGTTCTATATTCTTCAGAATTTAATTTAATACTTGAATTCTCTATATTTCAAAAGCCTGTGGCTTGGTCAAAAATGGGCCTATATGGCATTTTTTTCAATCTTCTTGTTTTTGGATGTAGTTTTTGAAAGAAATACAAAAAAATTATATGTAGGTGTCTTCTATTTCTTTTTAACCTTTTTGAAAAAAATCAAATTTTTGTCGCGGATTATCACTTTCAATTTTTTTTTCTTCTCAATTTTTTGAACTCTGAGGTCCTTTATAAAATTCACAGAGTGGTGTGCTTCGTGAAATAAGCCCAGTTGCGAAAAAAAAATTCCAATCGATAAAAAAAAAATAGAAGGAAAATTCCACCCACTCCAGTTTGGGCGGCATTCTTTCCGAAATTGAACGAACTTTTTTTTAGTAAAAAAAAAAACTAAAATAAAAAATGCGCTTTCGAGAAAACGAAGGTTTTTCTCAAAAAAGTGAAAAATTTCATAGACTTCAATATCTTACATTTTTTTTGTATTTTTTTTTTCGAAAAGTACATTAAAGACGAAAATTATCGAAAAAAAGTCCCGATTAGTCCATTTTTGAAGAAGTTATAGCTATTTGAAAAAACAAAAGCCTTTTTTTTTTGAATAATTCATAACTTTTTTTGGGTTGAGTAAAAAAATTTTAAAACTTCCTGAAAAATGTTTTCAATAAGGTAGAAAAAAGATAAAAATTTGCAGCCAAATCGAAAGGCGTTGGGTTCAAAAGTGGTCGATTTGACGTGGAATGATCCATATATATAAACGCTATGCTTATATGCGTGAACTTCAATGTTCAATTACTCGAGAACTGGTTAGAAGAAAAATCTGAAACATTTGTATTGTCATATATAATACTAAAGAATATGTTCACTAAATTTTATTAAATTCTCTATATTTTGAAATTGTTTATGTCTTTAACATGGTTTATCATGGCAGCAGTGTATCGACGGTCACTACCTTCTTTGAAGCGCACTTGGATCGCACTCGGTATATACTCGTGGGTGGTTAAAAAGCTGTCTTCGGTGAGCGCAAGAAATGAAACATCTGTAATTCAAAAATACGATTATCCCATTTTTTCCAACTTCATAGCTCAAGTTGAATACCTCAATGTTCGGTGACTCGATCAGAAAAATGATCAGGAATTTCTAAAGATAATTCAAATAATAATTTTTAACAATAATTTTTAATAATAAAGTTTTATTATAATTCTTTACAATTCAGTATTTAGCAAAATCGATTTCCTGTCTCACCTGCTGTTTTAACGCTGTTAGTGAATTGAGTACTTACGTTTTTTTTCAATTTGCTCCTTGGTCAATTAGAAATATTTTTTTTATAATTTTTTCTTCTGGGTCAATTAGGAATATTTTTTTTCTAATTAGCTATTTTTTGGTCAATTACAATTTTTTTTCTAATTAGCTATTTTTGTTCAATTAGAATTTTTTTTGTCTAATTAGCAATTTCCCGGTCAATTAGAAATATAACTTTTTGAATTATTAATTTTTTTTTTGTTAACACCAAGTTATTTTTTCCTATTTTTTATTTTAATGTAATTTGTAATATTATTTAAAGAATTATTAATTTCTACACTATTTAATATTTCACATTTTCTTATTTTTATTGTTGTATTAATTTTTTTTTGCCGATCCCTGATTTGAGGGCACAGCCGGGATGGTGATAGTGAAGATCTGTCGATATGACCAGTGTTGAAAATGACGGAAGAGGCTATGCTGAAGCAAAGACGAAGTGAAAACGAGAAAATGGCGCGATCTTGAGGCGTATAAATACTCAGACGGGGTATTCGTTTTTATTGAGAAACGACGCGCGTGAAAAGACAGTGTCAAGTGAGAATAAAATTATAAAAAATGTTGCTTCTTGACACGACCTCTTAAGAGAAGAAGAAGTGCGAATGACGACGGTGGCCGAAATATGGGGTCTCAAGAGAACGTGAGACTTCCCATGGTCGATGGTAGTTTAGTTGAGGCCGGCAGTTGGGGCGACACGACAAGTAAGAGAGGTGCGGACGGTAACGTAGACGATCAACAGAGGACGTCGTCGCAGATAATGATTGAACGCATGAAAGTAAAACAGCTTGTCGCAGAATTGACCAAATTAAATTTATCGACCAAGGGAAAAAAAGCATTCTTCAACCGACATCAGAAAAAGACATTGTCGGTAAGCAAATCGAGAAGTGGGAATAACAGGGCATAGTTTGGGCCCTCTTGCGCGCCATACGCGTGTCTGGTAGTGCTGATGAAAAAAAATAACGGCACTTACAGATTGTACATTGATTACCGATTTTTGAATAAGAAGATCGCCAAAGATCGTTACCCGCTACCACTAATCGAGGATACGTTGGATCGATTGCAAGGCGCGAAGGATTATAGTACGCCCAACCTCAAGAACGGTTTCGTTCACGAACGAGTTGAAGATTCGAAAATAAAGTATACGTTCCTTATCGTACCTAACGGCCAGTACGGATTTTTGCGAGTACCTTTTGGGTTGTGCAATTCACCTTTCGTTTTTCAAAGATACATTAACGCGATCTTTAGAGACTTGATTCGAGAAGTAGTAATGTTAGTGTTGTAACCGTTGTTTTCCGCATACGGCGCGTTACTCTTCGGACGCTCAGCGCGACGAGCAATCCCGAGGGCGCCAGCCACCTTAAGGTGACTCTCAAAGTCTCCCGAATTTATCCGGGACAATAATTTATCGCTCGCGCATTGACCCCGGACGAAATCACCGGCTAGCTCTTTCCCAAGTCCTAAGGTAGAGGGGCGCGATTCTTCAAGCAATGAAAACGACAACCTAAGGCCCGTACGTAACTTGACGACAGCTTCTCGCAAAAGGGTAGAATTTACACAACAATTTCTACACGACGCACAGTATCGATACTCACCCTACACAAAATTAACTACACGACTCGACACTAAAAACGATGCGGTAAGAGAGAAAAACTACACAATAGCCCCTCAATAACGAGGGAACATGCACGATAGCCGAACGGTACGATAGCTTCCACGAGCTGGTTTTTCACGGCTAAATACTCGATGTTCGGTAGCCTCACGCGAGCCGATCTTTCATGGCGAAATGTACAATGTTCGATAGCTTCACGCGAGCCGATCTTTCACGGCGAAAATGACGGTACTGGTAGCCTCGCCCGAGCCGATCTTTCACGGCTAAATATCACAGCACTGAACGACAGCTCGATAAACGATGCGACGTCACGACGCACTGTGGGTAGATTCACAGAAAAATCGGCAAAACTAGGCCGATGTGCGTACTGAAAAATGCAATGGTGATTCTTAAGTTTTTAACCTCGCTGATTTCAAATCTGGAATCAAAATTTCGAAAAAACAAAATGGCGGACCGGAAGTGACTATCTGCGTTACTAAAAAGAATCCGATTTGAGTAGGGATCGGTGAATTAGCGGTTTAAAAGTCACTGATTAAAAATCTCAAATCCAAATTTTGAAAAAAACAAAATGGCAGACCGGAAGTGACTATCTGCGTTACTAAAAAGCATCCGATTTGAGTAGGGATCGGTAAATTTGCGGTTTAAAAGTCACTTATTGAAAATCTTGAATCAAAATTTCGAAAAAACAAAATGGCGGACCGAAAGTGACTATCTGCGTTACTAAAAAGAATCCGAGTTGAGTAGGGGTCGGTAAATTTGCGGTTTACTAGTCACTTATTGAAAATCTCTAATCAAAATTTCGAAAAAACAAAATGGCGGACCGGAAGTGACTATCTGCATTACTAAAAAGCATCCGATTTGTGTAGGGATCGGTAAATTTGCGGTTTAAAAGTCACTTATTGAAAATCCTGAATCAAAATTTCGAAAAAAAACAAAATGGCGAACCGAAAATATATTTTTATCTTACTCATAAGCAACTTTTGCTATCAGAAATCAATATTTGTGTTTTAAAGGTTGTTTTTTATAAATTTTGAATGAGATTTGGGGAAAACAAAACGATTGTCTGGAAGTGAGGGAAAGTTTTCAAATAATTTCGGAAAATTAGTTATAAATCATTTTTAACGAATTTTATTGCTAAATACATTTGAAACAGCAATCGACACTTAACGAATTAAATTTTACCGAAAATAATACGTGCGTTACATAGAATAATTAATAATTAATAATAATAATAATATTAATTATTAATAATTATTCCTGATTTCAATATTAATCATAATCGTCAGCGTCGGAATCGCGATCGCCGTCGTCAGAGGAATTGGTGGATTCTGATTCGTCACTCGTGTATTCCATTAATTCACCTAAACCATACTTATCGCGAGAACTATCGGTACAGAGCAAAAGTTGCAATGCTTCTGGTGATAAACTTTTTGCTTTTTTCGGATACTGCTTGCCCATGCTCGATATGTACGGATCTGAAGTTAAGAGGAGTCGATTGAAAACGTCTTGCATGGTCGCTGTTCTCGAGTGTTTTCGAGCAAAACACTCGCGATATTTTTTAATATCCGTGTTACGGGCTTCCTGTGCGTCTTCTGACATTTGCCCGATAGGAAGCGGGGACCATTCAATTATCAAAGGACCGTGAATCAAAACTTTGTGAACCGTAGTTGGCATGCAGTACCAAGAATACAAAGTTACGAACATTTCGGCGGTTTCAAGACTATATTGTTTGAAAGCAGTTACATTTACGGCAAAGCCACTTGAAAGAACTTGCAATATTATGTGGAATCTTTTCATAATATTCTCGTCCAAACCCAAAATTCTTGATGAAATTTGAGTATTTTCGAAAAAACGTCGCGCAGTGTTTCCGTCGTTACTGCTACCAAACCCTTGTTTCGGTTTATCAATATCAAGATGCAACTCTTTCTTGAATGCGGCTTGAATAACTCGTTTTCGCTCAGCAACTACTTTTTTTTCTTCATCTTTTCGAGTTTGCCACTTGTGAACACCGATTTTATAGCCGATGTGCAAGAAGCACTCAAAAAAACGGATCCACGCATGCAACGTTGATAATCCAAGTTCGAGTCGAGTTCTGTCAACGTCTACAGTTTTCATCAGCTCTATGTCATTAAATTGCGATGATGTGAGATTGCATATATAGCAACGCATTGCGGATTTTGTATTTGTCACGGAGTTGCAAACTTTGCCGTCAATCGTAGTGAAATACAGCTCGTATTTAACAGTAACTTCCTTCCCGTCAATAAATGTCGTAAAAGGGGTGAGAGACTCGATCTGATTATCAACGTGTTGCCGTTCCTGAATCGTTGACGACACAGTTTCTTTTAAAAATTGAATTCTAATAGGGCGACAATACCGTGGAGATGAGGGCCTGGGATTTTTCCAAAGGACGAATTCTTTGTTTGAGATATCCGATCCTAAAATTTGCAATGGAGCTAAAGACGTTAAAAATATACTCGCATCAGAACTCTCAGCATTCGTAAACTTTTGTTTGTATTCACTGTGCCCAGAGCTTCCATCACAACCCCATTTATAAATTAGTCTTAAATTCTTCGATTCTTCAGGGCGCAAAGAGTTAATCACGTCAGTTTGCAACTTTAGAATTCTGTCGCAAGTGTGATCAATCAAAGACTGTAATTTCACTTCGGCTAAAGTCTCAGTTACCGTTATATCTGAAGGGTAACAACGGTTTTTAGCAGCAACGACTTTTGCGTACGATGGATAAATAGCAACTTTTTTATTTCTCAAAGATCGCCTGATGTCTATGTATTGCTGTTTTGTTAGTTTTGCATTTACAAAATCTATCAGTGCTTCATCTCCAGACATCTCAACTAGCCGTGGATCTATCGACGATTCATATGCTGTTCGGTATCTCACAGCTCTTGAGGGAGATTTTGTTGTGATGTTTTTTAAAATAGTGGCAGCATCGTTTAATCCTGCAGAACTGAGTCTCATCCTGGTGGCCAAACTTAATTCCTCCACGCAATGCTTTTCACTGACTTCTAAAGCCCTTCTTTTCTTGGTACGTTCACTCGACTCTTCGAAACTCAATTTTCGAGGTCGCCCAGATACACCTGAAGTTGATGGCTCTCCAATTGGTTTCGTACAATTCTGAAAAAAATAGCGCGAGCGTTATACTATACATCTTGACCCATAACTCGAGTTTTCGAAACATCAATAAAATTAATTACCAAAATAGTTATTGAAGTTTGCAACCATTTTTCATTTTTTTAAAAAAATGCATCGTGGCTTCTGTGCACTTCGAGCCATCTACTTTTGATATTACAAAGTAATTATTTTAATGAATCCTTTTCATTGTTGTCAATCGTGAAAGATTCGGATGACTCAAGAGTAATTTTTTCCTTAAAAATCTGAAGCTGCTCATCCAGGCACAATTTAAATTTCTCCTTAATCATTCCAAAAATATCCTGATAAGTGCACGTGTAATCCATGGCACGTGAACCTAGAATAAAACAAGTATGATAAACATTTACTAAAAATGAATGTGTTCATGGGAAAAATTTTAATCTAATTGTAAATGATAGAATAAATTATTGTAACATTTTGAACACCCGTTACATGAATTATGACTCTTTACGAATAGATCACTGGGTAGAAAATTATTTTATATTCCACAAGGACTGGCTATTGTCCCCAGCAGGTATACGTTTACCTGCTGGGGACTATGCAAAGAAGCCAAGCGTTGCGCGACATGAGAATTCCGATTCCCAAAGCCAGATATGCAACAATCTGCAGAATTTTTTTTATAAATTCTAATCTTAATAACATTATCAATAGGCTACAATGTTCAAAAGTCTGGGATCTCCTGGGATCACAACTATTTTTATACTTCTTTTGGAAAAATAAATTTACAAGCTTGCTTAAAATGCATACATTGAACACTCTTTTATACATACAATATTTCAAATTTCAAAAAACTATTTGACATGATAATATTCTACATACCTTCAAGATTATCTCCCATTTTACTGATTTGAAATCGGTAGCGTAGAACAAAATATATTTCACTTTGCGCGAATCGAAAATTTCAGCGTACAAAATCGCTACGTTCTTCACTCTCGAACGGTCGAGTTCAGACTGTCGTAAGTCGAGTACCGCGAAGGGTAGGGACCGGTCCTTTTACAATAGGGCGTACAAATACCTGGTCTTTGAAATGACATACATAGAAATACGAAATGAGAACACTCAATTTTTGGGTTTTGCCGATTTTTCTGTGATTCTGCCCACAGTGTGGCGTGCCAAATGCTGTATTTGAGCGCGATCACGAGGATTCTTAAAAACAACTATATAATTAGCATTCAATGAAATATCCCTCTGTCCGTGGCCTTGATGGAATAAGTTTTGCGTAATAAAAATTACGCTTAAATTCTTGTGGTGGCTACCCTTGGTGAATAGATCGACAACACTATTGTTCGATGCCTCGCGCATTAAATCATCGATAATAATGAGTTTAGCCCGTGAATCGTTCGCATAGTCTGCAGCTTGAGGCAGCCCCTCGTGAAACTCTATTGAAGTACCATATTCCACGTATGCTGGCTGCCACTCAGAGTAATAAAAAATGATTCTTTGGAAAGGTTCACTGCTCATTTGCGTAATGAATTTTAAAATTTTTTTCACAAAATATGTTTTACCACAGCCCGTGGGACCGCAGATCATTGATGTCCAGGGGTGCTTCCACCGCGTATCCATTTTACAGAATGAGCGAAAATTTTCCTGCTCAGACTGTTTAATAAGATTTTCAATTGAGAAATCTCGTAAACAACATTATTCAACATAGACAGTTCTTTATTAACAAATCATAAATTTTTTGGTTAACAAAACTTATAGTCTATTTTTTATTATTAACCTAGTTATAATAGCCGTATGGTAAGGATGTGTATCCAGCACCGGGCCGTCGCTTTACACTCGACGGCTTACACGATTTTTTTTCGGGTCGCGTGACGACCTGGTGGAATTCTGTACGTCGAATCGCATCATACTCCAATACAATAGACTCGTTTCTCTCTCCAATTATGAACTCACGGATAGAGCGGTAATTGATCAAGGAGCTATTTACAAAATTAAGCGTTACACCTTTAACCTTGCACACCTCTTTTTTCGAACCATCGGGTCGTCGGTCAATGAAAGAATAAAATTTCGGGCCTCCAGACACAAACGATTCAATGTAACTCCCCTCTCCATGTTCGCTAAGCTCGTCCGTTAGATCGCCCAGAAGCTGCCCGATCGGCGGCTCGTATTCGTTAGGATCTTTTTTCGTTACATAAATACAAGAGTCGGTATCACAGTATAGTGCACGACGATCTAATTTTTCGAGATAACTGTACAATTTCAATCGCGCCTGAGCCGTAGTGTATGCAGCAACGACAACGTTAGCTATAGGCGATGATTCCACAGCGTCTTCGGTTTTGACATAATTGACGTACAAGACTATTATTTACAGGCAATATACCCGTTACCTCGTATTCCGGATCCGCTATCATCTCCATAAGCTTTTTTCGGGTCGAAACTATTACGGTTTGCGGTAGATTTCCGCGCTGACCAAATTTCCCCCAAAACGAGTTTAAACATAGTTTGGCTACAGATCTTAAACCCGAGTTCTTTTCTATGTGATTTCGATTTAGCTTGACACCCTCGGAGCTTTCAAAAGCAGCTATGTATTGGTCTTTTGCCGCATCGTCTTGCAGGCAGTTCTCAGGCCACCCGCTCGCTTCCTGTTTTATCTTAAGGAACGTATTGATATATTCCGCAAATAAGCCCCCCTCCCCCCGTATCGCGATTGAATTGAGTGACCTCATACTGCCAAATTTCTATTACACGCAGTACTTTGTACCCGCACGAAATAGCTTTCCGTACCTCATCGACAACCCACGTACCCTCAAAAACGCGTTCCGCCGGATCTTCATGCGCACAGTTTTCCTGATTCATAATTTCAGAGCAGCTGCGACAAGGAGCGAATAGTAGGCGATGATGCATACGCACTGGTAATACAGGGTGATAAAGATTGCGCGGAGGTAGCACAACACATTTCACGAGGCCTTCTACACGCGAGAGATCAGTATTATCGGGGCCCGTTAGCTCCATACACTCATCACCCACGTAAACTTTTGGATGCCCGAGGGGATATTTACCAAATTTACAGATATACGGGTATAAGGAACAAACATCAACGTAGCGTATCTCTTCACCTTCTTTGACATCATAAAGTGTGACCATATTTTCAGTACGACCGCCAAAGAACGCGTCACGCGGGTTTAACGGCTCTATGCAGGCTAGGGGGTGGCCTTGCACGAACGCTGCCATTTGTTCATCTGCTTTTATCATTCGATCGTACTCGCATTCCCAAATATCATTCAAAACATAACCACCGCCGCGGATTTTATTGGCTATTGTTATGGTTCTTTCAAAACGCTCATCCATTGATACACCATCGGTCTGTTTTTTATCTCTATTTACGCGAAAACATTTCGGACACCCGTGCCAATAACAGCCGTGAAACTGCAATACGTGCTTACCGGTAATGTTTTCATAGTAGCCATCTACCAGCAAATTTTGTGGTAATCTGAACTCGCGCGAGCGACCGGCGTGCACAATCGGGTGACCGAGATATTGTTCCATCCAAACAAGCCATGAGACGGCTTTTTTCGACTGTTTATGAGCCCATCTATACCCTGTAGATGGAACAATGCCTATCGTATTATCTTTCAAAAAGTTTTTTCGGAAAACGCGGAAACAAGCGGACGCAATAGTGGTACTCTCGTCGAACGGGCAAACACGACCGCTCGAGATGAACATATCCCGAAAAGCCATACAAGCACGTCTCAATATTGTAACATCCATCGTGCAATAGCTAACAATTTCTTTGAAAAAATCAAACACATAACGCTGTTCTTTTGATTCGTGATACGAGTTTAAAAAATTCTCGCGTTCCTTGGCGCGCATCATATTGATAGAGTAGAACTCCTCGTCTGGCAACTCCCCGACGTAATTTTGATTTTCAGGCTTGTTAAAGAGGTGTGGAAACGTGCCTTTTCCAACTATGTCTGAGAGACCGAAGGCTTTCGGGAGTGCCGCCAATGGCATGTGAAAATAATGCAAGCTGTCGAGAAATATGAGTTTTCCGATTCGCATACTAATAATTTTGGTGCCGTTTAAGATCAGCGTAGGGAGTTGCGTTTTCTTTTCTTCGATTAGATAGCGTAGAATAAACTGTGCGTCAAAACCACCAGCGTTATGCGCTATGCAAATTGTATGCGAGAAACCCCTTACCTATTGCATAGCTAGTTCAACGAGTTGCCCGACAGGGTTTTCCCGAAAAATGAATTCGTGCACGCCGCAGCTTTTGCACGGCTGAGCAAGCGTGCCGTTATTACAACAGTCTGCACATACGCGCTGAGCTACGCAAAGATTTGGTATGTGCACGAATGTATTTGGATCCCCCTTCACAGGTGTACACTGCTGCGTTTCGAAATCGTAAAAAATGAAAAGAATTTTTCGTTTATCAAACGGCTCAGCACGAATTGAATTCATATAGCACAGATGGTTGTATGGCCGCTCTGTCTTGCACGTATTGCAAAAACTCATACCACATTGATGCTGTTTTTTTTCCAGAGGCTCGATCGTTCTAAAGCAGCTGGTACAGCGTTTAATTGACTCACAGAGGTGAGCATCTATATGTTTCTGAAAACAGTCATCGCCGAAAAAGTCGCGATTGCACGCAGCACATTTGATTGTGTCGATATCAGGACAAAGCGGAAAGCCATGACAACGAGGGCATTTTTTTGAGCATCTGTGTTCGTGCTGACGATTGAATCGTTTATTGCATAATGTACAAAAATCTCGACTACCAATGGCTCCTTTTAAATTTAAAATAGGTTCAAAATGATGAGAGCGCCTGTAATACAATATATAAAGCACATGTTCTATCGATCCAAAGGTATCTAAAACTCTTTGTGAGCCATCGAATAAGGCTTCCTCTCCACGACCCAGCGTTAAAAACTCATTAATAACGATTGCTATACCGCTCCGCGATAAAAATTTTCGATAACGCATGATTTCTTTCATGCCGCATCCACGGGTCGGTATGGTTACATTTACACTCCGCGTGAGTTCTAGCGCCTCTTTTCTTTGCAACGATCCAAAAGCTTGTCTGATTTTCTGCCAGCGCTTGTGCAGCTCCCCCGTTCGAATCTGCCCCCGCTCCGCGTATGCCCGTGCAGCAACTATTGAACGTGGCAAGCATAAGTTATCATTGTTTCGTATGGTTAAAATTGCTCTCTTTGCGACACCCTCAAACGTTAACCCCTTCCGCCCGCTACCCTCAACGCCCCTGATGATATTGGTCGTGATGCGACATGTATCGTCAATGTTTAAATTGTTTGAACTTTGAGCAACGCTAGTTATAAGCCCTTAGACATCCTTGAAGGAGTAATCACGCGCAGGGCGAAAAGACAACCATACCGGCCCGTGGGATAAGCCGCTCGCCGCAAATGTTATACCGACGTAATCATTACCCTCGCAAGAGGTGGTAATATGGGTGAGGAGATCGCGAAAAGCTCCCTCGAGCCAATTTACCACAGAGACGTTTGACTGCGGTGGAAGTATGTGCATGGTGGTCTCGCGGCCGCGAAGTTTGAACCGATTGAAGTAACGTGAATAATCTTTTGTGACTTTGAACCGTACGCCGGGTGGGTGTATATCACCATAAGGCTCAGCAGGCGTAGTGGCTCGTTGACGTTGTTTACCACCACCCTTCTGTATACCTGTGAACATTTAAAATGCATATTAATATCTATTATTATTACTCATGATTATTATTCATTATTGTTCACTATTATTCATTATTACTATTAATACCTCATGCGAAGCGTGTGGTATCTATAAAGCTGTTTCATTATTACCGGGAATGAGATCCGTTTGGTAGTCTACAATACACGAACACATGCATCAGTTTTCATTGGACATTTTCAACACTGCTCTTGCGTCAACCCGTGAAAACACATTCCTACTGATTTCATTTTACCCGTGCAGATAAAAATAAATCATAATTACCAGACACATTATTCTCCATGGTTGGATTTCGATGCTGCTGAGTAGCGTGTTGAAGAGGTAAGGGGTCCTCACCCTCCAACTGCGCGAGATACTCATCGCATAAGCCTTGTTGATTTTCCGGCCAGTAATAAATATTTTCTTGGAAGGCAAATGGCATGTTAACGACCTCACGGCCACCGCTCTCTTGGAGCGGGTACGGTATGTTAATACCCTCACAACCGCCATTTTCTTGCGGTAGAACTGGTCCCTCATCATCATCATCATCATCAGAATTTAACGATATGACATCGTACTGCCTTTGGTTTTGAACCCCCGAAGGACCAGGGATCGCAAGGTCTAAAGACTCTGACACATCGCTACCACTACTTCGATTATTTTCTGCATCGCGCTGTGCTATCTCTGTTGAAAAAAAAATACCGTTTATTGTTTATAGATATAGTATATTATTATTAATTATTATATTATATGACAATACATTGTTACTCACGTGATTCGGTCGAATACTCGCTTAAAACAACATCTGTCTGATGTGCCCCTTGAATTATTTGCGCGTTTTCTACTATGAGAGCTGCTCTTATCAGCTCATCTTCCTCGTCAGCCTCAGCAGCGAAAAACTCCCGATAATCTGGTTTAATAAATTATTTACTCGTTAATATGAATTATCCAATAATATTAAGAAATAAATTCATATTAAGAGATAAAATTGAGAAATAAAGAAATTAATATTAATAGGTAAAAATTGAGAAATAAAGAAATTAATATTAAGCGATAAAAATTGAGAAATAAAGCATAACGATCAAGAAATTATCCAATAATATTTACATTATCGAAGATAATGATATAAATTACAACAATAACGGTTTATAAATTATAAATAATATGGTTACTTACTGCGTATTTCAACGGCTATAGCACGTACGCATTGAGTTTCATGAAGGCCTCTTCGTTGTAGCTCTTCAAACACACACGTTAGTACACGGTGCCCTTTAAACACACCTCTTGTATATGCCCTAACGATGACCCGAAGAGGCGCCCACCAGAGCAAATATCTTAGGCGGTTTATAAGAGCTTTCTCAGGTAAAGCTCGTAATTGCGCACACCACTGATTATTGCACCGCCTGCGTAAATGAGGGATGTGGTATTTTACCATACGCAAAATATTCAAAATACCCCCGAGAAGAAAAATATTATTATCGGCCATGGTGAAGCACGCCGATAGAACAATAGGCACGTAGCACGATCAAAAAAGAACTGAAGAGCTCTTGCATTTTTCAAAACGAATATACATAATATTCTAATAAAGCAGAACTATGCGCGCGCATGTGTGTGTGTGTGTGTGTGTGTGTGTGTGTGTGTGTGTGTGTAAGGCGCATTTCTTTTACTGCTGATTTGGCATTTCTCGAAGATGCGCTAGAATCATTGTGCGTGTCTTAATGAATATGAGATCGCTCGTGTTAACACAGGCTGGTCTATGTATTTTATAAAAATTTTATATGAATTGAAAAAATGAAAAAAAAAACGGTTTTTCCAGAGAGGGTGGCGGTACGCGAAAATGGCTGGAATTTTCGTAGAGCTGCATAGGGGTAAGAGTTCCGAAAATACCCTAGCGGTCCACGCTCTTGTGTTTTCAAAAGCCAAAAACTTTTTGAAAATTGATCTAAGCAGAAAAAGGGCGTATCGTATGTGCAAAAGCGCATATTTACTTTTACGCCCTTGTTAAAAATAAAAAAGAGCGTATCGTGCATTTCAAATGTATGCTCAATTAAACCCTTTTCCACGAATAAAATGAAAAAATGGCGATATCTCGAGAACGGCTGGAGATACGCGAAAACGGCCGAAATTTGGAAGTTATTGAAAGAGGCAGGACCTCGAGCAGCCCGAGCGACCCACGCCCTCGGATTTTCAAAAATCGAAAACTTTTTGAAAATTCATTTGGGGAAAAATATGAAAAAATGGCTCTATCTCGAGAACGGCTGGAGATACACGAAAACGGGTAAAATTTCGCGGGGCGTAGGTGGGCTAGGTCCTCGGCCAGCCCTATCGACTCACGCCCTTGGATTTTCAAAAACCAAAAACTTTTTGAAAATTCATCTAAATAGAAGAAAAGGGCGTTATCTCGGGTAGGAATTGACCATATATTCTTCAGGGTATAGCACGGGGCGCTAAATTTGTTCAAGAAGATGGAATGCATGTCTTCGCGAAAACATTACGCCCTTATGTGCCTCAGTCGCTCCCACGTACCGCTAATCGAGGCTGTTTTCTTGTTGAACATCACAAGCATTTAGGATTGCACATTCCAATTGCATATTAGTTTCATCCAGACGCTACACAAGGCGTATCTGTATCACTTGGCATATCGGTATCAACGCACGCGTGTCTCCAGGTTTGAGTTCACGGTCATCGGTCGTTTATTAAATACGATATGCTAGGCGAGGTGAGGGGGGTTGTGTAATTCGCCAAGATGCAGCATCTCCTTGTTGCCGTCATCCTTCTCGTTAGTCTTTTGTTACCCCCTGTACAAGACGCATTTGTATTTTCTTTGTATCATGGAAAACCAGTGGTCCCTGTGGTTTGACGAAAAGTATAACAATTTCATCGATAAATTCAAGCACCAACAAGTGAATAAGTGTGCAGCGAAAGTTTACACGAGACCTTGCGAAAGGCGAACCCGTGACAAATATTGTGACCATCACGAAAGACTTTTAAAGAGTGCTTGTAAAGCCTATCATTTTTGGGGCCATCGTGAATTTTATACCTCTTTTTACCAACAAAAATTTAATCAGGACGCCAAAAATGAGTGCTTGCGGAATATCATAGACTGCGAGGTCGAATCACGCAAAAGATTCGCCACTCAGTTTGGCCTTCATAACGATGAAGGCCACGCGAAGTGGATTAATTATTTACAAAATATAAGACCGACGAGTGACGAAGAGGAAGCCCTCGAAGATCGGAAAATTTTTTTGAAGGACTTATATAAAAACGTTATGTGCGAAGAGCGGGGGCCTGTCACAGGTATACTTGATTATCTACATATTGATGATATATCAGACATTTCGGACAATAAATGTTTCGATACGGTGATCAGGCCTTACCGCTCATGCAGCAATCTTTTGTGCGACAGGCAGAGCGTTGCCAACATTTTCGGGGGCCTCGTTCTCGGGCGCGATCCACGAGAAGAAGAGTGCTGGGCTTAAAAAGTGAAAAGTGAAAAAGCGACAAGTGAAAAAACATCGTGTGAAAAACTTTGTGTAAAAAATATCGCGGAAAAACAATGCGTAAAATGTAAAAAAGAAAAACGTGAAAAATTATAAAATGAAAAAAGTGAAAAGTGAAAAAGTGAAAAAACATCGTGTGAAAACTTTGTGTAAAAATATCGCGGAAAAACAATGCGTAGAATGTAAAAAAGAAAAACGAGCACAAAAATAACGTGAAAAGTTATAAAATGAAAAATGAAAAATGAAAAAACGAAAAAGCGTGTGTGTGTGTGTGTGTGTGTGTGTGTGTGTGTGTGTGTGCGTGCTGCGCGCGAAACATTGCGCGAAAATAATAATAGCGAAAAATGAAAAAAGGACTTAATGAAAAAATGAAAAAGTGTGTGTGTGTGTGTGAATAAATAAAAAATAAATAAATTAAAATAATAAATAAATAAAAGTGCGCGTAAATAGTGCAAAAACAATAGCACAATTGCGGGAAAAACACTGCCCGAAAAAGAGGAGGAGGGGGTGCGATGAGGAAGACGAAAACGAAATGGTGAGTAAGTTAAAAAATTCTTACGGGTGTGTGTGTGTGTGTGTGTGTGTGTGCGTGAGGGAATAACGGAGGAGGGGGAGAAGCGTGCAACTCTGACGAAAGTGGTTTTTTTACTCAATAATAATAATAATAATAATAATAATAATAATAATAATAATAATAATAATAATAATAATAATAATAATAATAATAATAATAATAATAATAATAATAATAATAATAATAATAATAATAATAATAATAATAATAATAATAATAATAATAATAATAATAATAATAATAATAATAATAACAACAACAACAACAACAACAACAATAACAATAATAATAATAATAATAATAATATCTCCGGCGAAAAGTGGAGGGGGAATAATGCCGCTCTGACGAGAGTGGTGGGGGGATTACCCCCACCACTTTTTCGCCATAGTGGTACACCTACTACTCGCGATATCCGCCGCCTTTGTTGAAGATCTCGTTCGAATGTTGGTTACGTTCGTTCGTCTTATTCGCGAGAAACTGAGAACGATCTTCGATTATCGCAATTCATCTTCGATCTAATTAAATATTATGGTTACTTTTTTGGTATGGAATAAAAATAAAACTGGATTATCTTGTATTGCAATTTTCCCGTTTGTTTAATTTCGCAGTGATTTTTTTTCATTTCGACCTTCCTATCTCTCGAATTCACGTTATTTCCATACACCAGAAACTTCGTGCATTTTTTCAAACCAGTCTTGATGGCATTAAAAGTACATTTATAGTGCGGTCGCCTGCGTAATTAATGCTTGTAGACGGCCCTACTTTTTTTTCATAGTCGCTTTCCAGTTTAAGGAATTTTTGTCATTTTTTTTTGCATTAACAAGCGGGAAAACGTAGGAAAAAGTGGAATTTAGGATATGTTCTACAAGACATTTAGTTGTCACTCAGAAGGATTTTGCTCTAACGGATATTTCAATTTTACTAATGTCATTTCACTTTGCAAAAATAGCGTAAATTGATTAATTAACGCGATATAGTATTGAAACTTTAAAAAAACGTACGTCAATGATATTTAAACTAACCAGCATCCAGTGAGTGCATATTAAAACGTCCTTAGGGGATTTGTTAACCGACGTTATACAAATATTTTCGAATACAACATACAATATCCCTATATTACGAAGTTATGAGTGACTACAAAAATATTCCTGAAGAATCGATACATTAACCTTATAAACGGATGTCCTTAATGAGAATCAAAGTTGATATCGAAGCAGGTAATTCCAATTCAGAGAGTGAATAGGTTGTGTTGATTAGGACATGAGCGCATAGTCGAAGTGAACCACCATATTTTACGAAGTATGCCTGATAACATAATAACTGTTATTAAGGGGGTCCTCTAGTTTCTCGGCTGTTTTTTTATGGCTTTCTCAATAATTTCTTACGGACAAACCATCGGAAAAATCAATCTCATTGTGTTGCATAATCTTTATTAACATTTGAATAAGCTTTACAAATTTTTTGAAGTTAAAATATATAATAGAATAAAAGTTATAGTGACCAACAGGAAGACATTAAGTAAAAGAGGTGCTTGACGGTGACCAAGATTGCGGCTGTTCTGCTTATCTGAAATCAAAAAACCGAACGGCATTTTAATCTTCATATTTAAGACTAGCGATTGAACTAGAGTGAATTTGAAATTACAAAAATTGACTTTTTTATACACTTTTGAAAATTACATTCTATTTTTTACCCATTTTGTATTGAGTTTTTTGCTCGTAGAAAAAAAATTATCGGAGCAATCATGATAATCCTAGTTCAATCGCTGGCTTATAACATATTAAAGATGCTGTATAAATTTGAACAAGATCGGTGCAGTAGTTTCTGAAATATCGTGGTCACCGTTTCGAAAAATGGTGTTTTGAGAAAAACGCGTTCGAAAGTTCGTGCATGTAATTTATACTAAAAATGTCATCTCACCTTCGTAACTGCCACAGCAAAACTGAACTAACCGACGCTTCACGGCGTCTTAGTCAATATTCAAAAGCGTCTGTCAATGGTCTCGGCTCCCCTTTACTCGGGCAATACAATGGTCAGCGCCGCTCGACTTTCGGAGCAGCCCGGCGCGCGCTCCGCATACCTGCTCCGTTCCAGGGCCGTAACTTGTAAACCACTTCGAATATCGAAAAATCCTTTGGCACAGATTTTCTGCACATGTTGTAAGAATATACTAATCGCAAAAATTAAAGGAGCAAGAAAAATTTCCAAATTTTTCGGTGATTTTCAACAGGCTGTATTCTAGTAAAAAATGGTCGTATCGAGGTCATAAAAAAAGCATTTCAAAGCTCCGACATTCTAGTTTTTAAATCTTTCGGTCAAAAATGTTTAGGATCTACGCTTCTTACGAAATTTCAAGGAATGGCGCAAAATAAAATTTTCAAAATTTGTTTACCTTTTTATTTTTGTTCCACGGGCTTGGAAATTTTTTTCCAGCTACACCAATACCTGGACCAGGTAGCCTGTTTATCCAGCTTCAATTTTGTTTTTTAGTTTTTTCTTTGCGTTGATTTCTCGCAGAGATATCCGACTTTGAATGAAAAAGATCGTTTTGTCTTTAACCACTGATGTCTCAGCAACCAGTTGGCGTACAGAAATTAATCGGGCTGATTCGGAAGTAGAATAAATTTTTCTACAAGATCCTTTGAAGAGTATTGGGGAATTTTTTTTTCTCACCCTTAACATTCAAGTGAAAGAAGTACAAAAAAGTGACTTTTTTCCTCGATTTCGTAAATCGACTGCAGCTTTGCTAATATTGATGGGAAGGCTCATGTTTTAAGGAAAATTTACAGCTAAATGTACCCCCAATAACTCTGTCAATTTGCAGATCGATCCATTGAACGGTTCTTCCGACCGCGGTTAAATTGACAATGCAGTTTTGACTTTTTCAATTTTTTCTTCTTCTAATATTTTGGCGGTAATTTGGCGGTAATTGGCGGACTAATTGGAAAATTTGGCGGTCCACCGTTTTTTTGGAAAATGTAAATCAATTTCGAGCGTGAAGTTGGCCTCAAAATTTCTAATTTTCAACTATTCTGGTTCTATAAGGCGTCAATCGATGGGAAATTTTTTGATGGTCACGCACATACTCGTCGGAAAATTCAATGGAGCGTAGATTTAATTAAAACACGGATTTTTCCAACCTTGAGTAAGCGTTACCTGGTGGGTATTCTATGCCTCATATACAAGATACCTGGCGGGTAACGTTACCCACCGGTTGGAACAACCCGGCCTCAAAGTGATTTCACAATAGGCGGCTCGTGTTTCAAAGCAACTTAACGAACGCAAAATTTTTTAGCAATCCTAAATCTATTAATTTGGAAAAATTTATTTCTAATAAATAATATGAAGAATTAAAATTGAAACAAAATACATATACCCACTAATACCAACGTACCGCTGCTAACGAGGGAGGCCGGAGGGGCTTGAGAATACATCCAGTACATTTCTGGTTTGAACGACCAATTCGGGCAAAGGATTATACGAGAAGTGTACTAGACGTGTCGTTCCGTGCCGTAGATGGAATGTTTGTGTTTGTATCCACCACCACCTTCACAGCATTCATTCAACCACTTTTACTGCGCCGAAGTGGCTCCGGACACCAATCGGTCACTGAAGTAAGGTCAGCCGGTATCAAATCGACGGCAATAAACAATAACTAGACGAATTGCCGTCGCTCTCAAAAGTTACTAGGTATGCCGTCGATGGCAAAGCAGAAGGCTGAAATACGCTGAAATATTCTCACCGTCGATACACAAGAAATATCAATGGCAAAACAGTTTTTTGCCGTGTCTTCTGCAGAAGACGAACGCCGGTAATTATTAACAGCTTTAGTATTTTGATTCCTCAATGCGATATTAAAGATGTTCTCATTCTCGTTTCTGCAAGCAGAACCGAGTTGCCGCCAAAAATCTAGATCTAGGCGGTGCGATCCCCGTTGCATAGTAAGTATAAAAAAAGACCCGCTGCAGAGTTTCACGCAGACGAATTTCCTAAAGAAATTCCAGGACAGTCCTGAAAAATACCATAGGACATATATATGGGGCATTCCACGCCAAATCGACCACTTTAAAACCTGACCCCTTTCGATTTGGCTGAAACTTTTTTATTTTTTTCTACCCTATGAAAAAGATTTTTCAGAATTTTTTCAGATTTTTTTACGAAACCGATAAAAAGTTATGAATATTTCAAAAAAAATGGCCTTTTATTTTTCAAATGTCCATAACTTTTTCAAAAATTGACGAATCGGGATGTTTTTTTTTCAAAATTTTCGTTTTTAAATGTACTTTTCAGAAAAATATTTAAAAAAATGATTCAGAGCTATCTTCATTGTTTTTTTTCTACTTTTCGGAAAAAAACGAAAATTTCTCGATGATTACCATTTTTAATTTTTAATTTTTTTTCTTTATTAGAAACCTTGATATTTTCTGTAAGTTCTCTGAAATTTTCAGAGTGGGGAAATTTTTTCTTCTATTTTTTTTCAATTAAAAAAAAAAAAAATTTTTTTCACTCAGCCTATTTCTTATAATACTACTCTAGGGATTTATAATTATGTAGAGAGAACGTCGAAGTTAAAAAAAAAAAAAAATGACATTCAAATCTCATGAATTAAAAAAAAATAGCTATTGATTTTTCAAATGTCCATAACTTCTTCAAAAATTGCCTTATCGGGATGTTTTTTTTCCAAAATTTTCGTTTTCAAATATACTTTTCAGAAAAATATTTAAAAAAATGATTCAGAGCTATCTTCGTTGTTTTTTTTCTAATTTTCGGAAAAAAACGAAAATTTCTCGATGATTACCATTTCTAATTTTTAATTTCTTTTTTTTATTAGAAACCGTGATATTTTCTGTAAGATGTCTGAAATTTTCAGAGTGGGGAGATTTTCTCTTCTATTTTTTTTTTCAAATTATTTTCATTGTTTTCTCTTCTATTTTTTTTTCAAATTGAAAAAAAAAATAGAAGAGAAAATCTCCCCACTCTGAAAATTTCAGACATCTTACAGAAAATATCACGGTTTCTAATAAAAAAAAGAAATTAAAAATTAGAAATGGTAATCATCGAGAAATTTTCGTTTTTTTCCGAAAATTAGAAAAAAAACAACGAAGATAGCTCTGAATAATTTTTTTAAATATTTTTCTGAAAAGTACATTTAAAAACGAAAATTTTAAGAAAAAAAACATCCCGATAAGGCAATTTTTGAACAAGTTATGGACATTTGAAAAATCAATAGCCATTTTTTTTTAATTCATGAGATTTGAATGTCATTTCTTTATTTTTTTAACTTTGACATTCTCTCTACATAATTATAAATCCCTAGAGTAGTATTATAAGAAATAGGCTGAGTGAAAATTTTTTTTTTTTTTAATTGAAAAAAAAATAGAAGAAAAAATTTCCCCACTCTGAAAAGTTTAGAGAACTTACAGAAAATATCAAGGTTTCTAATAAAAAAAAAAATTAAAAATTAAAAATGGTAATCATCGAGAAATTTTCGTTTTTTTCCGAAAAGTAGAAGAAAAACAATGAAGATAGCTCTGAATCATTTTTTTAAATATTTTTCTGAAAAATACATTTAAAAACGAAAATTTCGAAAAAAAAACATCCCGATTCGTCAATTTTTGAAGAAGTTATGGACATTTGAAAAATAAAAGGCCATTTTTTTTGAAATATTCATAACTTTTTATCGGTTTCGTAAAAAAATCTGAAAAAATTCTGAAAAATCTTTTTCATAGGGTAGAAAAAAATAAAAAAGTTTCAGCCAAATCGAAAGGGGTCAGGTTTTAAAGTGGTCGATTTGGCGTGGAATGCCCCATATATATATATGTAATGGTGTTTTCAAAGATCTTAAGGAAAGTTTCTTGAGGAAAAAACATCGCCTAACTGTAAAAACCTACAAACAATGCCTAGAAACTCGGTTTCTATGGAGAAACCGGTTTCTCCGTAGATACCGAGTTTTTAGGCGTTGTTTGTAGGTTTTTACAGTTAGGCGATGGTTTTCCCGTAGAAACCGCGTTTTCAGGCGTTGTTTCTAGGTTGTTACAGTTAGGCGATGTTTTTCCCTCAAAAAACTTTCCTGAAGGTCCTTGAAAACACCATCACATATATCTGTATAGAAACTCTGCATGTGACGGTTCATTTTAAATTAATAACGAATTACCATGGCTCGTCTTGTGCAGACACGGCAAAAAACTGTCTGATACCGTCGATATTTCTTGTGTATCTACGGCAAGTTTCTCGGTCTGCTCCGCCATCGACGGTACATCGACGATACATCGACGGCACACCTAGTAACTTTTTCGGGTGACGGCAATTCGCCTAGTTACACGCCGGGTATCCTGCAGATAAGGCATAGGATACCCGCTGGGTAACGCTCACCCGAGGTTGGAAAAACCCGTTTTTTAATTAAATCTATGCTGCACCAAATTTTCTAACGAGTATGTGCGTGATCGCCAAAAAATTTCCTATCGATTGACGCCTTATAGAACCAGAATAGTTGGAAATTAGAAATTTTGAGGCTAACTTCACGTTCGAAATTGATACAAAATGGTACAAAAAGTCGATAAGAATGTAAATCAATTTCGATTTAATTGAAAAAGATTTAATTGAAAAACGGGTTTTTTCAACCTCGGGTGAGCGTTACCCAGCGGGTATTCTATGCCTTATCCGCAGGATACCCGTCGTGTAACTAGGCGAATTGCCGTCACTCGAAAAAGTTACTAGGTGTGCCATCGATGTATCGTCGATGTACCGTCGATGGCGGAGCAGATCGAGAAACTTGCCGTAGATACACAAGAAATATCGACGGTATCAGATAGTTTTTTGCCGTGTCTGCACAAGACGAGCGATGGTAATTCGTTATTAATTTAAAATGAACCGTCACATGCAGAGTTTCTATACAGATATATGTGATGGTGTTTTCAAGGACCTTCAGGAAAGTTTTTTAAGGGAAAAACATCGCCTAACTGTAACAACCTAGAAACAACGCCTGAAAACGCGGTTTCTTTGGGAAAACCATCGCCTAACTGTAAAAACCTACAAACGACGCCTAAAAACTCGGCATCTACGGAGAAACCGGTTTCTCCATAGAAACCGAGTTTCTAGGCATTGTTTGTAGGTTTTTATAGTTAGGCGATGTTTTTTTCTCAAGAAACTTTCCTTCAGATCTTTGAAAACACCATGACATATATATATATATATATATATGTCCTGTGGTATTTTCCAGGACTGTCGTGGAAGTTACTTAGGAAATTCGTCTGCGTGAAACTCTGCAACGGGTCTTTTTTTATACTTACTATGCAACGGGGATCCCACCGCCTAGATCTAGATTTCTGGCGGCAACTCGGTTCTGCTTGCAGAAACGAGAATGAGAACATCTTTAATATCGCATTGAGGAATCAAAATACTAAAGCTGTTAATAATTACCGGCGTTCGTCTTCTGCAGAAGACACGGCAAAAAACTGTTTTGCCATTGATATTTCTTGTGTATCGACGGTAAGAATATTTCAGCGTATTTCAGCCTTCTGCTTTGCCATCGACGGCATACCTAGTAACTTTTGAGAGCGACGGCAATTCGTCTAGTTATTGTTTATTGCCGTCGATTTGATACCGACTGACCTTACTTCAGTGACCGATTGGTGTCCGGAGCCACTTCGGTGCGGTAAAAGTGGTTAAATGAATGCTGTGAAGGTGGTGGTGGATACAAACACAAACACTCCATCTACGGCACGGAACGACACGTCTAGTACATTTCTCGTATATTCCTTTGCCCAAATTTGTCGTTCAAACCAGAAATGTACTGGATGTATTCTCAAGCCCCTCCCTCATTAGCAGCGGTACGTTGGTATGAGTGGGTATATGTATTTTGTTTTAATTTTAATTCTTCATATTATTAATGAGAAATAAATTTTTCCAAATTAATAGATCTAGGATTGCTAAAAAATTTCGCGTTCGTGAAGTTGTTTTGAAACACGAGCCGCCTATTGTAAAATCACTTTAAGGCCAGGTTGTTCCAACCGCTGGGTAACGTCACCCGCCAGGTATCTTGTATATGAGGCATAGAATACCCGCCAGGTAACGCTCACCCGAGGTTGGAAAAACCCGTTTTTTAATTAAATCTATGCTCCACCAAATTTTATAACGAGTATGTGCGTGACCGCCAAAAAATTTCCTATCGATTAACGCCTTATAGAACCAGAATAGTTAGAAATTAGAAATTTTGAGGCTAACTTCACGCTCGAAATTGATTTACATTCTCCAAAAAAACGGCGGACCGCTAAATTTTTAATTAGTCCGCAAATTACCGCCAAATTACCGCCAAAATATTAGAAAAAGAAAAATTTAAAAAAGTCAAAATTGCATTGTCAACTTAACGTCAGGGGGCAAGTACGAGAACGGTCTGTGTACGTTACGGGTTGACCGCAGTGTTTCCACGGAAGCATTGTTGGCTCATCCTGTGCGTGCCTTTCACGATCCGGTCCTGGGAGACTTGGCTCTCAGGCGGATGAGGCCACACTGGGGCGCTCTGAATGTTTCTCACACAAACATCGGGCGCTCCGTGGTCTTGTCCCTCGGTTATTCTTGTCGGGGAGTGACGCCCCCGCTCAATTAGTCAACCGAAGCTGCTCGTCGCTAAGGCGGGCAGCGACTTGATGGGAGGCCTGGATAAGCGATTTGACCGAAATACGCTAGGTTTGTCCGGTGCTTGCGCTTAATCCTGCGGAGGAGTTTGACGCCCACAACCGGCCCAGTCATAGGTCCACCGGAAGGAGTCTAGCTACCGTTTTGAAAGTGAGGTAGCTAATGCCCTTAAGTGGGCCAAGTTGCTGCCATTAGAACGAGAGTAGCAGCGCGGCAGAGCTCGAGTAACCACGTTCCTTCGTGGTAGCCTCTTGCACAAGGAGCCTCCGCGAGGCGTTCCCTGGTAACGTGAAGTTTCCTGAGAAACTAAGCGGCTAATTCCTGATGTCAAATGCGGCATGTCGTCCGGTGGTGGCTAGCCAGTGCGTAGAGATGGTTTGCGTGAGGCACCTCCAAGTGGGGTGTCTCGTATTGATTTTTTTGTGCTGCCGTGTATGCCTTTAAAGGCGAGGTCACACAGGGATGGCGACTTCGGTTGTCATTTCCTTTATAATAAATGTCAACTTAACGTCAGTGTTCTTCCGGATCGATTGATCGAAATTTCCAAAAAAATTGAAGGAGCAAGATTTTTGTTTCTGAGGATCGGGCAATCTTCTTAGAAATGGGTAAATTGATTTCTTATCGACTTTTTGTACCATTTTGTATCGGTTACCGGCTAATTAAAAAAAAAAAAACTGAAATTTTTTTTTAATTTTCGAATTTTTTTTTTCAAATTTGATTTCCAAATTCTTGATTAAAATTTCCAAAATAATGAAAGGAACAAGGTTTTTGTTTCAAACCATCGAGTAATCTTCTTAAAAATGGGTAAATTAATTTTTCTTTGACTTTTTTACAACTCTGTTTCCGTTATTGGTTGAATTTGAATGTTTTTGCGAAAATTTGGAGTGTTGCTCATCAACAAGTCGAAGAAAAATTAATTGACCCATTTTTAAGAAGATTACTCGATGTTTCGAAACAAAAACCTTGTTCCTTTCATTTTTTTGGAAATTTTAATCAAGAATTTGAAAACAAAATTTGGAAAAAAAAATTAAAAAATTAAAAAAAAAAATTTAATTTTTTTCGTTTTTTTGTTTTTTTTTTAAATTTAGCCGGTAACGGATAAAAAATTATACAAAAAGTCGATGAGAAATAAATTTTTCCATTCTTAAGAAGATTACATGATCTTCAGAAACAAAAATCTTGCTCCTTCAATTTTTTTGGAAATTTCGATCAATCGGTCCAGAAGAACTGTTCAATGGATCGATCTGCAAATTGACAGGGTTATTAAGGGTACATTCAGCTGTAAATTTGCTTTAAAACATTAGCCTTCCAATCAATATTAGCAAAGCTGCAGTCGATTAACCAAATCGAGGAAAAAAGTCACTTTTTTGTACTTTGTTCAGTTGAATGTAAAAGGTGAAAAAAAATTCCCCAATACTCTTGAAAGGATCTTGTAGGAAATGTTTTCTAGTTTCCGAATCTGCCCGATTAATTTCTGTACGCCGACTGGTTGCTGAGATATCAGTGGTTAAAGACAAAAAGATCTTCTTTCATTCAAAGTCGGATATCTCTGCGAGAAATCAATGCAGAGAGAAAACTAAGAAACATAATTGAAGCTGGATAAATAGGCTACCTGGTCCATGAATTGGTGTAGCTGGAAAAAATTTCTCCAAGCCCGTGGAACAAAAATAAAGGGTGAACAAATTTTGAAAATTTTCTTTCGCGCCATTCCTTGAAATTTCGTAAGAAGCGTAGATCCTTCAAATTTTTGACCAAAAGATTGGAAAACGAGAATGTCGGACCTTCAAAATGCTTTTTCTATGACCTCGATATGACTATTTTTAACAGCCTGTTGAAAATCACCGAAAAATTTGGAAATTTTTCGTGCTCCTTTAATTTTTTCGAGCAGTGTATATATGTCATAAGAATATATATTCGCATCGATAAGAAGTATCGTCAACATTGACAATATCAGAATTGAAATAGTGAATTATGAATTCAGAGAAAAATTATTCCATCATGAATAATCATTGTATGGAATTTTACAGAGATATGCAGTGAGCCCGTACTTGTTGGAGATTGTGAGGGACGACATAACCGATTATATTTCGATTCGTCAACCGGATTCTGTCACTTTTTTCTATATAGCGGGTGCAAAGGCAACAGAAACAATTTCCACACAAAAGAAGAGTGCGAAAAACTTTGCGTCAATCATGAAAGTAAGTTTTGGTGCCATTTTCGCCTAATCGAACAAAAAGATTTTCCCTCGTATTAAGAACAAAATTTTGGAATAATTTCGCATGCTGACTGAAACCCAAATTACCGTGGAAGAAAGAAGACCTGTGGAAAATTTCAAAGTTTCTATCAGTAGTGTGTTGAGCTATCACATACCAGCTTAGAGTCGACAAGGATTCAAAACGAAGCGTGAAAAGTGTAGTGACACTGTGTCAGTTTTCATCCATTAACAGCTGTAGATGCTTGAGATTTATTACCTAGCTATTTATCTTTTATACGATTTTCACATTGAGGTAGCTGCTTTTTCCAAACACCCGTGTAAAAAAAAGGTCTATGTATATATGCGATAGATCTACGTAGGACGTCTATGTAAAGTCCACCAACGGGAACGATTATAGACGTAAATGCGGACGAAGAAATTTTGGAAAAAATATAAAACCAGTGTTCACAGATCCAGGTAGATGTACATAGACTACTCGAATTACCAAAATGGACATCGTCCACACACATCTCGATAGATCTACGTCGACCACTTGGTATACAAAAATCAATCTAGGTATCTTAAATCTACGTAGATCTTTATAGATTAACATAGACCGCCCGATTCACTATAGTCTACCTCGTCGTTTCATGATCTACATAGATCTATCAAGATCTCTGTAAATGAAGCCACTCCAAGCTCAATGTAGATCTTTATAGATCTACATAGACAAGTTTCTCTTACTGTTCAGAAAAGCGTGTAGTTGCCAGAGCTCCCGCGAGAGACCCTCAGTGAACGGTCAAGCTCTCGCTGGACTCTGCATTACCCGTGGCTCTCGCGACTCTATCACCTCCAAACGGTGGCTCTCTCGCGGCGATCGATCATCGCCTCGTCACTTCGTTCTGGCAATCCCTTCGATTACCATCGATCATCGGCCATCTTTCAATTTCTCGGTTTTCTTTCTGTATTTCCTCGAGCTTTTGGACGATTTACGACCGGCCAAGAGCGCAACCGGTTGGCTTCACGCGGTAACTTCACGGAAACCATTTACTTCGATTCGGTGCGGTTTTCTTCGAGAATTTGCCCGCATTCATTATTCACGTGACACGTGGCGTCGTCCGCAACGTCCACCATTTTTTGGCCTCTCTTCGATCGCGCATAGTCATCGCCGAGGCGAGACTCTTGAACATTTTTGGAACGTTGATTATCTAATTTTGAACGTTAAACCTATTGTATTACTAAATAACGAAATATTGTGTGTACGCGAGTGAGGTTTTTCATCGCCTGCAACGAACTTCCGGCCACTTCGTTCCCTTCAACCTTCCACCTTTTTCGCCCAATTTCCCAACCAGTCAATTCAGGCATTTTTGGGTTCTTCATGGACATGGTCCTTCGAGCTGGATAGGGAAATTGGCGAAAACTGTGAAAGTTCATCGGTGAATCTCGAGAAACTTCGAGTTCGCTGCCTGCGTGCAACACGTGGCCAGTGCACGCGCACCGAAAACGTCGAGAGAGCGTCTCTTCTCGTGCGCGCGCATTCTCTTTCGTTGCTTCGCCCGCACGAGCCTCGTGGCAGTTTCTCTCTCTCCCTTTCGTGATATCGGACTCGGCTTGTCCGTTACGTTCGGTACTTCATCGGTGCTTCGTGTGTGCGCGTATCACGTGACTTTCGTGCGCGCAGTGGGTTCTCGTCGAGCCGATTTACGCGTCTCACGATCATTCGAGTTCGTCGAGACGATATACACGTGTTTCGTGCTTCGTTTTGGGACCTTTCCGACTCTACGCGCATCACGGACATTCTCTTCACGAGTGTGTGTGCGTAGTTCGTGATTTTTCGCACAAATCGCGATTTTTCGGGCCCTTCGTTCGACGCTTCTCACGGACATTCTCGATCTTCGAGTGCGAGCGAGCATCGCGTGACTCTTCGTGCACCACGGCATAGTCTACGCGTCAACTCCCGCAGTCTTCAGCTATTCTAGGCGAATTTACTTGTTTTTTCGAGTTCTTCGCTAATCATCGCGTGACAAATTTCACGAATCGAGTTTGTTCGCGTATTCAATCGTTTTTTGGCTCGATGTGCGCGAGACACGAACATTCTCGTGACCGAGTGTGTGCGCGTACTTCGTTTTCTTTGACTTTTTGGTTTTTTCGAGTGCGTCACACACACATTCTCGTCGCCGAGTGTGTGTGCGTACTTCGTTTTGTTCTGGGTTTTTCCAATTTTTTTTCCGTGCGCGTTACACAAACATTCTCGTCGCCGAGTGTGTGCGCGTACTTCGTTTTCGTTTCGTTTTTTTTTTTTTTTTTCGTGCGCGTTACACAAACATTCTCGTCGCCGAGTGTGTGCGCGTACTTCGTTTTCTTCGGTTTTTTGGTTTTTTTCGTGCGCGTTACACGAACATTCTCGTCGCCGAGTGTGTGCGCGTACTTCGTTTTCTTCGGTTTTTTGGATTTTTCGTGCGCGTTACACAAACATTCTCGTCGCCGAGTGTGTGCGCGTACTTCGTTTTCTTCGGTTCTTAGGTTTTTTCGTGCACGTTACACAAACATTCGCGATCTTCGAGCGTGCTTGCGTATCGCGACTTCGTCGTCGTTTCCATCATGACGACTAACGTCGCGAAGATGGAACGTCGAATTGCAGGGCTCTTCAGCACCTTCAAGTGCATCGATGGCATCGCTGAGAAGACTGCCTCCGCAACTCTTCAGACGATGTCCAAAACCCTGGCGTTGACTCGGCTGGACCTTCTTGAGGCCAATTGGACGCGCCTCCAGCACGAGCACGCCAGTTTACTAGAGATGAACTGCGAGAATTTCGCAGAACACGACTATTTCATCGATGAGGTCGAGGCTCAATGCCAAAGCGCATACGAAAGCGCGAAGGTGAGTCTCCTCGTCATCAAGGAGCACTTCAAGCGGACCGAGCCCACTGGAGCCAACCTCGCCGATCTTTCGGCCATCGCACCCAACGCGCTACGACGGACGCTTCCGGACATCAAACTTCCGGTCTTCGACGGAGACTTCAGGGCTTGGCGCTCCTTCCATGACCTCTTCGTCTCAATGGTTGGCAACAATTCGGACATCACTTTAGTTGAGAAGATGCACTATTTGCGCACTTCTCTCAAGGGCGAGGCAGCGCAGCTGATCGCCAATCTTCCGGTCACTTCTGAGTCGTTTGCTTCTGCCTGGGACACCCTTCAGGAGAGGTATAAAAACAAGCGAATCCTGATCAATTCACAGCTTGACAGACTTTTCGGCATCCCTCGAGTCACTTCACGGTCAGCCAAGGTGCTCAACAACCTCATTAACACCACGGCTAAAGTTACGAACGCTCTTCGGGCGCTCGACACTCCGGTAGATCACTGGGATCTGGTGCTGGTTCACATCCTTGCGTCACGGCTTGACCAACACCTTCGAGAGCAGTGGGAGGTAAAATTGGGCGCTTCAACCGACCCTGCGACGTTCGCACAGTTTCGGTCGTTCCTCATCGCTCTTGCCAGAGCTCTTGAGAGTCTGGAGGCGCGGACGGCCGATGAGACCCCACAGTCGGCCGCTTCATCCGAAGTTTCTCGCGCCTCGGGAGCTAAAACGTCTCACTAAGCAACCAGCGCGAGGGCTTATACTTCACGGGCTGAGGACTCCTCTGAAAGGTCGGACAAGCAAGAAAAGCCCTCGGATCTGGACAAGAAGTCCGCGGCGGCGGTTTTTTCGAAGGGCCCTCTTCATCCGGCTGGATCGGCCACCCAGCAGTGTCACTTCTGCCTCAAGGGACACTTAATCGTCTCATGTCCGCTCTATCGGCAGAAGAGCGCCAAGGAGCGGCGCTAAGTAGCAGAGCAACGGCGGCTCTGCTACAACTGCCTCGGGCCGCATTCCGCTGTCAATTGCCGAGTTAGCAAGCAGTGCTTCGAGTGTAGAGAAACACACCACACTTTAATCCACATCGGAGCCAAAAGGAATTCGGGCGCTTCAAACCATCAGGCAGCTGCCTCGACGTCAACGGCAACATCGTCGCCAACCGAGCCTCAGACTCGACTCCGTAAAGGTCACCAATGCGACGGAACTTCGAGTCCCTTCAACCCAGCCTCGATCGGTCTTACTTCTCTCGGCAATTCTTCTACTTCATCGGTGCCACTTCAAAACGCTTCTTCATCCTCAACTTCGACGTCGGCGCATTCGGCGTCACTGCAGCGAGCTCTTCGACCTTCAGTCTTCTTGGCGATGAGTCAAGCCATGGCCTCTTCACCGTTGGGCTCTTCACAACGGATTCGTCTTCTAATTAACCCTGGCGCTGAGCTATCTTTCGTATCGGAGCGAATTGTGCACCTTCTTCGCCTCAAGCGCGTGTCAGCCTCGCTGAATATTCTCGGCATTGGCAATCAATCAGCAGGTCGCACGCGGGGAGGTGTCACCTTCAGGCTTTCTTCAATACACGATTCGGCTCTTTCCGTTAACGTCACAGCCTTTGTGCTAAAAGTCTTGACAGCATCACTTCCGTCATTCTCGTTTAACGGGAAATGGGCGCACCTTCAAAATCTTAAACTTGCCGATCCTGAATTTCAAACGCCAGGGCTGATTGACATCATAATCGGAGCTGATTCATACGGCCTTCTCATCGAATCAGACGTGAAAAAAGGCCGACCAACTGACCCAATAGCGCAACGGACTCTTCTCGGATGGATAATACTTGATCCGGTTGACGTTTCAACTTCAACCTCAGTTCGGGTTCAGCACGCCTCCGCCGATGAGGATGTCGCGTCGCTTCTTTCAAAATTCTCGAAACAGGAGGAAATTCCGTCGGACTCAGCCCCTACAACTGAGCCCGAGGATTTCTCCTGTGAGGAACACTTCAAGGGAACGCATTCACGAGACGAAGACGGGCGATATACAGTCCGCCTCCCCTTCAGAACTTCACCATCGTCTCTCAGGGATTCCTTCACGGCAGCTCGGTGCTCCCTGGTTCAACTTCAGAAGCGACTCTCGCTTAACGCAAGTTATCGAGAGTTGTATCACGGCTTTCTTCAGGAGTACGAGACGTTGTCTCACATGGTACGAGCTTCCGCTGGGCCAGCTTTGACCCCCGTGTACTATTTGCCCCATCACGGTGTTTTCCGGGCTCGCAGCACCACTACAAAGCTTCGAGTGGTCTTCAACGGGTCGTGCAAAACGAGCAATGGTGCTTCGCTTAACGACCTCCTCTACACGGGCACCAAACTTCAACAGGACACTTCTGACGTACTTCTTTGGATCCGACGGCATCGTTTTATCTTCGCGACGGACATCACAAAGATGTACCGTCAAATCAAACTTCATTCGGATGATTGGAACCTTCAACGGATCTTGTGGGTTGATGAGCAGGAGCACATCATCCCCTTCTGCCTCATCACCGTCACGTACGGCCTCAGTTGCGCCCCGTTCTTGGCGATTCGAGTCATGCTTCAACTTGTCGAGGACGAAGGGCACAACTTTCCATTGGCGGTACTTCCGTTGACGAAGAGCAGGTACGTTGATGATATCTTGGGCGGTGCAGATTCAACGGCGGAACTTCAAGCATCGTCACTTCAACTTCAAGAGATCTGCAACTGAGGGGTTTTCCACTTCAAAAATGGTCGTCAAACTCCACGGAACTTCTTCAAAAGGTGAGCCATTCCCTTTTAGAATCACACGCAGTCGTGATTCAACCAGAGGAATCCAGTGTCAAACTTCTTGGTCTCGTTTGGAACCCCCAAACCGACCACTTCAAGTTCACGCTTCAGCCGACCTTCAATCAATCAGTGACCAAACGGACAATCCTCTCGGAAACGGCGTAATAATTTGACCCGTTGGGCTTCGTTTCGCCAATCATCATCACGGCAAAGATGTTTTTTCAAGAGGCCCTCTTCCGGTTTCGCTTCATCAACGGTGGCTTCACTTCCGAGAGAACTCAGCGGATCTCTCGCTTATTTCTCTCCCTCGGTAGCTTCAACTAAAACCCTCGGCAACGGTTCAGCTTCACGGTTTTTCGGACGCCTCGCAACTGACTATGTCAGCCGTGGTTTACCTTCATTGAACTTCAGATGATGGCTCTTCAATCATCACTCTTATTGCCTCAAAGAAGAAGGTTGCACCTCTTAAGCGACTGAAAATTCCGCGGCTTGAGCTCACCACTGCGCTACTTCTTTCACGGCTGGTTTCGTACGTCCAGAAGACACTTGAACTTGGAGATGTTCCAGTGTTCCTCTGGACTGATTCGTTGGTCACATTAACTTGGATCACGTCGCATTCGGCTCGGTGGAAGGAATTTGTCCGAAATCGAGTCACTTCAATTCAAGAAATCACTTCGCACGTGACGTGGCGCTTCATTTCGGGCAAGGAGAATCCCGCAGACTGTACGTCTCGAGGAATGACACCTCGTCAACTTTCTCGGCATTCCCTCTGGTGGAATGGACCAACTTGGCTCTCGCAGCCTTGCACCAGTTGGCCTACTTCGTATTTCGAGATCGTCACCGATTGCGACCTCGAACAGCGTCCAGGTCTCACCTTCACTTCAACTTCAGGGCCTCTTCTACCGGTTTGGGACCTTCTTCCCTAAATCGGCTACTTCGAATCACGGCAATTTGCAAAAGAGCTTTTAGTCGCTTCAGGCGAGTTCCACATACTTCAATGACCAACCCGATTTCACGAGGAGACCTGGAAGACGTAAAATTTTTCTGGATACGCCTCATCCAACAGTCGCACTTCACTGCTGAGCTAAAGATAATTTCAAGCGGAGCGACACTTCAACGGAGCAATGCATTGGCCGCCCTCACACCTTTCATCGACCAACTCAGAGTCCTTCGTGTGGGTGGACGCTTCAAGCATTCGATCCTTCACTCCGAGGCAAGACATCCACCTGTTTTACCTCGGAATTCACGGCTAACAACACTGATAATTTCAGATGCCCATCTCCGGACTCTTCACGGCGGCACACAAGCAGCACTGGCCTATCTCCGCGGATCGTACTGGATTTTGGTTGGTCGAGCGCTAGTACGATCATACATTCTTCGCTGCACCACTTGCGCACGGTTTCAAGGCTTCAGAGTTCAGCAGTTGATGGGGCAACTTCCCTCGCCACGAGTCAGACCTTCACGTGCCTTCCTTCATTCTGGCTTGGGTTATGCCGAACCCTTCACGGTTAAGACTTGGCGAGGAAGAGCAGCAAAAACATACAAGGGTTATCTCGCAGTTTTTGTCTGTTTTTCTACTTCAGCGGTGCACCTCGAATTGGTAACGGACTACACTTCAGAAGCCTTCATCGCAGCATACGGCGGTTCTCTGGTCGACGGGGCATTTGTCACACGCTGTATAGTGACTGTGGAACGAACTTCAGCGGTGCAGATGCCACTCTTCAGGCTCTCTCCAAGGCTGGTTCAATGGAAATGAATCAAACTGAGACTGCACTTACGTATGAAGAATTTACGACTCTTCTTACGCAAGTCGAGGCAGTGCTCAAATCAAGGCCGCTTTGTGCTCTCTCGGATGACCCGGAGGATTTGTCATCCTTAACTCCGGGTCACTTCATCGTCGGTGAGGTACTTACCACAGTGCCTGAGCTATCTCTGACCTCAACGGCGGAATCTCGGTTGTCTCGGCAGCAACTTCTTCAAGCACGGCTCCAGCACTTTGAGCAGAGATGGTCAAGAGAGTACTTTCATCTGAGTCTCTCTACTTCAAAATGGCATCATCCTTCTAATGAGATACGAGTGGGGTCACTCGTCCTCATAACAGACGAAAGACTTCCTCCGACGCGGTGGCCACTCGCGCGGATCCTCGAACTTCACCCTGGCGAAGACGGCCTCACTCGAGTCGTCACACTTCAAACAGCAGCTTCCACCTTCAAGCGGCCGATCGCAAAATTATGCGTTCTGCCAACGGACTCTTCATCAACGGAGTTTGCCCAAGGCGGGGAGTGTGTTCAGAAAAGCGTGTAGTTGTCAGAGCTCCCGCGAGAGACCCTCAGTGAACGGTCAAGCTCTCGCTGGACTCTGCATTACCCGTGGCTCTCGTGACTCTATCCCCTCTAAACGGCGGCTCTCTCGCCGCGATCGATCATCGCCTCGTCACTTCGTTCTGGCAATCCCATCGATTCACATCGATTATCGGCCATCTTTCAGTTTCTCGGTTTTCTTTCTGTATTTCCTCGAGCTCTTGGACGATTTACGACAGGCCAAGAGCGCAACCAGTTGGCTTAACGCGGTAACTTCACGGAAACCATTTACTTCGATTCGGTGAAGTTTTTTTCGAGAATTTGCGCGCATTCATTATTCACGCGACACGTGGCGTCGTCCGCGACGTCCGCCATTTTTTGGCCTGTCTTCGATCGCGCATAGTCATCGCCGAAGCGAGACTCTTGAACATTTTTGAAACATTGATTCTATAATTTTGAACGTTAAACCTATTGTGTTACTAAATAACGAAATATTGTGTGTACGCGAGTGAGTTTTTTCATCGCCCACAACGAACTTCCGGCCACTTCGTTCCCTTCAACCTTACACCTTTTTCGCCCAATTTCCCAACCAGTCAATTCAGGCATTTTTCCGAACACTTACGATAATCTTAGCTCCAATCACCACGTACTAAATTTTCTCGTTAAGAACAACGTGGCTCGACTAACAGTAGTAAACAAATTCTGTAATACTCAGCGGGTTGCTGCCCTTCAAAAAAATGCACGCAGTTATCGACCCTGAGATTCCCGATTGCAGAGATTTGAGTTTTGGTATATCGTTTACCCCTTGTACTACTTTAACGCGATATGAGTATATCAAGTCTTCGTCGTCGTTGCAGCCATGCACTTTCATTTCTTTGGGAGTACTTTACCTTTTAATCCATCGTTATCCTGATGTCTGTTTCGTCGCGCTGCTTGTGGGAAAAAGTTTTAATTTAATTTATTTACAAAAAATAAATGAAAGCCACAAATGGATCAGTAGTTTGGTAAGTATAACAGATATGTTGATTTTGATCAATGTTACGTAGGTGTATTGAATTTATATATGAATTGAACTTTATTGTATTTCCCGCGTTTGATTAATCAATCGGTGAAGAATATAATATATATGATATATGTATGGAAATATTAAAAAATTAAACAATGATTTTTCTTAATATGATAATACCAAAATTACAGGAAACAATCACAGTGATACATGTTCTTACATGACAAACATTATTATTGTAAAATGGCGTGCGCAGAGCCATTACATCACGGATTAAATACAGCAATGCAGCAATGTGCTTTCAATCAAATTCAATTCCATTGACTTGCTCAATGACATACAGCTCATTATTTATTTTTACATGAAAGCAAACACTCTTCAATTGCGATACTGGTATTGCAAACATTTCTTCGTCAGGGAGCCGATCACAAAGGAAAACGGAATTAATTTGTGTATGTTGAAGTTACGTGTGGAACGTATTGGCGGTATGTAGCGGAACCAATATCACTACAAATTCCGAATTTTCGTTGCCTTTCCTATATGGGGCATTCCAAGTGAAATCGTTAGGTCATTTCCCTCAGATCATTAGATTCTTGCATAATTTTTTTTCGCATTGAATCTACTTTAAAAACAGCCTTGTGTTTGTAAAGAATTTTTTCGCCACTCATCCAGATGGCGCTACGATCGTTTTTTGGTAGAAAATGGATAACTGAAAAAACACATCTTTTTAAATTCTGTAATTTCTTGACAGAATCTGGGTCATAAATAAGGAATATCTATCATGATGAGAAAGTGGGATACGGCTGCCTCACATTTTTTTGAATAATTTTTTTATTTTCAGTTTCTAAAATAAAATAACAGAATTTATTCCTAATATTCATTATAGAAATAAAAACATCAATAAATATGAAATTGTGCATATTTTTCAAAATAAATGAGAATAATATATTTTTTTTAATAAAAGATTTTTCTCATGTACTTAGGAAAATATGCAAAATATTGAAATTTTCAAGACACCTTCACCTTCACAAGAAATATTGAGATTTATTTTTTTAACTTCATTTTAGAACTTAAATATATTAAGAATATTAAATAATGTGTAAGGCATGCGCATCTCACTTTCTAAACATGATATATATTACTCATTTATGACTCACAATCTGTGAAAAAAATTACAGAATTTGAAAAGATGTGTCTTTTCAGTTATCCCTTTTTTACACACAAACAATCGTCGCGCCACCTGAAGGAATAGCAAAAAAATTCTTTTAAAAAATTAGGCTTTTTTTGAAGTGGAATCAATGCGGAAAAAAATTATGCCTAGATCTGATGTCCTGAGGGAAATGGCTCCACGATTTTACTTGGAATGCGCTATATATACTGTCACATCAGCACTCCGGCAGTTTTACGAAAGCATAGACGATGCTTATGCGATGAACACTGTTGAAATAAAACATTACGAATGATGAGTTATATTTTCTCAAACGTCCATAGCTATCTTAGTTGTAAAATATACCATCCTTTAACTTCTATGTTCCTTCTCCATATCGAATCTTCTACGTTTTGGCGGCGTAGTTAGTAACCATTCCCGTTCTCTCATTATCGCTTCGTACCTCATCCGCTCCCATTTTTCTGCTTCACTCTCTACACTACCTGTTTGCTCATATCGTATGTGTCCTTTTCGTGGGCTTCATGTCTCCCCCCTGCCCATGCCCCCTCTTTCTTGTCTCTGTCTTTTTGAAATTCTGGAGCCGTCTGCAACACTTGTCTCTCCTGCTGTTTTCTTTATCTCTGCTTCAGCTTTCTTCTTTTGGTAGATTTTTTCAAGGTTTTTTGGTGATTCTTTCATCTTATTGCGTTCATCGGTGGTTGTTGTATATTTTCCCATTGCTTGCTTGCCCTGTAAGACAATATTTTCAGCTACAATTTTTCTTCGGTTTCGCATACCCTCGTTATTTGATTCTGCTCGACGCAGTGTATTACACATCTGTGTGATACAGCGATCAGATTGTTCTATTGAGAACTGTTTCTTCGAATCTGTCTGGACATACTCTGAAAAATGTATATATGAATTTCCAATTTACTTAAGAGTTTTTGAACGATGATGAAAAATTCTGTAGCTATCTCCTGTAACATTGAAAAATTATGTATTCCAATGGCAAAAGCTAAGTAGAATAATTCATAGAATATATGGGGCGTTCCACACCAAACCGGACACCATTTAGCTTTTGAATCTCCGATTTTTTTCAAAATTTGTTATGTTTTATATTGGTTGAAAGAGGTCTTCATGATTTTTTTCAATTTTTTTTTGTCGAGCTATTTTCAAGATATCGATTTTTCGAAAATTGGGCTACTTTTTTTTCAAACGCCCATAACTTTGGGCCGAATTGGACGTTTTTTCAAAATTTTTGTTTTTAAACGTACTTTTAAAACAAAATTAATACAAAATCTCAATCTTGAAAATGGATCGACCAAAAAAGTGAAAAAAATCATAGAGGCCTCTTTCAACTAATACTAGAACATAAACAAATTTGGAAAAAATCGGAGATACAAAAGCTATATAAATTATGCTAAATTAAAAATCGAAAAAAAAAATAGATTCCATCGTTTACCCATTATCTCGTTAGGCTTAAAAGTTGTGGAATGGATGACAGTTTTTTACGAAAATTTTTTAAGAAAATCGATCAGTACGTGTTTTTTGTAAATCAACAATTTATTTTTTAAACTTGAAAATCTCATAGAAATACGGTTTGAAATCTTTTTCGATATTTTTCATCAAAAGTAGGTTTAAAAACAAAAATTGTGAAAAAAATCGTCCCATTTGGCCCATTTTTCGCAAAGTACCCTAATTTTTGTAGCCTAAAAAGTAGCCTAATTTTCGAAAAATCGAAGTCTTGTAAACAGCTAAAAATAAAATTGAAAAAAATCATGAAGACCTCTTTCAACCAATACTAAATCATAAAAAATTTTGAAAAAAATCGTTGATGCAAAAGCTAAATGGTGTCCAGTTTGGTGTGGAACGCCCCATATATTTCGAAAGAGATACATTTGAGCGTGAATTGGGATTTAGTTATTTTTTATTTCCAGCTAGTGTATTCGAGCGCGTGGTAAGGTTGCATTTTTTTCTCCGAAGTATAGATGTTCCGAGGGACGCTCATTTGAGCGTGTACTGAGCATTAAGACGATATTCTGGTCTAGAATTTAAAAAAAATCAAGCTTTTTTCATATTCTTAAAGTTCAGACTTTTAAGAATATATGCACGAAAGAAATTTTTTTAATTCCAATAATTACGGAGTTATAGCTATTTTAGTGACACAGAAACTACGCCCGTCATGTGCGCCGGAGCAAATTGTACTATAAAAGTTTTTCTCAAAACTATACTTTTCTCAACACAGCTGACATGATATCTCAAGTTCTACTTAACCGATTTACTTCCGATTTTTCACCAATCTTTTATATATAACTATCGCCCCTAGCACTTTTATATCCAAATTATTATTTATTTATATATTTTATTATATATTTATTTATTTATTTTATTTATTACGATTGTAAAAAAAATCAAAAACTATGCAAAAAGAGTCGAGAAACGCCTTTGATCTACAGACCGCCGTGATTTCGCGATCTTTTTTCCGTTTTCTCTAAGGTAGGGGCTACAACGACATTCTTATTAATCAATTCTTATCAATTCTTACTGGCTTGACCTCCTTTTTTCGCCCTAACTTTACCAGCTTCCAACTTATTGAATTACCATGTTTTTCTCGGATATTCATTTGTTCATTGACAAAATATTAATAAATATTTGTTGTTTTTTTTCACCGAGCTCGACAAAACGCTCACACTGTATGTCTCTAGACCAGAATACCGCCTTGATTTTTTTTCAGGATCATATACATCTTATCGGAGAGTTTATTTAACCGTATTCTGCGATTAAAATTCATTTTTTCCATAAATGTTTCTAGAGTCGTTCATCCGAGTTCGTACTGACGGGGCCAGACTCGGCACTATTATTTATCAAAGTCGCTAGTGTAATGAAAATTATCTATTGTCATATTCTAAAATATTTACTCACCCTTAACGGCATGATAGATCTCGGAGGGTATGCCCTGCGTGTTATTTTTTCCCGTTCTCGTCATTGTTTTTAAAGAGTCGGTTCCAACTATAATCTTAAATAATCGTCGTGTCATTTCCCTGTGATTTTTTTGAATCGTATTGTGATGTGTTCTAAATCCAAATTGTTTATGTATAGATTAGACTGTATAAAAAAAATCGATAATTTTTTTATTAGCTTTATACAATCTTTATCTATACTTAAACATAAAAAAATAATTCTCGTGAAAGATGGGGCCGTTTCTTTAAGATTGAGCGGTATCTCATCGGACTTTTGTCTTTTTTATTTTGTTAATACGTAAATAACGAACTTGCATGAATGAAACATACCTTTCTTTATTTTAAAATGATGAATTTATTCTAAATTTATGTATAAATACTGAATATGGGGCGTTCTATCCCAAATCGTACAGTTTGAAAAACGTTTCTCCTTATTCCTCGATTTTTTATACTTTTCAGTACCCATCAAAAGACCCTGGCTGTTCAATTTTGAGATTTTTTTGATGACCCGTTCGAAAGATATTATATTAACAAAAAAAACGCTCTTTTTTGGTATTTTGGTCATAACTTCTTTAATAATGGTCCAAATGAAAAAAATAATTTTCAAAATTTTTTCTTTCATGGCCTTTCCAGAAAAAAATACAACAAAAATACTTTACATGTTTTTGAATGAGTTTTTTGAGTTTTAAACTTTGAATCGCATTCTCAAAAGTGAGTGTCATTTTTGATTTTTTTTTAATTTTTTGTTTTAAGCATCTATCTATTCAACAATTTTCAAAACTAGTCCGATCGTGGGATTTCCATAACTACTATTTAATTTATTCGATTTTTGAAAATTATGATTTTTTTCTTCATAAATTATTATGAATACCGATTTTTGTTACTGTGTAGTATTTTTTCAATCATTTTGAATTAATTTTGAAACTTTTTCCGCGTTAACAGATTTTTAAAGTAATAATTAATCGGTGAGCAAATAACAACAGTTCGAGGATTGTTTGAGTGGGCATTGAAGCTAAATAGTGTACCGAATATTGCTGTCAAATTTTCACCTGAGAAACTTTATTCAGATGCAAAAGAAAGATTTTATTTGCGATAAAATATTGCGAAGTCAATCACAGGGGGACACAAAAATTTCATTCAATTATTCCAATGAGCAGCGGAAACTTATTCGCGAAGGAATATCCTAATTCAGGAAATAATCCAATATGTAAGGTTTTCAAAAAAATACGTGAATAAATCAAAACTGTTGTTATTATTCTTCATAAACAGACTTAACGATAATTTTAAGAACATATGAACAATAAAAAAGTGTCAAAATAAATTCTTAATATTGAGAAAAATACTATACTGTAACAAAAATTGGTATTCATAATAATTTATAAAAAACAAAAATTTTAATTTTCAAAAATCGAAAAAAATAGTAGTTATGGAAATCCTACGATCGGACTAGTTTCAAAAATTGTTGAATATATAGATGTTTAAAACAAAAAACTAAAAAAAAAATCAAAAATGACACTTACTATTAAAAACGCGATTTAAAATTTAAAACTCAAAAAACTCATTTAGAAACACGCCGAGTATTTTTGTTGTATTTTTTTATGAAAATGCCGAAAAAAACAAAAATTTTGAATAAAAAACTTTCAATTTGGACCATTATTAAGGAAGTTATGACCGAAATAGTAAAAAAAGAACGGTTTTTTTGCTAATGTAATATATTTTGAACGGGTAATCAAAAAATCTCAAAATTAAACAGGAAGGGTCTTTTGATGGGTACTGAAAAATATAAAAAAAATTGAGAAAATAATAAAAAAAAGTTTTTCAATTTGTCCGATTTGGGATGGAACGCACCATATTCAGTATTGATACATAAGTTTAGAATATATTCATCATTTTAAAATAAAAAAGTGTATGTTCCATCCATGTCAATTCGTTATTTACGTATTAACGAAATAAAAAAGACAAAAGTCCGATGAGATACCTCTAAATCTTGAAGGACCGGCCCCACCTTTCTCGAGTATTATTTTTTTATGTCCAAGTATAGGTTAAGATTGTATAAAGCTAAAATAAAAATTATCGATTTTTTTTTATACAGTCTTGTATACATCCACCGTCGGCAATAACTTGACCTAAACAAATAAAATCCACGTAAATATATAAATAGAATACTTCTTACAAGGAATCCCTGTAACTTTGTCTAACTTTTCCATTTGCTGGGAGTAAATATTTTTCAGTCAAAGCTGGTCCTCCGTTTGCTATTTCGCTTTGATGTTCCAGTTGGTGCTCCAAGAATATTTTTATGATAGGGTAGTAGGGTTAGTCTTGCATATTATTCTTGTGAACCGGGCATTCGTAGACACTTTGATCGAAATTTGTTGGTTGGTCCTCCTCAAAAATATTCGTCCTTTTTATTAATAATTCGACGTTCATCCGTCGTGTTTTTGATTCCGCCTGTTGGCGATTTTTTTTTATCATTCTCAAATTTTTCTTTTCATATTCCGCAGCCAGATTTGGTGGGGTCTTATTTTGACCGGGAGTCCAGGCTTGGCCATCCGTGCTTACTTTAAGCATTTCCAACTCGTGTTTGTCACCTGTTTAAATATTTAATATGATGGAAAATCACGTGTAAAAGAAATCTGCTATACACAGAGTGCCGACCTTTTGTAGATCTATCAGTACTCTGTGCGCGTGGATCAGATTTTTGCTCTGACTCACTGTTTTCTAGGGTTATATTTATAAATGTTTCTAGGTCTATATTTTTTTATCACATTTGTACTCACGTTGTTTCAAACATTTTTGCTTCCTCCTGAACACAGTAGGGGATTTCGACCGAGTCGTGTCCATAAATCAGGGAAAGATTAGAACTGTACCAAATTTGGTATTCCATAGTTTTTTGGGTCGCTGATTACGAATTTGGTATCGAAATTTTCAAAAACAAAATGGCGGTGGAGGTATCGTTGTTTGGTCTTAGAAATACTGGTTTGAAATGACTAAAAGTTGGCTGAGATATGTTTTCGGGGTCGCTGATTACAAATTTGGTATTGAAATTTTCAAAAACAAAATGACGGCCGTGATATCGTTGTTTGATCTTAGGAATACTGATTGGAAATGACTGAAAGTTGGCTAAAAAACGTTTTTCGGGTTGCTGATTACGAAATTGGTATTGAAATCTTCAAGAACAAAATGGCAGCTGAGATATTGTTATTTGATCTTAGAAATACTGGATGGCAATAGCTGAAAAATACTGGAGGAGTTTTTGGGTCGACTATAACAAAGCTCGAGACATTTTGGTGACGATTAATTATGATAATTACTTTTATTCAAAAAAATTGTTATAAAACTCAATCGGAGGCATACTCCTCGCTCTCGGACGTGGACAGTTCCCTCGTTGAATCATCTTCTGCGTCGCTACAGGGTATCAGCCGCAGAGCATCAGTCGATAGTTTTTTGTGCTTCTTCGCTGGAAGTTCTTTTAAACTTGAGATATATGGATCTGAGGATACCAGCAACCAGTTGAGGACATCTTGCATCGTCCTTTCTCGGGAGCACTTGCGAGAAAATCCCTCTCGATATTTTTTTATATCTTTATTCCGGGCTTCCTGGGCCTCCTCCGATAGCTGCCCGATTGGCAAAGATGCGGAAGCTATTATTTGTGAACCGTGCATCAACAGCTTATGCACTGCTGTTGGCATATTATACCACGGGTATTCGTTTACATACATCCTTGCTGTTTCCAATGCGTATTCTTTGTACTTTTCCACATCGATATTTCTTTCACAGGATATCACCTGTAGAATTGCGTGAAATTTCTCCATCAGCCGTTCATTTACTCCAGTTATCAGTGAAACTTTCGGCGAATTTTCGAAAAAACGCCTGGCTGTATTACCATCGTTACTGCTGCCATAACGCGGTTTTGGTCGATCTACCACAAATCCCAAGCTCGATCTCAACCAGTTTTGGATATCAGATTTTCGTTGCTTAACTGATGCCTTTTCCCTCTCCGTACGGGCTTGCCATTTTTTTGAGGTGTAATTTGTAAGAAGCATGCAGTAAACACTCGAACATATGGATCCACGCGTGTAGTGTTGACATACCGTAACTTAAATTCGACTCGATTAATGGCAGATTCAGAATTTTGTCGATATCATTGAAGTCCTTTGATGTGGCACTACACAAGTTACACCTTAGCGATGAAGTTGTGGATGTCACAGCGTTGCAAACCTTACCATCTGTCATCATGAACAGCATTTTGTAATTTATCGTGATTACAGAGCCATCTGCAACCATTATGAATGGTCCCAGCAAAGCTATTTGTTCATCGATGTATTTTTTTCATTTACAGTCACTTCAGTAGTTTCACGAACGAACTGCAGACTAATTGGTTGGCAGAATCGAGGTGATGAGGGCCTTGGATTGTCCCATATGACTTCAGTGGTGCTTTCGTCAGATTCGCTATTAGAGGAGGCGAGTCGAAGAGGAACGAACGATGTGAGAAATATATGTGCGACCGAAGCAGAGTCATCGCTGAATGATTGCTTATATTCACTCTGGCCTGAACTTCCGTCGCATCCCCACTTACATGTCAATTCAGCTGTGATACGCTGGGTATTGAGTGATTTCAAAAAATCTCTCCCCGAGAGCAAGAGACGTTCGCTAGTGTGATGAAGTAAGCCTTGTAATTTTACGTCCGCACTAGTTTCGGTGACGGTGATGCTGGATGGAGGTGGATAACATAGGTTCTTGGCTATTTGCACGGAGTCGTAGCTCGGATAAACTTTGCAATTCACTGTCCTCAATCTCTTTCTGATGACGTTGTACTGATGTCTTGTCAGTTTTCCTTCAACTATATTGGACAGTGCTTCATCCGCAGAAATTGTTTGCCGTGCATCAGATGTTTTCGCAAACGCTGCTCTGTACCGTGTCGCTCTCATTGGTGGAGCAGCAACATTTTGTATAATCTTTGCTGAATCCAAGCTTTCAGAAGACCGGAAATTCATCGTTGTTGCTTGCAATTATTGTGCAGGCGTATATTTTTTGCGTAGCTCGTCGAATTTTCGACGCTTTGAACGATCGCTTGATGTAGCGAAGTCCAACGATGATCGACCACGCCGGCGACCGGGTGTGGTTTGCGATTCTTCTGAAGTAGATTTTTCTGCTCCGTAATCTTCTGATTGCTTTATTGTGCGAAGAGAGAATGAAAAATCAGTGTTTAACCAATTTTTGTTTTTTCCATCAAAAAATCTTTCATTGCTTCTCGCCTCCTACCACTTCGTTCGCATTTTAAATAACAAGTTCGTTAACTGCGATCTTGCGGTCAACTGTATTTGCACAGGACAATCAGCTTCTCTCGACAGTTCATGCTCCAAAATTTTCAATTGAGAATTGAAGTCGGATTTCATGCAGTTGCGCAGTTTCGCGAATATTTTTTTCCGCGTCCAAACGACGACCTGATCCTGGGATCCTTTAAAAAAAACGGATACATATATAATTACAGTTATTTGCGATGTTAGAATAACATGTATTATGGTGCTCTGTTGGCACACTACATCATATATAGTTTTTTAATCAAGATTTGATTGAAGATGAAAATAAGGTGTATAAAATATTCTTTATATTTTAATGTTTTTGAATTTTCGAACGTGTCTTTGCGAGAAAATTTCACATCAACACATTTTGGAGAAAAGGTCAGTCTTTTGTTATTCAAATGCCAAAATTATACAAACTGTCCCTCACCCCCCAGTTATCTGTTCCGAGAAGAGACACAATGTATGATCTGCAGCTGCGCGCCCGAACACGTAGGCAGCGAGCGGACGGCGGCGCGGTGCCCGACCCAGAGACCTTTGTTGAGCGCACACGATGATCTAATAAAATACGTTACATCTAACCCGGTCAAAAGTGGAGGCTGGCTCTTTCAGAATCACTTACTAACATTTTATACTTCAAATTAATCGAAGAATGAGCGCGGAATTCCGTGGAATTTGATACTTTTCATCTGTGTATCGTCAGTTTCCTTTCAAATAAATTATCACTTTTTCGATGTACGTTATATGTAATAAATAAACAGAGCGACAGTTTTTTAGAAAAAGTGAAATGCCTATATTATTCTATATATCTCCAGGAATCTCAGCCATATTTTCAATATTTCTTTGCGATTTTAACTTCGCGTAAATATTACTTTGAACCTTGTGATTAATTTCGTGGACGCACGCGTCGAGCATGTGCCGTTGCAGAGGGTCAATTTTACACTGAAGTATCTCGGCAACCACAGGTCGTCGGGGGGCGGGCCTAACAGTTTTGAACAGAGGGGATATTCCTGATTAAATGCCCATCGGTCATGAATTTAAAAAAAAATCACTTTTTCGATTTTTGGACACACTTCGGCCGAAATCCCCCACTGTGGCTGAAAGGAGCTTTGTTTTCGTGAAAAAGATTTTTTCGAAATTCTCATGTCAGGATGATCAAAATTTCAATTAAATTTAATTTAATTAAAATGCTCAAAGTAATGCGTAATTGAATTGAATTAAATGAAAATGCTTGAAGTAAAGGAGAATTAAATTCAATTTAATTACCCATTACTTGAAGAACTCCAATTAGATTACATTTAATTACCCATTACTCCGAGCATTTTAATTGAATTTGATTCCAATATAGATTACTTCGAGCATTTTAATTAAATTTGAATTACATTTAATTAAAATGATCAAAGTAATGGGTGATTATATTAAATATAATTGAAATGCTCGAAGTAATGGGAAATTAAATTGAATTTCTCGAGAAATTTCCGAACCAATAGACATGCTATGAATATCTGAAAAAAGATTTTTCTGAAAAAATAAAGTTAATTACCCATTACTCAAAGCATTTTGAGTAAATTAAATTCAATTACCCATTACTCAGAGAATTTTAATTAAATTCAATTTAATTACCCATTACTTCGAGTACTTAAATTAAATTAAATTAAATTAAATTTAAATGAGGGAAGTAATAGGTAATTAAATTGAATATAACCAAAATGCTCGAAATCATGGGCGTGTCACGTATGACGTAATTATTTTTGTTTATTGCACGATTTATTTATACCTTCCACCACTGCCTTGATTTAGTTAATATATACAAATTGTTTCACGACGACATTATTTTGTTCTGAAGAAAAAGTTCGCAACGACTCTTAGTATTTTCTCCGGCCGTGTGTGTGTAACGCGATTAATTCAAAAATGATTCACGCATACACACGCATGCCGGAAACCCCAATATCGCGTCCTCTGCTTCGCGCCCGATCAATACATAATTTTTCTCACGCGACGGATCAGAATTTTCTATTTGACAAAATATGATAAAAAGAGACAGAACACATCGCGATTAAGACGGAGCAGAAGCCAGACTCTCGGTGATAAATCATCGGGATCATTTCGGGTCGCTCTGTACATAACGCGCTTTATCAGAGGGGCCCTCCTATGCAAACAGACTCGGCAACGAGCCAAGAGGGGACCACGATACGTTGAGCCTTTCAGCGGCGAACATATACCACCAAGAATCCGATAACGATCTAATTTTAAATTATAGGAAAATGATGATGAAACCATAAAGAGTTGTGGAAGTTTTAGGGCTATATAAACCACCGATTTTTCACGCTCTTTGCTATTCCACGACCATGGGTAGACCAGGGTGAACCTCTGCTCGTAACGCGATTGCATCTAGCTTCAGAATTGACCGCGTCGTGTTACGATTCTTATTACATTACATTTCTTTAAAACCAGTCAATCTATTTTGTCCGCGATTACGTCTAGCTTCGGAATCGATTGTGTCGTGAGCAAAAGGGTTTCTTTAGTATTTAAAAACTTTAATCTTTAATCAAATTGTCCGCGATGATTGTTACCGCGTCGATTTATAAATTAAATTGTATTCTCAAAGAAATTGTATCTTTGTACGAAACTTGAAAACATCTGACGTTTCATCGTCGAATAAATAAACAAGTGTCAATCAAAATCGAGTACCGGCCATTCACCAACGATCAACCTCGCCCAGACGAATATCCAGTGTCGACTCGAACCAGGTGTCAACCACCAACCAACAATCAACTTGGCAATGATCAAGATATTTAAATTAAAACAATTATCACTCTGTGTATAATTCAATCGACTCACAATGACTACGGAAGTTCCCTTTGGTAACATCCAACCTAAATAACCATTGCGATTGGAACTTAATATTATTCTCAGGCTCTTATCGTGGAGCTATTTAAGCAACCAGTCCATAAAACAAGGTCTCCGGAGATCTTTCAGCGAACATTCTCACCCCCGATTATTTGTCGTTACAATAGTCGCGATAAAATAGTCAATAGAGTAAAGCGTCAGCCGCTCGACGCTTAGGCTCGATTTATCTTAACGTCTCCGGACGTTACAGGCTATTAAATTGAATTGAATTAAAATGCTTGAATTATTGGGTATAATTAAATTGAATTTCCTTTGAAATTTCCGATCTGATAGAGATACGCTATATGAACCTCTGGAAAAAGATTTTTCTAAAAAATTGAATTTAATTGAATTACAAATTTGCCCATCTCTGTGAGGACTGTCCACTTAAAAATCGACCTCGGCTGATCCGTGACTCCAGCAGATGCTCGAAAATCTTTTTTCAGAGATTCATAGTGTGTCTATTATTTGGATCTGATATTTCCCGAGAAATTCAATCAGTTTACCTACTACTTTAAGCATTTCAATTTAATTTGATTTAATTACCCTTTTTCCCCGGCATTTTAATTTATTTCAATTTAATTTTCCATTACTTCGAGCATTTTAATTAAATTTAATTCAATAACCCATCCCTTTGAGCTTTTCAATTAAATCAAATCTGATTAAAATTACTTCAGGCATTTAAATTAAATTTAATTTAATTGAAATGCTTTAAATAGTGAGTAATTGAATTAAATCTAATTAAAATGCTCAAAATAATGGGCAATTAAATTAAATATACACTCAGTCAAAAAATTAAAGGAACAGCAAAATTTTCGAGATTTTTCAGCGATTTTCCAAAGGCTGTAACTTTGTTAATTTTGGTCGTAAAAATGTTTCAAATAAAGCTTTTTGAAGCTTGAATCTTCTACTTTTGGAATCTCAAGTCAACATTTTTTTATGGGCATCACCCTCGACGCAGTCGAAAGAAATATCACGGTTAAATTTTTCTCGAAACTTTTACTTTTTTCGAAACCGTCGATGGGCTCCAAAAATTTTTTTCGAACTTAACTTTTTGTTCTACGACCATTTTTCACTGAGATATCGGCGATGGAACAAAAATTTGTCTTTTTTTTTTAATTTTCGATATCTCTGGAACTAATGATCGTACAGCGAGTAAACGTTGGGTTTTCGGAAATTTAAATCTACCCTCTTGAAGTGCCTGTTATTGTCATAAGCGAAAAAAAATTGTTTCCATGCTTAATTTTTACTTGAAAAAGTCCAAAAAATAAGCTTTTTTTCTTGTTTTAGAAAATCTACCACAACTTTGCAGATATTGCGAAAAATACCAATGTTTTAAGGTCCTTTTTTACCTCAATATGTACCTAAAAACCATGCCAATTTTCATAACAATCGGTCGAACCGTTTTTTGTGACCGAGTCATCAAACTTTTGGAAAAATTGCAGGAACACGTTTATTGATCCTTAATGACCAATTAATTAATGGTGTTATGAATGAATTGAAAGGTTTTTCTTTTTTCTCTCAAATTTTCATCTAATGAGCATGAAAACTTGAAAAAAACACAGATTTCGAAAAAAAATTTTTTTTTTTCAAAAATAAATTTTTCAAAATTTTTTAAATTTGAATAAAAAAATTTATTGGCATTTTTTTCAAAATTGTATTTCGATATTTATTAAATATTGAATGCAAAATTGTGAAAAAATGCCAATAGAATTTTTTTTTCAAATCAAAAAAATTACAAAAATCGAAATTTCGGAAAATTTTTTTTTTTTTCGAAATTTGGGTTTTTTCTAGCTTTCCCCGCTCGTTAAATGCAAATTTAAGGGGGAAAAAACGAAAACTTTTTTCAAAAAATGTTAACAACATGAATTGGTCATTAAGGTTCAATAAACGTGTTCCTTCATTTTTTCTAAAAGTTTGATGACTTGGTCACAAAAAACGGTCCAACCGATTGTTTTGAAAATTGGCATGGTTGTTAGGTATGTATTGTAATGATTTATTGCTCCCCTTAGGGTTACAAGGCTTCCGTTTGTATGTATTGAGCTAACAAAGGACTTTAAAACATTGGTATTTTTCGCAATATCTGCAAAGTTGTGGTAGATTTTCTAAAATGAGAAAAAAAGCTAAATTTTGGACTTTTTCAAGTCAAAATTAAGCATGGAAACAATTTTTTTTCGTTTATGACAATAACGGGCACTTATGGAGGGTAGATTCAAGTTTACGAAACCCACCGCTTACTCACTGTACGATCATTAGTTCCAGAGATATCGAAAATTTGAAAAAAAAGACAAATTTTTGTTCAATCACCGATATCTCAGCGAAAAATGATCGTAGAACAAAAATGAAAAAAGCAAATTGAAGCCAAAGAATCCAGCTAAACGATCCATAGATTGGTTGAGTTCGGAAAAAAAATTTGGAGCCCATTGATTGTTTTGAAAAAAACCAAAATTTCGAGAAAATTTTTACCGTGATATTTCTTTCGACTGCGTCGAGGGTGATGCCCATAAACGATTTTTGACTTATGATTCCAAAAGTAGAAAATTCAAGCTTCAAATATCTCTTTTTGAAAATTTTTCACGACCATAATTAACGAAGTTACAGCCTTTGGAAAATCGCCGAAAAATCTCGAAAGCTTTGATGTTCCTTTAATTTTTTGACTGAGTGTAATTAAAATTCTCGAAGTTATGGGTAATTAGATTGAATTGAATTAAAATGCTCGAAATAATTGAGAATTCAATTAAATCCACATACAAATTTGCCCATCTCTGTTGCCAAGATAAACAAAAATCTTTGCAACATATACTCACTGCTTTTGCGCAAGATTTTCACTGGATAAAATTTATTTTTCCATTTAGCGGATACACCGTTTTTCTTCCCGATCCTGATATCTGTGGCGTCGATGATGCTAGTCGTTCGCGATCCACTCAACCATAGCACCAACACATATTTCTTTTCGTCCAACAATTTCGGCATGATACCCCTTGATTTACAAGATGTCATTTAAGATGCACGTCAAATCAAGGCACGAGTGATCTGCTACTCGATCGGACGCCAACTGTTTTGAACAGACGTTCTTTTGCATATATTTTTTTTTCCTCACGGGCTTTATGCTATGGACTTTGGGAATTACGGTATTTTTACTGCTCAATTAGCTCAAAGTAAAACGTAAATGGTAAGTATTATTTCGAGTAGAATATTTGACCTATACAAAGAAGAAAAATTATTCCAGCATTATGGCAAAACGAATGCTTGAATTCGGGAAGTATTCAAGATCTGCGAAGCATCGAATTTTTACTGTCATTAATCAGGAATTAGGCTCGGAAGATGACAGCACAGAAGAGAGGTATTATTCTTCTGTGAAGGCTTCTTCGTTGAACACTTTGACGACGAGTATGAGCGATGCAGAAGATTCCGAGGAATCTGATGACGGTTCGACGGATCATGCAGAGACCAACGGTAAATGTCTCACGTCCATAATAGTGTAAAACATTCGTCACCAATCAACATGTTTAATTACTCATTACTTCGAGCATATCAATTAAATTTAATTAAATTACATATTACTCTGAGCATTTTAATTAAATTAAATTTAATTACCCTTTTTTCGAGCATTTTAATTAAATATAATTTCATTACCCATTACTTCGAGCATTTTAGTTAAATGTAATTTCATTACCTATTACTTCGAGCATTTTAATTAAATTAAATTTAATTAAAATGCTCTGAGTAATGGTAATGACATTGAATTTTTTAGAATTTTTTTTTCTAGAGGTTCATAGGTAGTCCATTGGATCAGAAAGTTCTCGGGAAATTCAATTTAATTACTCATCACCTCGAGCATTTCAATTAAATTTAAGTTAATTACCTATTACATCGAGCATGTGAATTTAATTTAATCAAAATGCTCGAAATAATGGGTAGTTAAATTTAATTTTTCAGAAAAATCATTTTTCAGAGATTCATATAAGCTTGTCTATTTGATCGGAAATTTATCGGAAAATTCAATTGAATTACCCATTACTTCGAGCGTTCCGATTTAATTAAATTAAATAATACCCATCACTTAAAGCATAATACGCTTATAGTACTTGTACTAGTTAAAGCGTAGTCTTTAAAGCAAAGTAATTTTGATTGAATTAAATTTAATTAAAATGCTCGGTGATGGGTACAATTAAATTAAATGAAATTGAAATACTCGAAGTAATTGGTCATTAAATTTGAATTTCCGCGAAATTTCCGATCTAATAGACACGCTGTGAACCTCTGAAAAAAGATTTTTCTACACAACTAAATTTAATTATGATTTCTCTGAGCATTTTAATTTTATTTAATTTAATTAAAATGTTTGCAGTAATCGGTAATGAAATTAAATTTAATTAAAATGCTCGGAGTAATGGGTAATTGAATTGAATTTTTGAGACAACTCTTTTTTCAGAGGTTCATAGCGTGTTTATTGGATCGGAAATTTCTCTCAAAATTCAATTTAATGACTCGTAATGGGTCATGAAATTGAATTTAACTAAAATGCTCGAAGAAATGGGTAATTATATTTAATATAATTAAAATGCCCAAAGTTAAAATGCTCGAACCTCGAGCAGTCGAGGTCGATTTGCGAATGTACCGTTCCCACAGAGATATAGGCAAATTTGTAATTGAATTCAATTTAATTCTACATTACTTCGAGCATTTGAACAAAATTTAATTCAATTACCCATTACTTTGAGTTTTTTAAATTAAATTAAATTAAATTGAAATGCTCGAAGTAATGGAAAATTAAATTTAATTCTTCAGAAAAATCTTTGTTCAGAGCTTCAAAGCGTGTCTATATAATTGGGAATTTTCCGGGAAATTGAATTTAATTACTCATTACTTCGAGCATTTCAATTAAAGTTAATTCAATTACCTATTACTTGAAGCATTTTAATTAAATTAAATTTAGTTCAAATGCCCAAAGTAATTTCACTTGAATTTAATTTAATTGAAAACCTCGAAGAAATAGGTAATTGAATAAAATTACAAATTTACCTATATCTCTGTGAGGACTGTCCATTTGAAAATCGACCTCGGCTGATCGGTGACTCTGACAGATGGTCGAAAATCTTTTTTCAGAGGTTCATAGCATGTCTATTGGATCGGAAATTTCCCGATCAATTCAGTTCAATTAGCTATTACTTCGAGCATTTCAATTAAATTTAATTTAACTACCCATTACTTCGAATGTTTTAATTACATTTAATGTAATTAATATGCTCGAAGTAATCTGTAACTAAATTAAATTTTATTAAAACGCTCGAAGCAATTGGGCAATGGGTAATCACAAGATTTACTATCTGTGATCCGTAATGCTTTTATCAGGAGCGAATATTTGACTGCAACCAATCATTTTTTTGATACAATGATTGGTACAATGATTCCAGTGATGACGAACCAGGATTGGCACATAACGATGGCATTACTGAAACTGAGAAGAGTGATACGGATGAAACGGAAGGAGATGATTTTGAAGACAACGATGAAGATGAAAATCATCTCTCCCCATTTCCCGGGGGAGTCATATCTGTGGCGCAGTGTATTCTGCCTATCTTAGTATTTACCTCGCGACACAAAATCACTGGATCCTGTTTAGCAGATCTTTCAACCCTACTAGCGTTGCATTGTCCACGACCAAATCGTTGTTGCAAAACCCTCTATCGGCTTAAAAAATTCTTTGCAAATATCAGATCTCCGATTATCCGACATTTTTATTGTTCATCATATTTCTCTAAGTTATCTTCAATGACTTCTCGATATAATAGATGCTCAAAAAATGGTGATAACAGTTATTTTATTGAAATCTCAATTCTTAGTCAAATCAAAAACTTGTTTAAACGGCCAGGTTTTCATAGAGATCTCAATCATCGTTTTACTCGACAAAACAAAAATCCCGATCATTTCGATGATCACATATTCACATATACGATGGTGAAATTTATAAGCATTTGTCAGAAAACGGTTTTCTTTCTAACCCTTCCAACATCTCTCTAACTTGGAACACTGATGGAGTGGTTCTCTTTAAATCCTCAAAATTCAATATTTGGCCATTTTATTTCGTGATTAACGAATTGCTATATAATGTACAGGTGAAACGGGAAAATCTTATTCTTGCCGGGGTTTGGTTCGGCAATAGAAATCCGAAGCTGATTTATTCATGGAGACATTCAGAGACCCAGTTTCAAAATTATACGGAGGAATCGATGTCCAGGTCTCTGAAATAGTAAATGATGAGCGAGTTAGAGGGATTCTCATGTGCGGAACATGCGATTCACCTGCAAAAGCCTTGTTCCTCAATATGCAACAGTACAACGCAACTTTCGGCTGTCCCAAGTGTAAAATTCAAACAGAAAGACACGTTAACGTTCAAGTATATAGATATTCAGACGCTTTCGATTCGAGAACTACAAATAAATGTGTTAAAAACGCGACAAAAGCAGTTGAAAAAGGTAAAAGGGCCGACAGTCATTAGTAAAATATGCTATGACTATATTGCCACTTCTTCCATTGACGTCATACATTGTGTTTATTTGGGCGTCACGAAAAAAATCATGACTCTATTGTTTGATGTGAATTATCCGAAAAATTTCTCGCATGGCCTATTGGAAAGCGTATGCAGACTGGGTAAAATGGTGTGTCGAGTTCATTTAAAATAGAAAATAGAAAATGGTTTCCAAAATGTATTTAAAATGTAAAATGGAAATGGTTTCCTTAAAAACATTTGAAATGCAAAATGGAAAATAGGTATTTGAAATGAATTATAAAATGAAAAATGGTTTTTAGGAAATTATTATTGCTTCCTCATGAAGGAAGCTTTGTTTGCGTGAAATTTTTTTTTTTCAAGATTTTTATGCCAATGTGTTCAACATATCCTAAAACATCGAGAAATCATTTATAAAAAATGTCCGGATGGATGTGTGTGTGTGTGTGTTTGTATCCTGAGTTTCAGATGTAAATAATTAATGACTCGAGAACGCTTCAAGATATCGAGCTAAAATTTGGCACACTTGTCGAGCACGAATTGTTTAGTAAAAACACTTTTTTCCTCTTGTAGCCTATCCAAAGCTTAAGCGATGGGTTGAACGCACTCGACATACTCGGAATTTTTTTTTAAATCAATGTCCTTGAATTTCGGGAGTTCCAATGGATCGATGAATTCCAACGAGTCGGACAAGGAAAACTTGATGCTTTTTCCGTTATCTCCTTGTACTTCCCGCTGCTTTAGGAGATCTTGAGATAAGATTCCATATTGCAGAGCATTTTCCAAATGCAGAATGGTGAATTCTCTTATAATTGAAAACAAGACCAGTGGCCAATGAGCGTAGTCCTGTGAAGTCGCTCAGTTATAACGAATCAATACAAAAATATTGACCAAAAAGTCTTTCGTGAGCGTATGACAAAAAAAAACCATTTACCATGTTACAAATGGTTAAATGGATCGACTTTGCCATTTAAAATATAAAATGAAAATTGTTCTGTGGATTCTTTTTAAAATAGATAATGCTAAATGCCATCTTACATTTCAAATACCTATTTCAAATGGGACCATTCCAAATATTACCCAGCCCTTTGCGTATAAATATAAAATTTGGCTCCTTTATTATTCGCTTCCAATCTTAAAGGACATAATGGAGCCATTATACCTCGCGCATCATAAACTCCTCGTTTTTGCTATAACAACGCTGAATCAATCAAGTATATCAATCAAAATGGTAGACGATGCCTCACGTGCTCTTGTCGAATATGTGAAAAGATTTGAAGGTCTCTATGAACTTAGAAGTGTGACTTCGAACATCCATTTATTACTCCACCGACCGGAAATCGTAAAAAAGTTTGGACCACTTTGGGTCACTTTATGTTTCCCATTTGAAAATGCTAACGGAATGATTAATAGCCTCGTTCACGGTACTCGTTATGCTCCATTGCAAATATGTTCTTCGGTATCAATATTTATGAGTTTAGGAGAACTCAAGTCAAAATATTTAGTACCGCAAAGTGATTTCGAAACGTTCTGCCATAAAGTTACAACATGGAGTCTAAGGAGAAGGAAAGCTTATCGAATCGCCCACGCATCCTTTATAATCGGAAAATTGACAAAATGCACTACTCCTACGGTGGTGATTCGGAATGCTTTAGTTCGGAGTGGTATATTCAATATAAATCGAATTGATGGCTTCACAAGATTACTGAAAGATGGTATATTTTACAACTCAGAGAGCTATGAACATTCGAGAAAATATAACTCGTCATTCGTAACGTTGGATTTGAACGGTTACATAGCATAAGCATCGTCCATGATTTCCTAAAACTATCGGAGTACTTATGTAACAGTACATGTAGAGAATCTAACGATAATTCGGAATTCCTGACGATATTGGTTCCTCTACATACCGCCAATACGTTCCACACGTCACTTCAAAACACACAAATGAATTCAATTTTTCTTTGTGATCAGGTCCCTGGCGAAAAAATGTTTGCAATACCAGTATCGCAATTGAAGAGTGTTTGCTTTCATATTAAAATAAATAATGAGCTGTATGTCATTGAGCCAGTCAACGAAATTGAATTTGAGTGAAAGCACATTGCTGCATTGTTATATTTAGTCAGTGATTTAATCGGCTCTGCGTACGCCATTTTACAATAATAATGTTTATCATGTAAGAGCATGTATCACTGTAATTGTTTTCTATAATTTTGGTATTATAATATTAAGAAAAATCATTGTTTAATTTTTCAATATTTTCATGCATATATCATATATATTATATTCTTCACCGATTGATTAATCAAAAGAGGAAAATACAATTGAGTTCAATTCATACATAAATTCAATACACCTACGTAACATTAATCAAAATCAACATATCTGTTATACTTGCCAATCTACTTATCTATTTGTGGGTTTAATTTATTTTTTGTAAATAAATGAAATCAAAACTTTTTCCCACAAGCAGCGCGACGAAACAGACATCGGGATAACGATGGTTTAAAAGGTGAAGTACGTCTAAAGAAATGAAAGTGCATGGCTGCAACGATGACAAAGACTTGATATACTCATATCGCGTTAAAGTAGTACAAGGGGTATACGATTTACCAAAACTCAAATCTCTGTAATCGGGAATCTCAGGGTTGATAACTGCATGCAAATTTTTGGAGAGCAGCAGCCCGCTGAGTATTACAGAATTTGTTTACTACTGTTAGTCGAGCCACGTTGTTCTTAACGAGAAAATTTAGCACGTGGTGATCGGAGCTAAGATTATCGTAAGAGAAACTTGTCTATGTAGATCTATAAAGATCTGCATTGGGCTTGGAACAGCTTTATTTACAGAGATCTTGATGGATCTATGTAGATCATGAAACGACGAGGTAGACTATAGTGAATCGGGCGCACAGTGGGGCCAAATCCCAAAAAGCTGGCCAAAAGTCGAAAACGTTACAAATTTGGCTGAAAGTCAGCACTCAGGGATTTTTAGGGTCGCTGATTACGAATCTGAAGTCAAAATTGGAAATAAAAACAAAATGGCGGATTTGAAGTCCCAAAAAGCTGGCAAAAAGTCGAAAGCGTTATAAATTCGGCTGAAAGTCAGTACTCGAAAGTTTTTGGGGTCGCTGACTATGAATCCGAAGTCAAAATTGGAAATAAAAACAAAATGGCGGATTTGAAGTCCCAAAAAGCTGGCAAAAAGTCGGAAGCGTTATAAATTCAGCTGAAAGTCAGTACTCGGAGGTTTTTGGGGTCCCTGACTATGAATCTGAAGTCAAAATTTGAAATAATAACAAAAAGGCGGATTTGAAGTCTCAAAAAGCTCGCAAAAAGTCGAAAGCGTCATAAATTCGGCTGAAAGTCAGTACTCGGAGGTTTTCGGGGTCGCTGATTATGAATCCGCAGTCAAAATTTGAAATAAAAACAAAATGGTGGATTTAAAGTCCCAAAAAGCTGAAAAATAGTCGAAAGCGTTATAAATTCGGCTGAAAGTCAGTACTCGGTGGTTTTCGGAGGCGTTGATTACGAATCCAAAGTTAAAATTTAAAATAAAAACAAAACGGCACATTTGACATAAATCACTTTTATAGAGAATGTACAAAATATATCCATATGTGATATATAATAGCATAAACATACAATCAGTCGATTAAAAGTTCAGAGATCGTCATCTGAAGAATCAGATGATGCACAATCAGTTGATTCATCCATTAAATCGCTAGAACTTCCTGTACTTGCTGGTATACGTGGCGCAACTAACAATGAAAGTGCTTCTGGAAAGAACGACTTTGTATTTTTTCGAGGTAATTCGCGCGAACTCGAAATAAAGGGATCGGATATTAATAATAACCGTAAAAAAATGTCCTTCATTGTTTTGGCTCGGGAACACTTTCTTGCAAAATCTGCACGAAACTTTTTAATGTTCTTATTAGTAGACTTTTGGGCGTCTTCAGACATCTGCCCTATCGTTAATATTGCTGAGCTTATCACTTCTGCACCATGAATCAATATCGTGTATACCGAAGTTGGCATGTAGAACCACGGATATAATTGCACAAAGTTCCGAGCTGTCTGTAAGGCATAATCTTGGAATTTTAGGAAATCGATTTCATGGCCACTCGAAATTGTCTGCAATATCACATAGAATCGCTTAATCAAGTCCTCATCTATCCCTGTTATCGCAGCAGAAATGATTGAGTTTTCGAAAATCTTCGAGCGGTATTTCCATCATTCAAGCTACCGAAACCAGGCTGTGGTTGATCGACTATCAGACCGTATTCCATACGAAAACCTTTCTGTATGTTGGTTTTTCGGATATTTACTTGTTCCTTCTCGTTATCACTACGCGCTTGCCACTTTTTAATTCCAAGCTTATATGCTATATGCAAACAGCATTCGAAAAATCGTATCCATGCATGCAAAGATGACAATCCAAACTGTAGATGATCTTCAGAGACTTCCTTTTTTAGAATTGCGTCGATATTGTTGAAGTCTTTTGAAGTTGCTTTGCATAAATAGCATCGTTGAGCAGACTTATTATGCGTGATAGCGTTACAAACTTTACCGTCTATCATCGTGAAAGCCAGTCTGAAAGAAACTCTCATTTCTTTTCCATCTACGATCTTTTCGAAAGGCATAAGATTCTTCACTTGCTGTTGAATATACTCCATTTCTTCACAAGTGGCTTCAGAACTCTCGTGAAAAAATTTGATCCTGATTGGTCTACAAAAACGAGGAGATGACGGCCTCGGATTTTTCCATACAACAAGCTTTGCGTTTGTTTCTTGGCCGTCAGATACAAGCTGCAGTGGAACGATTGATATGAAAAAAATATTAGCATCGGACTTGCTTCCATCATCATTGGTGAACTTTTGTTTGTACGTACTTTAGCCGGAAGTGCCATCGCAGCCCCACTTACAAATTAAAATCAAGCTGCAAACATTTTCAGCCGACAAACTTTTGACAACATCCATCTGTGTCAATAATATTCTATCAGCTGTGTGATGCAGCAATACTTGCAATTTTACCTCTGCACTACATTCATTAACAGAAATATCTGACTTAGGCGGATAACATTTGAGCTTGGCTTTATATGGCAATTTATACGGCGGAAATAAATCAAAGCTCTGCTTTTTGCTTCTATTCCGAAGCTGCTGATATTGCCATTTCGATAATTTTAGTTCGACTATGAGCGACAAAGCAGCATCTGCAGATAAAGTCGTTTCTCGAATGGTATCTATGGACTCCTTATACTTCTTAGCTCGAGATAGGCTCCCCAGTCCCACATCACGGACAATTTTGGCAGCATCTCATTTTCCGGATGATCGGAGGCTCATTTGAGTGGCATACGTCAATTCGTCCGTAGTATTTCTTGTGCGTAATTCTTCAGTCCTCCTTCGTTCTGTCCGGTCACTAGACTCTACAAATTCTGAAGAAGGCCGACCCGAATTTGCAGATTTTTCCGAAGATTTTTTTTGATTCTTCGAAAGAAACAAACACGCTTAACCACTCAGAATATTGTTGCAGAAATCTCTCTTCATGTCTTGATGCGTGCTGCCACTTTTTATGCAAAAGGTGCAACAACTTGCGGAGGGCAGTTTTTGCATTGTCTGATAGAGCGAAGGGGCGTTGCAATTTTGTGGACACAACATTTTCGATTATTGCATACGTTTCAGGCACTCCTCCACTCAGGTGACCTTTCGTGATCGAAAAAATTTCCTTCCTTGTTCAGCCACATACTCCACGTTCATCAGCGACTAATTCTAAAATTGAAAAATATAATATCTATATAGATGGATAATTCCATATTCAACCTCGTTTCTATTATTTATTTTTGAATATTATTTGAAAATAAAAATAAAATATGCATAAAACGAATTACGGTCCATAGAACTCAGTACATTAAACTCTCTGATATTCTCTTCCCTCTGGGGCTTAAGCATATAACTAAGAGGCGTATGAGGGATTCTCTGTCAACTCAGCCACAGGTCGGTAGAAAAAAAATTAATATGTGTGGTTTTATTTTTTTACCCTAGAACCTCGATCCGTGTCACTCTAGTGATCATTTCGCGATATCGTCAGATATACTAAAAGACTAATTTTTTCAGTCAAAATAAGTGGCCTTTTTTGAATAAAAAAATAATCATTCTATTTTTTGGTAAAAAATCAGCGCTACCGAAACGTAAAAACTATTTCAAATATTCCGCTCGAATGCTAACACAAAACTACGACTTTTATGTGCAGACATTTTTTTTCAATTACTTCAAATTTCCGAGATATATTCATTTGGAAAGAAAACGGCGATTTGTAAAATTTTTAATTTAAAAATGTGAAGAAATTCACAAATTGGTAGCACTTCAATATAACCAATTATGGGGCACATCTGAGATGGTCGACAAAAAGTGGCTGAGTTGACAGAGAATCTCTCATATATAGATATAGCGCTCTTGAACTCGAACGACCGCGACACGCTGCTTGGATGGGTGCCAATGTATTTCAGTGTACAATGAAGACCGCAATAAAATTCAAGAAAAAGATTCAATTCAAGAAAGACATTCCGCGTAGTTAATGTACGAAATTCAGAAAACTATGTTTTATATTGCAAAAACTCGTAGCAATGACACGCGCGCAGCTAAGCGCGGCCATTTTCGATGTTTTTCATTCAATAATACATCCATCTACAACATGTGATAGGTCAGCTCGTGGAACACTGTGGAACTTATCAACTTTTCTCTACGTTTTTAGAATTTTCACTTGTAATTTTCCGTGAATTTTCGTACCAATGATTCATTTATTATTATCGCATGAACTATTATTATCAATTTCCAGTTACACAATGATTTTCTACTCACTTTCAGCTGTTGATTCCATTCGAAAAAATTCGAATCGGATATATTGTAAAGTTTTGGCGTCCTGTTTAATACAGCGTTGAAATGGTCATTTACTGCACGACGCACAGTGGTCCCAAATCGCCAAAAACTGGCCAAAAGTAAAAAAAAAATATTTTTTTCTAGGGACTTTCAATGGTTGGAATAGTTGTAGTGGTACCTCTAGTATGTATTATGACCATTAAGAAAAGGGGAGCGTCCATACCTGGCTCAGGAATCAATTTTATTCGTAAGCGTCGAGCCGACCGCATTGTTTGCTCGTCGCGCGGAGAAATAAGACGAAAGTTTCGACGCGTCTGGAAGAGTGAAAAGTTAACGGATTTGGATTTTACAAAATGGATTCTTCTCCAGAAAGTAAGTACAATTTGAGTGTGTTGCTCAAAATTATCGTTAACTATGTATGAAATTGTAAGTCATTAATGAAAGTAGTGGTATTTTTCTTGGTTATGTTCTGAAAAGTCGTGTTAGAAAAAGCAATAAGTCAAAACCCCTATCGACCCCCGCTCTTAAACTAAATGGAAATTGTTACTTAGACATTTCTTCAAAACATATCCAAAAATTAGCTGCTCGTAGCTGCTCCTTTGGTTTTGAGTGTAATTTTTATGCCCCCCCAGCAGTAAAAGTTTTGAATGGCATATACGTGTATTTTACACGGTCAACAATTTGAACATTTTTTCAATTTAGTCAATACTCATATAAAAATTTAAAACTTAGCACATATATTTTTCATAGTAGAAGATATACTTGCAGTAGTTTATGAAATTTTTTATCCTCGTTTTTTGAATATACACTCTCACTCAAAAGTGTGCTACACTAGTCGAAATTTTGACGCACTAAAAATTCAATAGTGGAAGCAAAAATGCTTTCTGCAGTGTTTTGTAATTTTCGCGTCTGAAATATTGTTCATAAGAAATTGATAAAGATAATTCTTCTATTAATGTTATTTTGCATTTCCTACAGATCCTCTGGATAATACCGACGAATTTTCTTTCACGAGAAAGGAAATTTACATACTTGTGAAATCGGTATTAAATGAAACGAAGTGGCACCGGACACCAATCCGTCGCTGTAGCACGGTAAATCGACGCCAAATCGACGGCTAGTCGACGGCAATAAAGTATTACTAGCCGAATTGCCGTCGCCCGGAAAAGTTACTAGATGTGCCGTCGAAATATCGTCGATGGCAGAGCAGACTGCTGAGATACTTGCCGTCGATACACAAGAAATATCGACGGTAAGACAGTTTTTTGCCGTGTCTGCACAAGATTATATCGACGGTAAGACAGTTTTTTTGCCGTGTTTGCACACGACGAGCGACGGTAATTCCTTATTAATTCCGAATGCCGTCGTTTCACCGTGCTGGAAGAGCATCGAGCCGAAAAACCCTGTGTAACGGGGAGTCGAAGCGCCTTGCAGTTCAATTCCCCCGTGTCTTTATAAAGCGGCTAATTCGATTTGGGTTGCTTTTAAAATAAACGCAGGTTCTTTAAATTGAACAGCCTCAGTATTTTGATCTCTCGATGCAATATTAAAGAGATAAGAGGTAGGCTTGATGGGAGAGAGTAGAGTAAATGGGCCGGTTCTGGATCAAGAGCTCTACCACGACATTTACCGACCTTTTTCAACCGCGACTCGAGCCACTTAGCTGAGACTCGAACCACTTAGCCGAGACACAAACCGCGTCGTGAGTCACGGGTGGCTTGCGGACGGTGGGTGGCTCGCGGGCGGCGATTGGCGGGTGGCAGGTGGGTGGTGGGTGGCAGGTGGGTGGTATGCGGTAGGGGGGGGGGGGATTTGGGATTTTTTTCGTTACCATGTGTTGCGTGTATGTGCGTGTATGTACGTGCATGTGCGTGTGTGCGGGGGAGGGGGGGGAGTCTTGGGATTTTCGATTAGATGCCCATGATTTTTTGAAAAAAGCGTTTAATGACGACGTCGTCGATGGCGTTGACCCGCACGCTCTCTCTCTCTCTCTCTCTCTCTCTCTCTCTCTCTCTCTCTCTCTCTCTCTCTCTCTCTCTCTCTCTCTCTCTCTCTCTCTCTCTCTCTCTCTCTCTCTCTCTCTCTCTCTCTCTCTCTCTCTCTCTCTCTCTCTCTCTCTCTCGTTCGCTCGCGCTTTCACGCGCAGAGTGTCGAGTGTCAAATTTATGATGTATACAACTGTACCCCAACATGATCCGCCTTTTTTCGTCGCAACGCATATTATCGACACATAGCTGCATAGACGATCATCGCAATTCACAATTTTCGAGTTTTTTCAAGCAATTCTTCGGCAACGTTATTTCTCTCTCTCTCTTTCTCTTTATCTCTCTGTCCTCTCTTTCACTTATTTTCCGTATCTCGTACGTCAGTGTATTCTAAGCTATGAGATTGCTAATGATTTAGACTTTTTGTAGTCCAAGCATGATTTTTGGGGAAAATGCGAAATCAAATAGTTTTGGTGGAAGGCCCATTGATATTCACTATTTTATTTGTTATCAATATCCCTAGATGGCATTCAAATGGAAAAAAGTTTTATCATGATAGATTGATATCTAGATATTTCAAAGCTATGATGATTTCATTATTTCAGCAAAAATTTCTATCGTGTTCTGCCCGCGGGTCCACTAATATTAGTGGTATATATAAATTCTATGGTTGATATAAAAATTAGGGAAAACTTTTTTTTCATGAAACAATTGGATTTTTAGAAAATTTATTATTTTTTTCTCACCAAAGGTCACTAAGCATATTAATGTAATTTTTTTTTCTTATCTTCTGCGAATAATATAGAAGTTTTGTTTGAAATTAAAATCACGAACAATACAATCTTTTTTTATACTGTCCTTCCAAGTTTTTTAAAATAATTTTTATTGCTTCACGTAAGACTACTATACGAGCCGCAGAGGATGAGAAAGCATAAGTAATCATCACTTGCAAGGGCCCTCGTTCAGAAAAAAAAATATATATATTGTATTATTCAGAAAAATCTTGGATGTCCTTAGCTTATTTTTCACGAAATTTTAATGGCGTCGGCACATTATGAGAAAAATCAATTATATTTATATCTTTGGGTCTATGGTCAGAAACAAATATTAAAATTTCTCAAAAATGCGAATTGTCATAATTTTAAGGAGGGTTACTTTTCTCAAATATGAATACATTTTTATGTAATTATAATAACAATAACAATTTCCAAGAACATAGGCTTACAGATAGAAAATCAAATTCTCGTACGTTGAAACATCCGAATGAATAACAACATTTTAACTAACAATTTTTGTTCCGCAAAATCTGTAGATTACATGGAAATCCGTGAAAAATATATATCATGGACGGAGCCAGCCCACTTATTCGATTTCTTTTTAAGCTTTTTTAATAACTGCTTATAGCTTTGCATAAAATTTATGTTACATCCACAGAATATGAGCAAAGTAAGTAATCTCCACATCGACAACTCCAGATAAATATAAAATTGAAACAAAAACCACGGTTATTGTGAGTATGAAAGATCTGATTTTTTCATGATATTGGGAACCTAAGGGAGAAGTATGACTTAATTCTGACGTCAGCAATATGGCGACGTAAGTAAATAGCTCGCTCGCGACTCGCATGTGACAGCGTGGTATAGAGAGAGAGAGAGAGAGAGAGAGAGAGAGAGGAGAGAGAGAGAGAGAGAGAGAGAGAGATTTTGTCGTCGATTATTCTCAGCTTATTACAGATTACGCTACTCACTACCGGACGCAAATGCAGTAAACGAGTAAAGCAACTTTTGACCCTAACCTAAAAAAAAAACCACATTCTGCATCCAAACTCCGAACTCTATATCTATATTATTGTTACGTGACAATCTCAACAATTTTCAGAATTGATCCTAACAAACTCGACGTTCCGCATGGTCGACGGGGCTTTGCGCTTCCTACTTAGTCAGTTCTTAGGTTTCGCCACCAGATGGAATCTAACTTTGGATCCCCGATACATTATCCGGCATCGCCGTGTCAATCCTTCTCGCAGCATTTGCATATCATCTACAGATTGCAAAAATCATTAATATTAATGAAGGGCTCTCGATCGAAAAATATTTGCTTTCTACTTTTCTTCAAAATCGGAATAAAAACATCCAAAATAATTTCAATTTTTATTGTAGTTAATGTTAACTTTAATTCGCATCATGATAAAACTTTTTATGAATTTTCATATATAATTGGCAGATTATGAAAAATAAGACATCAATATCGGAGAGTTCTCGTTCGGAAAAATATTTCGATTAGTCCCGAAAAGAATTAGCCTTGAGTCTCATCATCGCCAGTATCATAAAACTGAACTATTATTTACATATGGTTTTTTCCGGTGATATAACATCAAGAGGGGATCACTCTCCCGCTTGATATACAAATGATTTTAGAGAGGGTCTGACTTCACGTGATTTCGTGTATAAAATTCAAACAAAAAGCACGGCTGAAAAAGTATAGAGATATTGACACTGATTCACGTAAAAAATCAAATAATGAATTTGAGAAAAACTTTTTTAAACTCATGAATAATTTCAGTTTTCGGGAAGATAATGAAAAACGTTAGGCGACATCGAGATGTTAAGCTTGTGAGGAAATGGGGTAGAGCTTTTTGGTGCAAGGGCTTTCATCGCAAAGGTGACATTTCACAGCTACACGAGCTGAAGTGAAATTTATGAAAACCGACATATGTGAAGTTTGCAATTCTTGACATTTTAAAAATCACCCCTTTTTATGACTTTCGTTATAATAACCCTGAAAAGAAAAAATTTTGATATAGTAAAATAACTTTACACCGGTACCGGCAGTCTGAGTATCACATTAGGAGCCCCTCCCCGATATATAGAGCAACGATAGGGACGATTTGCCTCGATTTGATACGTCGGATTATGCACCCGACAATCGCTATGGCATACAATAAGCTAATAAATAAAAATGAATGAATAAAAATTATATAAATATAAAGGTTCACGAAGGATAAGAATAACGGAAAGATAATCGAGGAATTGACGGGTTTGAGAGCCAAACTATACACCCCCCGCCCCTCCCCTCCCCCCCCCCCCCGCCAAGTATACATATATATCATAAATTTTTTAAATAATTTTTATATGTTCTGAGAATCATTTTTATACATTGCATTTTCATACATTGCATTTAAAAATAAAAATAAAAATATTTAGAAATCTATGAATTTTGGAAATTGAGAAAAAAATGTGTGTGTGTGTGTGTGTGTGTGTGTGTGTGTGTGTGTAAATGTATGTATGTGGATGTGTTGATACTCTTCATTTAGATTCCTCGACGAAGGGCTTTGTAGAGAGTGCACTCCTAGCTGCACTGCAAACCTCAATGCATCAGGGAGAGAGAGAGAGAGTGAGAGAGAGAGAGAATCAGTGTTAAATTTTCAGCATCCTCGTAACTATCAAGTGGTTCGAGTGGTGGTGCTGGTCGTTTGGGTGGTAAAATATATTGCGTTTGAAGATGTATATATTTTTCGAAAATTTCCATCCTTGTTTCTCGGGCTTGGTGTGACATCGAGATTGAATCTTAGCTTCACTTCTATTTTAAAACTCAGAGTGAACGGCCGTACAAAATCAAAAAATTAAAATGAGTACAGTGCGAAACAACAGCGATATAACGGGCATTATTAAATTTCTGATCAAACGTTTTTCCCCACTGAGAGTGGCGTTTTATCCTCAAGAGTGCATACGGGATGTACGTTTGATTAATCGGGCAGCAGCATTGCGTAAACTGCGGAGGATTCTGTATGCTGCGCGAAAAATGGATTTTATAGCAGCGTTTAATCTCGGGTTGCTACATACATTCGATGTACTGGACTCAGCCGTTCGGGTGATCCGATTATTCAATTGGCAAAATGTAAATCGTCTCCGACCAATTATTGATGCACATGGTTAGTGAATTTCAAATTCCCATCTCCCATACATTTATATATTACTTCATTCTGTTGAAGTCGTTCAATATTTTAACAGAGAAAAACAATTTCTGTCACAGCGGAGATGTCTCGTCGCAGACGATCCAATTTGGGGGGAGAAGGGGAAGAAGAAGAAGAAGAAGAGGAGGAGGAGGAGGAGGAAGAAGGAGAAGAAGAAAAAGAGGAAGAAGATGAAGAAAGAGAAGAAGGAGATGAAGAACTAGATGCTGATGATGAAGGGGGAGAAGATGATGATGATAAAGAAGAAGAAGAAGAAGAAGAAGAAGATGATGATGATGATGATGGAGAAGAAGGAGAAGAAGAAGTGCATGATGCACTAAGACCACCAACACCACCACCACAGTCACCACCACCACCACCACCAACACCACCACCACCACCACCACTACCACCACCACCACCACCACTACCACCATACGCCGATGGCATCGATTATGAGAGGGCCTGAATAGAATGGGAGCATCGGCAAATCGAGAGAGCTGCCGGAACCGCAAGAAATGTGGATGAAGGTAAAAAGAATATGGGTGGGGTATTAAATTAATGATGCTCATGAGAGATATTAATTTCTATCCATCTTTTCAGGATATGAATCCGGTCAGTCCGATGAGCTGACGTATAGAGCACTATTCGGAGACGATCTCGAAATGTTCCCCGGTATGTTTAGCGAAGAAGAGCTGAATGCTCAAGATGTTAACCTTAGTTTTGACAAACATTAATTAAGAGAATACTTTATAAATATTTATAGCATAATTTTTTTCAATAAAAAAACAAAATATAAATAAAAAATCTTCGATAATGATCATTTCGGAGTCCTTCCTATCGCGAAAAAGCGTTCCTTGGGGTAAAAAAAATCATAAAAACCGTAAATTTCACAAATCAGCTTCATTGGTCCATGTGTTCTGGGTATCATCAAATCTCAACCATTTTACAAAAATGTTATTACCGTGCTTTTGTAGAACTTTTACGAGATCAGATAATCTAAGAAAATACTTGATAAATATTTAGAGCATAATTTTTTTCAATAAAAAACAAAATATAAATAAAAAAATCTTCGATCATGATCATTTCGAAATCCTTCCTATCGCGAAAAAGCGTTCCTTGGGGTGAAAAAAAATCATCAAAACTGTAAATTTCACAAATCAGCTTCATTGGTCCATGTGTTGTGGGTATCATCAAATCTCAACCATTTTACAAAAATGTTATTATCGTGCTTTTGTAGAACTTTTTCGAGATCAGATAAATATCTGGATATTCAACTTTCAATAATTCTTGTTCGTAAAATCCACCGACGATGGGCTCGTTCTGATAATCTTCGATATTATACGTCACATGATTGGTATTGTTCACTCAGCTAATGGTAAATATTTCTGTCGTTCAATTTGGGATATAACCCTTCGCGAAAACATTCTTAAACTTGCGTATTCACACTTTGTCGCCAAATTTTTCAATGTGCGATTAAATCAGTGGCAAATTGCTCTATGTCGAGTACATATGAATATTATATTTTTGGATAAGCGTTTTAAAATCTGGATTATTTATTCCATAACTGTATAGAAACTCTGCATCGCCAAAACCAAAGTAATTCTGCAACGGGGATATCCATTCCAGTAGCAAATTTCGACTTCCCCTATCTGAACGTAAATGGCGTTATTTACCAGTATCATTGTGTATAAAAATATGTATGAGAAATGACATTATGCTTATGTTCTTTTTTTATCGAACCGCAAAAAAATAAAATCAAATCAAATCAAATAAAAACAACAGAAACTCTGCAACGGAGATGTACATTCTAGTAGCAAATTCTGGCGCGTCCCATCTAAACGCAAGTGTCATCATTTACCAGTATTATAGTATATACAAATTCGTATGAGAAATGAAATTATTTCTACTTTTTTATTATATAAAAAATAAAAAAAATAAATAAATAAATAAATAAAAATAAAAAATAAAAATGAAAAAAAAATAAAAAACAAAAAAAAACAAAAACAAAAACAAAACAAAAAACAACAAAACAAAAGAAACTTTGCAACGGAGATATCTATTCGAGTAGCAAATTTTGACAGTATCATTGTATATATAAATATGTATGAGAAATGACATTATGCTTACGTTCTTTTTTTATCGAATCGCAAAAAAGTGAAATGAAATCAAATAAAATAAAAACAATAGAAACTCTGCAACGGAGATGTCTATTCTAGTTGCAAATTCTGGCGCGCCCCATCTAAACGCAAGTGTCGTCATTTACCAGTATTATAGTATATACAAATTCGTATGAAGAATGAAATTATTTCTACTTTTTTTATATAAAAAATAATTGAAAAAATAAAAAATAAATAAAAATAAAATAAAAAATAAAAAATAAAATAAAATAAAAAACAAAAAAAAACAAAAAACAAAAACAAAAAACAACAAAACAAAAGAAACGTTGCAACGGAGATATCTATTCAAAAAAAGTAAAATAAAATCAAATCAAATAAAAACAACAGAAACTCTGCAACGAAGATGTCCATTCTATTTCTCATATATATTTGCATCCATAATAATACTGGTAAGTGACGACAGTTGCGTTCAGATAGGGGGGGGTCAAAATTTCTGTCGTCACTTACCAGTATTATTGTGGATGCAAATATATATGAGAAATAGAATTGACATCTTCGTTGTAGAGTTTCTGTTGTTTTTATTTGATTTGATTTTATTTTACTTTTTTTGAATAGATATCTCCGTTGCAACGTTTCTTTTGTTTTGTTGTTTTTTGTTTTTGTTTTTTGTTTTTTTTTGTTTTTTATTTTATTTTTATTTTTATTTCTTATTTTCTTTTTATTGATTTTTTATTTTTTTAATTATTTTTTATATAAAAAAAGTAGAAATAATTTCATTCCTCATACGAATTTGTATATACTATAATACTGGTAAATGACGACACTTGCGTTTAGATGGGGCGCGCCAGAATTTGCAACTAGAATAGACATCTCCGTTGCAGAGTTTCTGTTGTTTTTATTTTATTTGATTTTATTTTACTTTTTTGCGGTTCGATAAAAAAAGAACGTAAGCATAATGTCATTTCTCATACATATTTATATACACAATGATACTGTCAAAATTTGCTACTCGAATAGATATCTCCGTTGCAAAGTTTCTTTTCTTTTGTTGTTTTTTGTTTTGTTTTTGTTTTTGTTTTTTGTTTTCTTTTTGTTTTTCATTTTATTTTCATTTTTATTTTTTATTTTTTTTCATTTATTTATTTTTTTTTTATTTATTTTTTATATAAAAAAAGTAGAAATAATTTCATTTCTCATACGAATTTGTATATACTATAATACTGGTAAATGATGACACTTGCGTTTAGATGGGACGCGCCAGAATTTGCTACTAGAATGGACATCTCCGTTGCAGAGTTTCTGTTGTTTTTATTTTATTTGATTTGATTTTATTTTTTTGCGGTTCAATAAAAAAAGAACGTAAGCATAATGTCATTTCTCATACATATTTTTATACACAATGATACTGGTAAATAACGCCATTTACGTTCAGATAGGGAAAGTCGAAATTTGCTACTAGAATGGATATCCCCGTTGCAGAATTACTTTGGTTTTGGCGATGCAGAGTTTCTATACAGTTATGGAATGAATAATCCAGATTTTGAATCGCTCATCCAAAAATATAATATTCATATGTACTCGACATAGAGCAATTTGCCACTGATTTAATCGCACATTGAAAAATTTGGCGACAAAGTGTGAATACGCAAGTTTAAGAATGTTTTCGCGAAGGGTTATATCCCAAATTGAACGACAGAAATATTTACCATTAGCTGAGTGAACAATACCAATCATGTGACGTATAATATTGAAGATTATCAGAACGAGCCCATCGTCGGTGGATTTTACGAACAAGAACTATTGAAAGTTGAATATCCAGATATTTAACTGATCTCGAAAAAGTTCTACAAAAGCACGGTAATAACATTTTTGTAAAATGGTTGAGATTTGATGATACCCACAACACATGGACCAATGAAGCTGATTTGTGAAATTTACAGTTTTGATGATTTTTTTTCACCCCAAGGAACGCTTTCTCGCGATAGGAAGGATTTCGAAATGATCATGATCGAAGATTTTTTTATTTATATTTTGTTTTTTTATTGAAAAAAAATATGCTATAAATATTTATAAAGTATTTTCTTAGATTATCTGATCTCGTAAAAGTTCTACAAAAGCGAGGTAATAACATTTTTGTAAAATGGTTGAGATTTGATGATACCCAGAACACATGGACCAATGAAGCTGATTTGTGAAATTTACGGTTCTTATGATTTTTTTTTCACCCCAAGGAATGCTTTTTCGCGATAGGAAGGATTCCGAAATGATCATTATCGAAGATTTTTTATTTATATTTTGTTTTTTTATTGAAAAAAATTATGCTATAAATATTTATAAAGTATTCTCCTAATTAATGTTTGTAAAAACTAAGGTTAACATCTTGAGCATTTAGCTCTTCTTCGCTAAACATACCGGGGAACATTTCGAGATCGTCCCCTAATAGTGCTCTATACGTCAGCTCATCGGACTGACCGGATTCATATCCTGAAAAGATGGATAGAAATTAATATCTCTTATGAGCATCATTAATTTAATACCCCACCCATATTCTTTTTACCTTCATCCACATTTCTTGCGGTTCCGGCAGCTCTCTCGATTTGCCGATGCTCCCATTTTATTCGGGCCCTCTCATAATCGATGCCATCGGCGTATGGTGGTAGTGGTGGTGGTGGTGGTGGTGGTGGTGGTGGTGGTGGTAGTGGTGGTGGTGGTGACTGTGGTGGTGGTGTTGGTGGTCTTAGTGCATCATGCACTTCTTCTTCTCCTTCTTCTCCATCATCATCACCATCATATTCTTCTTCTTCTTCTTCTTCTTCATCATCATCATCTTCTCCCCCTTCATCATCAGCATCTAGTTCTTCATCTCCTTCTTCTCTTTCTTCATCTTCTTCCTTTTCTTCTTCTCCTCCTCCTTCTTCCTCCTCCTCCTCCTCCTCTTCTTCTTCTTCTTCTTCTTCTTCTCCCCCCAAATTGGATCGTCTGCGACGAGACATCTCCGCTGTGACAGAAATTGTTTTTCTCTGTTAAAATATTGAACGACTTCAACAGAATTAAGTAATATATAAATGTATGGGAGATGGGAATTTGAAATTCACTTACCATGTGCATCAATAATTGGTCGGAGACGATTTACATTTTGCCAATTGAATAATCGGATCACCCGAACGGCTGAGTCCAGTACATCGAATGTATGTAGCAACCCGAGATTAAACGCTGCTATAAAATCCATTTTTCGCGCAGCATACAGAATCCTCCGCAGTTTACGCAATGCTGCTGCCCGATTAATCAAACGTACATCCCGTATGCACTCTTGAGGATAAAACGCCACTCTCAGTGGGGAAAAACGTTTGATCAGAAATTTAATAATGCCCGTTATATCGCTGTTGTTTCGCACTGTACTCATTTTAATTTTTTGATTTTGTACGGCCGTTCACTCTGAGTTTTAAAATAGAAGTGAAGCTAAGATTCAATCTCGATGTCACACCAAGCCCGAGAAACAAGGATGGAAATTTTCGAAAAATATATACATCTTCAAACGCAATATATTTTACCACCCAAACGACCAGCACCACCACTCGAACCACTTGATAGTTACGAAGATGCTGAAAATTTTACACTGATTCTCTCTCTCTCTCTCTCTCCCTGATGCATTGAGGTTTGCAGTGCAGCTAGGGGTGCACTCTCTACAAAGCCCTTCGTCGAGGAATCTAAATGAGGAGTATAAACACATCCACATACATACATTCACACACACACACACACATTTTTTTCTCAATTACCTAAAATTTATAGATTTCTAAAAATTTTTTTTCTTATTTTTAAATGCAATGTATGAAAATGCAATGTATAAAAATGATTAGCAGAACATATAAAAATTATTTTAAAAATTAATGATATATATATATACTTGGCGGGGGGGGGGGCGGGGGGGTGTATAGTTTGGCTCTCAAACCCGTCAATTCCTCCATTATCTTTCCGTTATTCTTATCCTTCGTGAACCCTTATATTTATATAATTTTTATTCATTTATTTTTATTTATTAGCTTATTGTATGCCATAGCGATTGTCGGGTGCATAATCCGACGTATCAAATCGAGGCAAATCGTCCCTATCGTGGCTCTATATATCGGGGAGGGGCTCCTAATGTGATACTCAGACTGCCGGTATTGGTGTAAAGTTATTTTACTATATCAAAATTTTTTCTTTTCAGGGTAATTATAACGAGTCATAAAAAGGGGTGATTTTTAAAATGTCAAGAATTGCAAACTTTACATATGTCGGTTTTCATAAATTTCACTTCAGCTCGTGTAACTGTGAAATGTCACCTTTGCGATTAAAGCCCTTGCACCAAAAAGCTCTACCCCATTTCCTCACAAGCTTAACATCTCGATGTCGCCTAACGTTTTTCATTATCTTCCCGAAAACTGAAATTATTCATGAGTTTAAAAAAGTTTTTCTCAAATTCATTATTTGATTTTTTACGTAAATCAGTGTCAATATCTCTATACTTTTTCAGCCGTGCTTTTTGTTTGAATTTTATACACGAAATCACGTGAAGTCAGACCCTCTCTAAAATCATTTGTATATCAAGCGGGAGAGTGATCCCCTCTTGATGTTATATCACCGGAAAAAACCATATGTAAATAATAGTTCAGTTTTATGATACTGGCGATGATGAGACTCAAGGCCAATTCTTTTCGGGACTAATAGAAATATTTTTCCGAACGAGAACTCTCCGATATTAATGTCTTATTTTTCATAATCTGCCAATTATATATGAAAATTCATAAAAAGTTTTATCATGATGCAAATTAAAGTTAACATTAACTACAATAAAAATTGAAATTATTTCGGATGTTTTTATTCCGATTTTGAAGAAAAGTAGAAAGCAAATATTTTTCGATCGAGAGCCCTTCATTAATATTAATGATTTTCGCAATCTGTAGATGATATGCAAATGCTGCGAGAAGGATTGACATGGAGATGCCGGATAATGTATCGGGGATCCAAAGTTAGATTCATCTGGTGGCGAAACCTAAGAACTGACTAAGTAGGAAGCGCAAAGCCCCGTCGACCATGCGAAACGTCGAGGTTTGTTAGGATCAATTCTAAAAATTGTTGAGATTGTCCACGTAACAATAATATAGATATAGAGTTCGGAGTTTGGATGCAGAATGTGGTTTTTTTTTTTTAGGTTAGGGTCAAAAGTTGCTTTACTCGTTTACTGCATTTGCGTCCGGTAGTGAGTAGCATAATCTGTAATGAGCTGAGAATAATCGACGACAAATCTCTCTCTCTCTCTCTCTCTCTCTCTCTCTCTATACCACGCTGTCACATGCGAGTCGCGAGCGAGCTATTTACTTACGTCGCCATATTGCTGACGTCAGAATTAAGTCATACTTTTCCTTAGGTTCCCAATATCATGAAAAAATCAGATCTTTCATACTCACAATAACCGTGATTTTTGTTTTAATTTTATATTGATCTGGAGTTGTCGATGTGGAGATTACTTACTTTGCTCATATTCTGTGGATGTAACATAAATTTTATGCAAAGCTATAAGCAGTTATTTAAAAAGCTTTAAAAAGAAATCGAATAAGTGGGCTGGCTCCGTCATGATATATATTTTTCACGGATTTCCATGTAATCTACGGATTTTGCGGAACAAAAATTGTTAGTTAAAATGTTGTTATTCATTCGGATGTTTCAACGTACGAGAATTTTGATTTTCCTATCTGTAAGCCTATGGTTCTTGGAAATTGTTATTGTTATCATAATTACATAAAAATGTATTTATATTTGAGAAAAGTAACCCTCCTCAAAATTATGACAATTCGTATTTTTGAGAAATTTTAATATTTGTTTCTGACCATAGACCCAAAGATATAAATGTAATTGATTTTTCTCATAATGTGCCGACGACATTAAAATTTCGTGAAAATAAGCTAAGACATCCAAGATTTTTCTGAATAATACAATATATATATATTTTTTTCTGAACGAGGGCCCTTGCAAGTGATGATTACTTATGCTTTCTCATCCTCTGCGGCTCGCATAGGAGTCTTACGTGAAGTTATAAAAATTATTTTAAAAAACTTGGAAGGACAGTATAAAAAAAGATTGTATTGTTCGTGATTTTAATTTCAAACGAAACTTCTATATTATTCGCAGAAGATAAGAAAAAAAAATTACATTAATATGCTTAGTGACCTTTGGTGAGAAAAAATAATAAATTTTCTAAAAATCCAATTGCTTCATGAAAAAAAAGTTTTCCTAATTTTTATATCAACCATAGAATTTATATATACCACTAATATTAGTGGACCCGCGGGCAGAACACGATAGAAATTTTTGCTGAAATAATGAAATCATCATAGCTTTGAAATATCTAGATGTCAATCTATCATGATAAAACTTTTTTCCATTTGAATGCGATCTAGGGATATTGATAACAAATAAAATAGTGAATATCAATGGGCCTTTCACCAAAAATATTTGATTTCGCATTTTCCCCAAAAATCATGCTTGAACTACAAAAAGTCTAAATCATTAGCAATCTTATAGCTTAGAATACACTGACGTACGAGATACGGAGAACAAGTGAAAGAGAGGACAGAGAGATAAAGAGAAAGAGAGAGAGGGAGAGAAATAATGTTGCCGAAGAATTGCTTGAAAAAACTCGAAAATTGTGAATTGCGATGATCGTCTATGCAGCTATGTGTCGATAATATGCGTTGCGACGAAAAAAGGCGGATCATGTTGGGGTACAGTTGTATACATCATAAATTTGACACTTGACACTCTGCGCGTGAAAGCGCGAGCGAACGAGAGAGAGAGAGAGTGAGAGAGAGCGTGCGGGTCAACGCCATCGACGACGTCGTCATCAAACGCTTTTTTCAAAAAATCATGGGCATCTAATCGAAAATCCCAAGACTCCCCCCCCTCCCCCGCACACACGCACATACACGCAACACATGCTAACGAAAAAAATCCCAAATCCCCCCCCCTTCCGCCCACCACCCACCTTACCTTACCGTTGATTTACCGTCGATAATCGGTCGATGTACCGAATAAATTCGTAAGGCGATTGCTGTAATGAACATGAAGCAACGATTGCTATTTGTTTACTGCGGATTAAAAATCTGGATTAAAAACTCTAAGGATTGTAGATTTATGAGGACGTAAGGAACATCAAACCATAGTTGGTGCTCTGTAAAACATTATTTATTGATCTTTGCTTTCAATTATGCTTATTTAAATAAGTAACGACTCAATATAATATACAAAACCGGAATGAAAAAAAAACGAACGACTTTAGCTTATAAGCTAAATGACCCTTGTCAATGCTGCAAAATAGGCGCTTCTCAGCCTCATGTTGTAAAAAAAATAATAATTTTTGGCACGCGCAACAATGAAGGGAGCAAGAAATATTTCTAAATTTTTCGGTGCTTTTCGACAGGCTGTATTTCAGTGAAAAATGGTAGTATCGAAGTCATTAAAAAAGGATTTTAAAGCTCCACGATTCTAGATTCAGATCTTTTGGTCAAGATTCAGATCTTTTGGTCAAAAATGTTTGGGGGCAACGTTTCTTACGAAATTTTAAGAAATAGCGCGAAAGAAAATTTTCGCAAATTTTTTACCTTTTTATTTTTGGTTCATGGGCTTGGAAAAAATGTTTCCAGCTGAACCAATACATGGACCATGTAGCCTCTTTATCCAGCTTCAATTTCCTTTTTCGATTTTTCACCGTACAATCCTCGAATCGAAAAAAGGAAATTGAAGCTGGATAAAGAGGCTACATGGTCCATGAATTGGTTCAGCTGGAAATTCTTTTTCCAAGCCCGTGCACCAAAAATAAAAAGGTAACAAATTTGCAAAAATTTTCTTTCGCGCCATTTCTTAACATTTCGTAAGAACCGTAGCTCTTAAAAATTTTTAACCAAAAGATCTGAAAGCTAGGATCTTGGAGCTACAGTCTGTCAAGTAAGAGCGTGGTCGTGTTAATTTATAGAAAGAATTATTTTATGAAACTTTCATATTTATATATACATTGTACACATTACAAACAATGATGCAATTTGGTCAATAATGTGTCCAGTCACCACCGGCGTCGATAATTGCCTGACATCTCCGAGGCATGCTTTCTTAATTTGACGGCGTATTCTAGTGGCAAGGATCTCCAGATCCGACGAATTTGGTAAGACAACTGCTTCAAAGTGTATGTGCGTCTTCCACGAAGCTTCTGCTTAATATATGCCCACACATTTTCAATAGGGTTTGCATCGGGCGACTGCGACGGCCAATCCAATGTAACGATGCCAGATTGAGTCTTCCACTGAGTACAGAGCTTTGTCACATGTTTTTCAGTCAACAGAGGCTTCTTCATTGTGCTGCGCCATTTCAGATCATGAGTACGAAGAAGGGTTCGGATAGTTTCGTAGGATATATCTAAACGTCTTGCCATTAATTTTGCTTGTCCTTGCCGCAGTGTTAAAGCAGGATTCCGCAAAAACAGATTCACTATTCTTTTTTCATCTTTTTTGTTCACTTTTCCTATCGAACCACGTTCTGGTAAATCATCGACATTTTTAGCCACTTTATATCGCTGTATCCACTTCTGTACAAATGCCTTCGACTTTCTCATATATTTAGCAGCCGCTGATTGCGACGTTTTGGGACCTTTCGGGTGGATGCAAAGGAACACAGCCTCGTAGCGCGACGCGTACTTAGCACTCATGGCGTTTAACGTGATTCTCTTTCAAAAGATCAACGACAACTGAACCTTTGTTGACAATGCATCAAGGACAAAGCTTCCCTCTATCGGCTCGCAAAGGAATTAGAGCGAAATCTTTCATTAACTGTCGGTAAAGTCGACCACGCTCTTACTTGACTGACTGTATAAAATCTTTTTTTAGTGACTTCGATACGACCATTTTTCACTGAAATACAGTCCATCGAAAAACACTGAAAAATTTGTAAGTTTTTCTTGCTCCCTTAATTGTAGCGCGTAGTGTAATATACAAAACTCGAATGAAAAAAAAACGAACCGCTTATAAGCTAAATGACTCTTGTCATTACACTGCAAAATAGGCGCTTCTCAGCCTCATGTTGTAAAAAAAAAAAAATAATTCTTGGTACGCGCAACAATGAAGGGAGCAAGAAATATTTCTAAATTTTTCGGTGCTTTTCGACAGGCTGTATTTCAGTGAAAAATGGTAGTATCGAAGTCATTAAAAAAGGATTTTGAAGCTCCACGTTTCTAGATTCAGATCTTTTGGTCAGATTCAGATCTTTTGGTCAAAAATGTTTGGGGGCAACGTTTCTTACGAAATCTTAAGAAATAGCGCGAAAGAAAATTTTCGCAAATTTTTTACCTTTTTATTTTTGGTTCACGGGTTTGGAAAAAGTGTTTCCAGCTGAACCAATACATGGACCATGTAGCCTCTTTATCCAGCTTCAATTTCCTTTTTTTGATTTTTCACCGTACAATCCTCGAATCAAAAAAAGGAAATTGAAGCTGGATAAAGAGGCTACATGGTCCATGAATTGGTTCAGCTGGAAATTTACATTTCGTAAGAACCGTAGTTCTTAAAAAATTTCAACCAAAAGATCTGAAAGCTAGGATCTTGCAGCTACAAAATCTTTTTTTAGTGACTTCGATACGACCATTTTTCACTGAAATACAGTCTATCGAAAAACACCGAAAAATTTGGAAGTTTTTCTTGCTCCCTTAATTGTAGCGCGTAGTGTAATATACAAAACTCGAATGAAAAAAAAAACGAACGGCTTATAAGCTAAATGACTCTTGTCAATACACTGCAAAATAGGCACTTTTCAGTCTCATGTTGTAAAAAAATTATAATTAATTTTTGGTAAGCATTTTGATTAATCTTATTTTCCATTTTTTCGTAGAAATATTATTTTCGTTTTCAATTATGCTTATATGAATAAGTAACGACTCAATATAATGTAAAACACTTGAATGAAAAGAGATCAACGACTTATAAGCTAATGACCCTTGTCAATGCACTATAAAATAGCCGCTTCTCACCCTTATGTTCTAAAAAAATTATAAATAATTTTTGGTCAGCATTTTGCTTCATCCTCTTATTTTCCATTGTGTAATGGAAATGTTAATCTATGAATTTCATAGATTGTTAAAACAAGTATCGCATATCCACGATTCGTCTGGTTTCGGGAATTTTTGTATGGACGTGCACTTCCAGTCATACCAAAGAAAACAACGATCGCAACAAATTGATTTTTCACCGAGACTTTTTTTACACTTAGCGCAACTCCATTTGACCATTTTTTTTTCTCCTCAACTGCGCGCAAAAGATTTCCAAATGTTTTGGGTTCGAAATAAGGTCGTATCAAATTTAATTTGATCGAATCTTCCAAAAATGATTCCGATACGTTTTTCAACTGAGCTTCTATATCTTTCATTTCTATAATCGTTTTTTTTTCATAACGCTCGTTATCATCTCCCTCGGCAACAACCAACCGAGCATCAATTCTTTTCTCAGATTTACACTTTGAGCCGAAAATTTTAATTCAGATTTATCAATATTTGGAAGTCCAATTGCGCGCAGTCGAGGCTTTCGTGGACGCCCTTTACTCTTCGTTTTTTTCGGCACCTGTATCGTCACGAGAGCATCGTTTTGATTTGCAGTCACGATTTTAACAAGGGGAGGACTCAAGTTTTCATCGTTGTTTTCGTCGCTCGACGACGAGTTGTTCACAACCTTCTCCACCTCCTCTACCTCGTCCACTTTCTCCACCTCTTCCACCTTCTCCACCCTCTTCACCTTCTCCACCTCCTTCACCTTCTCCACCTCTTCCACCTTTTTCAACTCACTGTCGATGTCCTTTCTTTCATCTATTTTCGTTTCAACATTGTCATCGCTCAACGAGGAATTTTCTGCACCGATTTCGTAGTGAAAACCGATTTCGTAGTGAAAATTGACCTCGTCGTCCAAGTGGGAATGATTTTCGACGTTCAAACTATCCTCCGTAATCTGAGACAGAGTTTGGTAGATTTCGGGATCTTCTTTGTCGAGAGAATTTGTTTCCAAGATTTCCTTCGACGAGAAAATTTTTTCTTTATCGAGATGTTCGTCGTCCGAGTGAGAATGATTATCGTCGTAAACAGTACCCTCCAAAATTTGCACCAGAGTTTGAACGACTTTGGGATCTGCAGGGTCTTCTTTGTCGAGAGAACTTTTTTCCGGGAGCTTGTTTGTCGGGAGAATTTTTTCTTGATTCAGACGTTCAGCGTCCGTTATGGAGGCAGAGTTTTTACGATTATCCCTGGGAGTACTCGCTTCGTCATCACTTTCCGAAGATGATCGAACTTGCTAAAATATTTAAAAAATAAAATTTTATTGTCTAAATTCATTTTAATTATCCCCTGCTGATTGCAATTCCCACATCCTGTTTCATATTTTTCCATTGTTCACAAAGCTTCCTTTATCAGGGTGTCTAGTAAAATAGGAAATCAAAATTCAAGGACATTTCAAGGATATATTAGGGATTTTACAGGATTTTTCAAGGACCTACATGATAAAAAAAAAACCTACATGATGAAAGACTTTTTGCTGTGCTCTTATAAATGTCGAAATTGCACTTAAAAAGTAGTTATACTTTGTCAAGTTTTAGATTGATGCCAAAGTATTAAGGTCAAGGATTTAAGGGATCAAAAAAGAATTTAAGGAAAATCGATAATTCTTGTAAATTCCTTGAATTATTCTATCAAAATGCAATTACTTTTCAAATTGAAGAATTAATATTAGTAATGTTTTCGCTCAATAATTGTGAAATCATGAAAGTAGCAAGAATTTTTTGAACATATATGATTTTAACAAAGCGGGCGAAGGATAAAAGTCGAATTGGTTTATGAAATGTAAAATCTCTCGATGAAAAAAGTTTTTTTCTTCACCGATATTAATTGACAGAGGGAACAGAATTATGCCAATTAGGTTCGTTCCAATTTTGCCCGTTTTTTTGTTCTTGCACAAGTAATCTACATTCTGTAGAGAGAATCATGGAAAATTCATAATTCAGAATTTATTCCAAAAAATGATTTCATCTTGTAAAATTTCTATTTCATTACGTTCAGAGACACATCAAATTTTTAAAACGACAAAAAGTAAAATATCTTTAGTCCGCTAATTGCAAATGAAAATTCTCAATCCTAAGATTGTAATTTCATTTTTTTTTTGCAAAATAAACTTTAAGGACTAACTATGCGCAATCATTTTAACGAGCTATGAGAACAAAAAGTCGCATAAACTTCAAGATTCTGTGAATGTGGCGTTTGGAAAATTGTCTCGAAAAAAATTAGACGAAAATAAAATGAAATCAATGGAAAATTCAAGACTACACACAAAATTTAAGGACATTTCAAGGACTTTTCAAGGACAAACAAAATCTACATCCAAAATATACATACCAAATTGGGTTCGTGATTGTGACCATCATTTACAATCGTCACCTCAAGAAAATCTTTTTGTTTCGCCCGCAGAGTTATCTGTGCTTTACAGCCGACCTTTTGGCTGCTGAAAATGAAAAATCACCATTGGTGCCAACAAATACAATATAAAAAAATGCAGGCAGTAAAAAAATTTAAATTAAATATTATTTATTTAATTTAAATATTATTGCAGACTCCACAGGTCCGAATCTTGTTTTTTTCTGTGCTCGTAATAATGTTTTCAAGTGCTTTGAAAGCATCATCGATAAAGTAAGGTTTTATTAAATCCAGTCTTACGGATTTGTTTATAAATGATTCTTGAACGTGTTCCTTTATATTATTAATATCGCCGATTTGAATTTTATATTCATTATCGAAAACGCTTTGTATGGCTTCTTTAGGCATTATCCAACTGAAAATTATTTATTTTTGTTCTCTATCACTTTTTTTTTTCAAATATCACTTTCTTTGTTTTATATTTTGGAATCGTCGTTGATAGACTCAAACGAGGACGCCCCCTAATTTGAAATGAAATTTAAAATGAAAAATCACCATTGGTGCCAACAAATACAATATAAAAAAATGCAGGCAGTAAAAAAATTTAAATCATTAAGGTAATAGAGTCGCTATGAAACTTGTTAATGTTAATTGTTTAATAAATAGCTTCTTAATCGTCGTGAAATTTTTACATGACCTCCTGAATACTTTATGTAGAAACATACTAAATTTTCAGAATTCTATCATCATTACTTCAACCTCCTTAAGGGTTAAAATAAAAAATGATGAGAAAATTCTGAAAATTTGGTGTTTTTGTATGAAGTATTAAGAGGTCATGTAAAAATTTCACGACCATTAGGAAACTCGTTATTAAAAAATTAACATTTTGTTAAGAACAATTTTTTAAACAAAAAAAAATTGTTATCAATAAACTTCGTTTTGTTTCCGTTGCTTTCAGTATATTGTAGATATTGAAAAATTAGAGGTCAAAAAAAACTTATCGCAAAGTTATATCAGTTTCCATAAGACTACATTTAATTTAATTAAATTTGTTAATGTTAATTGTTCGATAACGAGCTTCCTAATCATCTTGAAATTTTTCCTGACTGCTTCAACAATAAATGTCTCTCGTTACTAATAATTTCACATTTTTGTCATCATTTTGCCCTAACGACTTAACTACCTTAAGGCGCGCGTTTACCCTCTTAAGAAGATGTGAAAGGTATGTTTTAGAAAATGGGACTAGCTTTAATTCAAATTACTTAACGTCCCGGCAAACGCGTTGTCCTTTCGATTTTGAGACGTGCTTGCCACGCCGAACACACGCGTAAGTTATTTCGTAATATTTTAAACGTTCCGGTATATTCTTGACTTTAGACGTTTTGATAGACTTTGAAGTTTTTATTGAGAAATTGTGTCGAGAGTGATCTTCGTATTTCCTCATTGCTGTCGTCAAATCTTCAAATTTGCGGAACCGTTTGCCGACAAATAGGAATCCTCGTTGTTCAGCCATCTGTCAAAAGAACCATATTGATAATTTAGTAAATTCTACTACAACGTTCGACTGTATTTCTTTCTTACAAATAAAAAATAATTAACGTTTATTGCGGGGAAATTAGTGCGTAAAATGCCTTCACAATGAGCATGCCAGTAAATATTACACATTTTCTCAATATACACACATATTTCTAAAAGTTTGGAAACACTCGCCGCGATTCCGTGTGGCACAAAAAGTTTCACTGCTCTTTTAAAAATTAAATTATATCAATTCAACAAGCGGCGTTTCTAAAGGGACATATTCAGTTTATTTCACATTTTCCAAATTTTTTGTTCGATTTTCGTTGAACCCGGTAAGTTGTTTGAAACACGGTCGATTTTTGGCTTTTTTTAGGCGTTGTAATTTTGGCACACATCTACACAGCTTTTTCATTAAAAAATCTCGCCTAAATGGCTTTTTCATCGAAAAACCTGTGTAGACGAGGTAAAAGATCCGATTATTGAAGATAAAAAAAATATCTCGTTAGCAGGAAAATTTTTTGAAAAGAAAATTAAAAAAAAAAATTCTTCAAACATTTAATTGAATTCAGAATAATTGTACAAGAACCTCGATTATCCGAACCTCGATCATCCGAACGAACGCTCAATTATCCGAACGTTGGCGCGAAAGATACATTGTTGCTCGCTGCCACCGTCGTGAGCAACAATGTAACAATGGATCTCGTCCCATAAACCCACGTTTCGATTATCCGAACTTCTGATAATCCGAACGAGTCTGGGTCCCAATTGGTTCGGATGATCGAGGTTCTACTGCATATAGTTATACGCTTCATTTTATGAATATGAACGTTTTTTGCGAAAATTTGAATATTTTGACGAAAAAATTTGTACGAAACTTTTCAAAAAACGAAATTGAAACCCCCATCATAAGTTTTTCATGCTAAAAACAGTTTTAACAAATTTCATGAGTCGTGCGCCAACATTTTAACGCAACAAAAGCCAAAAACGACCATGTTTCGAAAAACTTACCGGGTGCAACCAAAGTCGAAAAAATTTCTCAGGAAATGCGAAATGAGTTAAATATGTTCACTTTGAAACGCCGCTTGTTGAATCGAAATATCTTGATTTTTAAAAGAGCAGTAAAACTTTTTGTGTCAAGCGAAAACGAGGAGAGTATTTCCAAACTTTTGGACGTTCATATTAACAAAGTGTGTAATATTTACTGGCATGGTCACTATGAATGCTTTTTTCATCGCTCTAATTTCCCTGTAATAAACGTTATTAAACGAGTGTTCCCGAACTTTTCGACGGCAGCCAAATAAATACCGCGTAAATAATCCTAAAGAGCACACTTTTATGTTACTGCACCGATTGCACTATAAAAAAGACCGAGGAGACTCTCCCGACAACATACCCTTGCGAGAGTTCAAGCTCGACTGTGCGCGACTGAGATATACTACTATACTATACGTATGAGAAACGAGCGTGAATGTCCGTTCAAGACAAAGGGGTGCGCATGCTGGCTAACAAACGGGGTGCGCATTTTAGCTGACAACCAATCAGAGAGAACTATTTATTGCGGCGCGATGGGAGATGAGAATGATGGCAATCAGAAAACGTGGCGAACATCATTTCAATACAACAAATAATAGTGTATGAAAAGATTGAATTTCTGCCGATTTATCACCGATTCGATTTTCAATTAAGGACACCATAATCCGATTAACAATGAACGGTCGATTTTACCACGCAAAACCGCGGGAAAAAGCTATACCGCGCGAAACCGCGGGAAAAATCTGTACCGTTGATTTACCGTGCCGGGAAAGAAATACCGTCGATTTACCGTGCCAGGATATAAATATGTTGGGAAAGAAGTAGCGCCGATTCACCGCACAGAGAAATAGGTGTCGTCGATTTACCGTGTCGCGAAGGGAGCATCGACGAATTAAGCGCCACGAATTAAACGCCATTTACCATGCCGCGACAGCAACATCGCCAAATTACCGTGAATTTACCGTGTCATGAAAAAAGTACCGTCGATTTACCGTGCGCAGACGAAAAGTACCGTTGATTTGCCGTGCTGAGAAAAAAATAGCAGATTCGCCGTGCACCATTCGGGAAATTTTGCCGTCGATTTTAAAAAACGATCGAAAAATTGTTAAATGAAATTGATTATATTTTTCACACTTCTTACAAATGAACATTATCTGTAAAATTAACATTAACGCAAGCTATTTTTCATATCATTGACTTATAAGATAGGACGCTGTACAATTGCACTTCTTACGAATTTGTATTCGGCCACTTTATAGTGCTGCAAAAATAGTTAAAAGCTGAAGAACAATGAAAAAAAAACATCGATTCCTTGAACGTATCTTCGGATACGAAAAAAGCTATCTCGAGAAAAAAAAATGTGTTTGCCTCGAAATGATTTATGAAAAATTATTTCTTACATGATGGGCAAAACCATGTAATCTTAGCGCTTGGCTTTCTTTTTAATGATACACAAGAAAGATGGAACTGTGAAAGACAACTTTCGCAGAGAACAAATTTATCAATTAACGTATTATTGCAGACTCCACAGGTCCGAATCTTGTTTTTTTCTGTGCTCGTAATAATGTTTTCAAGTGCTTTGAAAGCATCATCGATAAAGTAAGGTTTTATTAAATCCAGTCTTACGGATTTGTTTATAAATGATTCTTGAACGTGTTCCTTTATATTATTAATATCGCCGATTTGAATTTTATATTCATTATCGAAAACGCTTTGTATGGCTTCTTTAGGCATTATCCAACTGAGAATTATTTATTTTTGTTCTCTATCACTTTTTTTTCAAATATCACTTTCATTGTTTTATATTTTGGAATCGTCGTTGATAGACTCAAACGAGGACGCCCCCTAATTTTCACGGGTCCAGGGAAGGACGGTAAAGTGATTTCCGGGTGTAAGTCAATTTTAGCCGCTTGAAACTCTGTACATGTTTTGTCAGTCAGTTGCAATTTTTCAATTTTTCTCGTATTACTATCGTGGATAGATTTTACAAATTCAGAATCGTCAGGAGGCCGTACATTGGCGCTAAAACCTATCAAATTTATTTCCTGAATTGATACGTCAAGACCTGATCGCCATAGATTTTCAATTTGTCGTAAAGTATCCATTTTCTCGTCAATATATTTATCAGGCATTGCGCGAATTGTTTTTACGAGAGCATCCATTAATGGTTTCAAAATTTTGCGTTTTTCAGGAACTGAAACAATCTTTTTCTCACTCTTCGATACAACAGTATCAGCGGGCTCCGTCGATTCGATATTATTACGAGCATCGACCTTAACTGTCAACGTGTAATCATGAATCCATAGATTGTTCAGTTCTTGAATGATTTTCATTTTTTGACCAAATCGATTTCCTGTCGAAATACTTGCGAAAGATACAAAGTTTTTCGTGAGCAATAATAAATTTTTCATCTTCTCCTTTTTCTCAGAAATTGCGTGACATTCCGTCGAAACGCTCGTGATTATCAAGCTTGAGTTTTCAGTGGAATCTTTGTCAGTACTGAATTTTTGAAATGCTCGCTGTGTTGTTTTATAATAATCTTTCGTCCATCTTTCGTGACACAGATCTTTCTGAAATAGATTTAAACCGAGTTTGTGTCGAACGGCAAAAATATGTCGACAAGGCAACATGTGCGATTTGAACGTTGAACACTCGCAAGTGCTCTGGGTGACTGTTAAAGAATTATCTTTGTACTTGACAACGAACGTTTGACCGGGTACATTCTGGTCGATTCGAATATACGTTAGTTTCTTGATTTCAGAAAGAACTTGTGAAAATCCTTGACGTGTTAAATAGTCCATATACTGACGTTCAGAACAGCTTTTGTCATTGCGACACGTGGACGTTTTCAAAAAGTTTGATAGCACGTGGCACGATGTCTGAAGATTATGAGAATCAATATAAATAAAAAAAGATTTGATAAATTTCGTCAGTGAACTATTTTTTTCTATCACTTGCTTGAGCTTCCCATTCAGTGATTCTAAACGGTTATTTGTTTTATTCCCCAAATTTCCATTGATCATATAACACTGCGACCACTCTTCTTTGCAAAGGTGCCAATTTATTTCGATATAATTGGTAATCGACGGCGGCGCCGACTCACGAATCAGTTTGAGAGTGTTATTATAGTCTTGTTCGGACGAACTTTTCACCAATTTCTCGATTAATAACAAAATTTTCGTTTTTTCCTCCTTAGTGATCTTATGATTATCGGTCGTGATTTCGCGAGAAAATGTACGCAACACATGAAACTGACAAATATAGGTCGGAATATCAGGAAACAGATCCTTGAGAATATCTCGCTGCAAAAGGTCTTTATCAGACATGAAACACTTGATGGCCGGTACAGCTAAGCTATTTACCTTCTTAAAAGTATTGAGAAACCATTCGAAAGTCTCACGATCTTCCTTGACTAAAAGTCCAACTCCAACGATTTCCGAAATGCCATTCGAATCCTCCACCATGAAGATCATAACCGTCAAGTCAGATCTCAAAAGTTTGTAAGTGCCATCGAGAAAAACGATTTGAGGCCAAGCCGCCATTGATCGACGCATATCGGCAGTTGAGAAATAAATGCCTTTTAATTCTTTTTTGTCGGAAGTACTCGACGTACCAACCAACAGTTCCACATCTGCATCTGTCAATAATAGAGACATTCATTACATATCGTGATAGTTGTGGAATAAGAGTTCTTACATGCGTTTAATAAGGGGAGATACTAGATTTGGCGTATTTAGAAAATTACGAGGGAATTTCCAGAGTTGTAAATATTTTAGAATATTTTAGCCGTTCTCTAGTCGTTCAAGGAATCGTCCATAAAGTGAGATTGATAAACGGTAGAAAATGACAGCAAACTATGTGCGAATTTCTAATTTATACGATTTTTTATAACGATAGACAACTCACACATAAGAAAACAATTAAAAACTACAGGTGTGCTAGTATTACCTTTTCGAATTAACATGTCGACAGACTTGACGATATCGTCATCCTGTTCTTTCAACCGCCTTTGTATGTTCCGTAGATCCTTTGTTGTAACATGAATGTCGTGCTCTTTGATTAATTTCGCTTGTAATAATTTTTTATTATATCGCATTTTTATAGCATCCAAAACGGATTCTTGCACATCCAAAGGTAGTTTTCGTTGTTCAGGAAGAACTTTGAACAAATCCTAATGATGAACATAACATATATATATAATAATCGAATCATACATGTTGAATTATTCACGCTGTTGTAAGGTAAGTCTTCGTAAGTTGATCATGTACATGTATTATTGGGTGGTTGAAGAAAGCACGTTTTCTCTTAATTGAGCTTCGTATCGAGATGTTTGTACCGTATCTCTATTGACAATTCACAAATATTGATCTCACACAAGGGAGCCCTGTACAATTTTTTCACTATTGCCGCAACGACGTTGAAATTTAACAAATACAGTATCTTTTTCCATTTTAGAATTCACATATCGCAGCATTCTTCAGGGTGTCATCATCATCGTCAGAAAACGCGCGTTTTCGTCAATTCTAAATCGTATGCGATTTTTCAAATGAGTGATCGATCAAATTTTTTGCACACTCAATTTTTTTAATTTATAGTCTATAATTTATAATTATTTCCTTCTACTTTTTAATTACTTTTTAGTCAACAATTCAATCTCACAGTAACGAAAGTGTGTGAAAGTTTACTAATGAAACGTACAATCACGAAATCTTGTTTCCTAGCAAAATTGCACTAAATATTGTTGCATATCCCTCACATTTTGCATGAATTATCATTCAATGGAAAGATACAAAATAATCGATAAAAAAAACATTTAAAAAAAGTTTCACTTCAAAAATTCTTAAAAACGTTGTTTTTGCAGAATGTCAACAATCATATGCAGCAGTGGTAAAAAAATCGTACAACCCTTCCCTTGTGCGAGATCTATTTTCTCTATTTAACTGCATATTTAACAAACATACAATGATGCTGATTTGTCGTGTCACGAAATAAGCGCCGTCGATCTACCGTGCCGAGAAAGAAGCACCGACGAATTACCGTGTGTGTGTAATGATGCTTTAGTTAACTTAAGGATGTTGAGTCTCTATGAAACTTGTTAATGTTAATTGTTCAATAGATAGCTTCTAAATCGTTGTAAAATTTTTACACGACCTCCTGAATACTTCATGTAAAAACATACCAAATTTTCAGAATTCTATCATCATTACTTCAACCTTCTTAAGGGTTAAAATAAAAAATGATGAGAAAATTCTGAAAATTTGGTATGTTTTTGTATGAAGTATTTTAGAGGTCGTGTAAAAATTTCACGACGATTAGGAAGCTCGTTATTAAAAAATTAACGTTTTGTTAAGAGCAATTATTTAAACAAATAAAAAAAATATTTATCAATAAACTTCGTTTTCTTTCCGTTGCTTTCAGTATATTGTAGATATTAAAAAATTGAGAGGTCAAAAAAAAACTTATCGCAAAGTTATATCAGTTTCCATAAGACTACATTTAATTTAATTTAATTTGTTAATGTTAATTGTTCGATAACGAGCTTCCAAATCGTTCTCAAAGTTTTACACGACCTCTTAAATACCTCAACCAAAAACGTACCCAATTTTCAGAATTTTCTTATCATTTGCGCTTTTTGGGACTCAACATCCTCAATTAAGATTTCCGAATGGACCTTAGTAGTGTTATGGTATCCATCTCTATGAAAAAATACTAACCGTAGGAATATCTTCATGGTTATGAGTCAAGTCTGCATGTGTAACTTCCAATTTCATCCTATCTGCGGTGATGTGGAGGTGGATGAAAGCTGGACATCCTTGTTTGAAAGTACTGTAATAAAATATCTTATCAATAAAAGTGCTTTAATTATAACGAAAAAAATGGTTTCTCTTGAAACAATGTTAGTCATCAGTTAGAGTTAGTCTCATGTTAGTCAAACAAGTTCGAGGTTTTGATACAGATGCGCTTCTATATTGCGACACTTAAACTATACAGAATTCTTAGGAATACCAATAATCAGACCGTCTAATCTCGACCAGAACTTAAATATCATGACTTTGAAGGATTGTAAGGCAAAGAATATGGACGTTTTAATGACCTTAGTTAACACTCGCGAAGTCTCCGCACATGTAGAATAGTGTCATTTTTTACAAATTTGAAAGGGCAAAATGATATTTTCAGAACACTTTCTCAGATAAACGCAGAAAATAAAGGAGTATATCATTATAAATCAATATCTTTTTCAAAAGTCGTCAATTTTAGTGAAAAAGTTATGAATTTTCGTTTTTCGAAAATGAACAAATGACAAAAATGAATGTATCTTTCGATGAATCAAATGACTCCTTATAGTATAGTAGTCCTGTAGTATAGTATAGTATGACCTACGACTCCTTATAGTATAATCAATATTATATACTGTTCGTGCAAAAATAACGGTACAGAAATATTTAAACATTTGCAAAAGCCTGTCGATTTTTCTTGCATTCATCGCTACTGCATCGCTCTTTATATTGATTGTGAGACAGTTTATAATTATCATCGAATTCGTAACTGTTTGTCAAAACAATTGAAAAATTTTAGCATTGATTTGACAAGTATGGAACTAAATAAACAGAGATGAGTAGGTATTAAAATTATGAAAACTATATGATAATGCTTATTTGAGATTTTTATAATCCCTCGAAAACTCTTCATTAATAATAATTTAAAAAAAACCATACTAATATAATAGCAAATGGATTTATGACTTTCTGTCGAAATTGTAAAATTTCAAATTTTATGCTAATTTCGCTTCTTCCTCATAGAGAAAGCTGTGCAACGATGGAAACAAAATTTTCGTTTTTTCATATCGGAGTGCTTAAATATTCTTAAAAAGTCCAAAAATAATGTCTAGGACAAATGTCCAGACTAATGTATGTGTGCATGTATGCATGTGTGCATGATCCCCACACAAAAATTAAAACTTCATCAATAATAAAGGCTACAATCAGGTTGATTTTTTTGTTCGCCCATAGAGCTACTGTCCACATTTGCTTAAAATCAATTAATTTTGTGAAATTTTCATTAATTCATTCAAATTTTATTGAATTTTTGTTCAATGTCCTATTAGAGTATAACGCGAGCACTTTTTTATATATCAGTTAATTTTTTATATATTGACTATCAACGAAGGTGATGGCCAATATTCGCTACATTGAATTAGGTGAAAAATCATTGACGAGATGGAATTGCAAAAAAAAAATTGAATTCTTTAAAACTGTATGTTAAAAGCATAACCCGAGTAATTTTCGAGATACGTTGAATTTTCTTTATATGGATAGGTATAGTCTTTAAAGAATGGTCATTTTTGAATTTGATAAAAATTGATCGACAGTTTCAAATATCATAATATATTGAAATCTTTCAAAATATCTACCAAAAACATAACGCGAGCGATTTTCGAGATATCGTGCAATTTTTTTGCATATTATATACATATACTATATATATATATGATTCAAAATTCCTAATGACAGCATACGTTTGGACCTCATGGTCGACGATTGTTCTGTAACTTTAGGGACACATAGTACCGTATGAGAGTACACTCTGGACATTTTTTTGGATTTTTAAATCGACAAGTTTCACCGTACCGATGACGTCATTTTTTTGAAACTTCTGGAATTTTATTTTTTGATTAATTTTTCTGGGCCCTGTTACTTTAAAAAAAAAAAATTTCGACACATATTTTAATCGAAAAAAACCTCAGCTTTTCAAAGAAAATATTTTTAAATACGTGCCAATTCATATAAGCCTAGAAAAATAGGGTTTTTCTTCAAAAAGGCGTTTTTCTCGATGAGCCTACACTCCAATTTCTTTTTTTATATTTTTTTCGGATTCCTGAGGTTTTTTTACACGAAAAAACCCTTTTTCCAGAGTGGGATCTCCGTGGCATCAGACTGTTATATAATTAAATATAATCTGAAGTGCTGTAAATATCGAGAAAATAGTGCAGATACAATACTGCTTACTGCGCTAGTATTATATTGTATTGTTACTATCCTTCTTTATCAAGATCATTATTGGTTTTATTCAGCTTATTTTAACTTATTTAACTTTTTTCTCGATGAGCCTACACTCCAATTTATTTTTTTATATTTTTTTCGGATTACTGAGGTTTTCTTGCATGAAAAAACCCTTTTTCCAAAGTGGGATATCCGTGGCATCAGACTGTTGAATAATTAAATAAATCTTAAGCAGAGATTATTTGAAGTAGATGTGAAAGTTGATCAGCTGATACACGCGAGTGTATCAGCTTTTCCACAAGTCTTTCTCGGAGATTAGCAACATTTAGGGAAAAGAAAAGTTCTAGCTTCTGCATCAGTATATTACGCAGGGCCTAAAACTTTGGTTTTCTTTTAATTCTTCAGCATTTACTAGAAAGACTTGGCCGAAAAACTGTCGGTAAAACAGATCTTACACATCCTTGCTACTAAACGCGAGGGCTGCATATTTCCGCTGATACACTCGCGTGTATCAGTTGATCAACTTTCACATCCACTTCAAATAATCTCTGCTTTAGATTTATTTAATTATCCAACAGTCTGATGCCACGGAGATCTCACTCTGGAAAAAGGTTTTTTTCATGTAAAAAAACCTCAGGAATCCGAAAAAAATATAAAAAAATAAATTGGAGTGTAGGCTCATCGAGAAAAAAGTTAAATAAGTTAAAATAAGCTGAATAAAACCAATAATGATCTTGATAAAAAAGGATAGTAACAATACAATATAATACTAGTGCAGTAAGCAGTATTGTATCTGCACTATTTTCTCGATATTTACAGCACTTCAAATTATATTTAATTATATAACAGTCTGATGCCACGGAGGTCCCACTCTGGAAAAAGGGTTTTTTCGTGTAAAAAAACCTCAGGAATCCGAAAAAAATATAAAAAAAGAAATTGGAGTCTAGGCTCATCGAGGAAAACGCCTTTTTGAAGAAAAACCCTATTTTTCTAGGCTTATATGAATTGGCACGTATTTGAAAATATTTTTTTTGGAAAGCTGAGGTTTTTTTCGATTAAAATATGTGTCGAAAATTTTTTTTTTCAATGTAACAGGGGCCTAGAAAAATTGATCAAAAAATGAAATTCCAGAAGTTTCAAAAAATGACGTCATCGGTACGGTGCAACTTGTCGATTTAAAAATCCAAAAAAATTTCCAGAGTGTACTCTCATACGGTACTATGTGTCCCTAAAGTTACCAAACAATCGTCGACCATGAGGTCTAAACGTATGCTGTCATAAGGAATTTTGAATCATATATATAAATTTCCAATCAAATAGCATTTTTTTCTTTCATTATTACTGTGTTTTTGGTGCCCTCATAAAGAAAATAAAAAAAACAGTATAGTAGTTGAGTATATGTATGTAATATGCAGTATATGTATATATATGGGGCATTCCACGCCAAATCGACCACTTTTGACCCCGACCCCTTTCGATTTGGCTGAAACTTTTTCATCTTTTTCTACCCTCACAAAAACATTTTTTAGAATTTTTTCAAATTTTTTTACCCAACCATCAAAAAGTTATGAATTAAAAAAAAAAAATTGCTTTTTATTTTTCAAATGCTCATAACTCTTTCAAAAATTGACTTATCGGGACGTTTTTTTTCAAAATTTTTGTTTTTAAATGTACTTTTCAGAAATATATTTAAAAAAATTATTCCGATCGATCTTTATCGTTATTTTTCGAATTTTCGGAAAAAACAAGAATTTCGCGATAATTACCATTTTTAATTTTTGTTTTCTTTTTTTCATTAGAAACCTTCACATTTTCTACAAGTTCTCTGAGATTTTCAGAGTGGTGAAATTTTTTTTTCTATTTTTTTTTTCAATTTAAAAAAATACATTTTTTTTAACACAGCTTATTTCTCATAATACCACTCTGGAGGTTTATGAGGATGTACAGAGAACGTCAAAGTTCAAAAAAAAAAATAATAAATTAAATTCAAAAGTTATGAATTTGAAAAAAATGACTATTTATTTTTTAAATGTCCATAACTTTTTCAATAATTGGCTCATCGGGACGATTTTTCTTTCAAAATTTTTGTTTTTCAATGTACTTTTCAGAAAAATATTTTAAAAAAATATTCAGACCGATCTTCATTGTTTTTTTTTAGTTTTTGGAAAAAATTGAAAATTTCTCGATGATTACCATTTTTGATTTTTTTTTCTTTTTTTCTTTAGAAACCTTGACATTTTCTGCAGTTCTCTGAAATTTCCAGAGTGGGATTATTATTTTTTCTATTTATTTTTGAATTATTATTTTAAATTGAAAAAATAAACTAGAAAAAAAAATAATCCCACTCTGAAAATTTCAGAGGACTTGCAGAAAATGTCAAGGTTTCTAAAGAAAAAAAATTATAAGAAATCAAAAATGGTAATCATCGAGAAATTTGCGATTTTTTCCAAAAACTAAAAAAAAAACAATGAAGATCGGTCTGAATATTTTTTTAAAATATTTTTCTGAAAAGTACAGGGTGTATAAAAATGATGTGTCGCCACTTCGCCCAGTAAATCTCCAGCTTGAGATCGGTGGAGATCTATCAAAATTTGTAGCCGCAAAAATTGACCTTGACCCTGAAATTCAAGGTCAAATTTTTTTATTGGCTTAAAAAATTCTACTTCTTAAGAGGAACAAAAGTCAGAAAGGAACCATAGGTCGGAGATGCGTCCTTCAACCCGAAACGACAATGTCAATTCGAAAAAAATCGAAAAAGTGCGTTCTTACGAAATATTGTTCACAGAAACACGGGATAAGAATTTTAATAATTATAAAAAAAGCTTTTCAACGCAGACACTTCAATATTTATTAATTGGAATCAAGAAATGTTGCAATTGCATGACGCTGACCACACTAAAGTGGATGAATCGGCATGAGATGGGTGACACAGATCTTTGCGATATCCCTTTGTCGCGTTACCACTACGAGCATCTAATTCCCTAGCTCATTGTTGCCGAAAATCAATTAACACATAGTCCCGCTGAATTAACCTTGACCCTAAAACTCAAAGTCAGTTTCAAAGTCAATTCATCTCGTTAAGAGGCATCTAATTCTCGTAGAAACGACGAGTTAAGAATGAACCTTTCAATATCAAGCCGTCAAAACATAAAAAATATGCGTATTTCATTTAGTTCGGAGGGATAAAATTCGGAACTGAAACATAATTAAAAAGGCAATCGATATAACTAGACAGACTTGATGTCTGGCACACAACACGCCTGCTGTTCTATGAAAACAAGGCTTTAGATGGCCAGGTTTACGATAAGCGATTTTGATCTTAACAATAGTTGTGGTCATGAGTTGCTTAAACATCTTCATTAGCGGCAGACTATCAGCGTTACCCGGACTACACCACGTGGAGGTTGTCTGCCTGATATCCCTTGGCCCTGAAAAGGGCCGTCGTGTTTTGTTGTCCGTTTCGAAAGATTCGTTTCAAATCATTTCAATGACGACTGTGTGTCGGGTGCGTATGCAATATTGGATAAGTCGTCTCCTGCTTCATTATGACGCGGTCGTTGATGGCGGCGGCGTCGAGGAACCCAGAGAATCGAACCATCATGTCCAATTGCTCGAAGCATTCCAGCTTGTTCTCCAGCTTCCACATGCCGGCCACCATTACGCAAGCACGGTCGCAGCCGTGCCTCCAAGTTCCTCGAAACCCTGAGAAGAAGTTCTCGGTTTCGCATCAACCTGGCAACTCCCTCATCGATTCAGCGTCTCAGATCTACCGGCGTCCTAATCGCTCGACCTTCTCTGTAGACGATAGCCTGGAGTGCTCCCCAGAAAAAAAAAGTCCAAGGGATTTAGGTCTGGAGAACGTGGTGGCCAGAGATGCGGAGCAGGCCGACGACCGAGCCAACGCGATCCAAACATTTCGTTTAAGAATGCACGGACTTGAAGACCGAAATGAGGTGGTGCTCCGTCGTGCATAAAAAAAATGCGATGGCGAGCATGTCGTGGAATCATGTCCCTCAGACGCGGCATTAAATCGCGTTGCAGAAAGTGCAAATAATTGCGACTGTTCAATCTCAGTGGAAGGTAGACTGGACCTATCCGGGTGTTCCCAATGATACCTGCCCAAACTTTTACTGAAAAACGTCCCTGGTGAACTCGTTGCATCATCGCACGAGGATTCCTCTCAGCCCAGATGCGTAAGTTCTGCCGGTTCACGATTGCGGTGCTGGAGAAGCTCGCCTCATCGGTAAACAGAATGCGTTCAAAAAAATGAGGATCTCCCTCCAGTTTCTGTAGCATCCATCGACAAACATTACGACGAGCACGGTAATCTCCAGGATATAGTGCCTGAACAGATTGGACGCGGTAAGGTCGTAGGCCCTCTTCACGAATTATGCGACGCACCGTCATGTGCGCTATACCGACGCGAGCGGCTATTCGACGTAAACCCATGACGGGAAAAGCTCGTGCAAGAGCAATGACACGCTCTTCAATGTTCCAATGAACACGAGGACGACCGGCTCTTCGATATCCAGCGTTCCGCACCTCAAACCTCTCCTGATCGTTGAACCGCTCTTCGAGTCGTTGAAACTCACGACGATCTGGAATTGCCCCCGGCCGTAGAGGATGACCGTTTGCCCGATCAAGAAGTAACTGACGATAAATTTCGCGAGCTCTTCCAAAGTTTCCGAAAGCTTGATCAATAGCGCGCAACATAAGACGTTGATCTCGTCCACGACCACGATGTGGTCGCCGACCACGATTCATGTTATTACGACAGTGACGATAGTGATAGGGCCAACAAAGATTCAGGTAGTGAGGGCGATCACCGATGGAGCGACCACAACGACTTCGATAATGCTAGAGATGACCAAAACTGCCACGACAAAGACTGACTGCGATAGAAATGACCTGGACTGCAACGCTAAAGACTTCGATTATGATAGAGTTGACCGAGACCACGGCGACAGACTTCGACAATGATATAATTGTCCAAGACTGCGACGATAGACTTCGACAACGATAAAGTTGATCGAAATTGCAATGACAAAGACTGCGACGATGATAGGATTGACCGAGACTGCGACGAAAGACTTCGACGATAAAGTTGACCCAAAATGCAACGACAAAGACTTTGACTATGATAGAGATGACCGGGATTGCGACGACAAACACTTCGACGATGATAGAACCGACCTAGACTGCGACGATCCTAGAGATGGCCGAGACTGCGATGATAAAGACCTCGACGATGATGGAGATCAATGGGACTGCGACGACAGAACACAGTTTTTTGTTGATTTTTTTATAACCTCCACGTGGTGTATTCCGGGTAACGCTAATGGTCTGCCGCTGATGAATATGCTTAAGCAACTCGTGCACGGTCACACAAGCACGATATGACTCTGAAATGTGTAGGTGACAACAACTATTGTTAAGATCAAATTCGTTTATCGCAAACCTGGCCATCTAAAGCTTTGTTTTCATAGAATAGCAGGCGTGCTGTGTGCCAGACATATAGTCTTTCTAGTTATATCGATTGCCGTTATAATTATTCTTCAGTTCCGAATTTTATCCCTCCGAACTAAATGAAAAACGCACATTTTTTATATGTTTTGACGGCTTGATATTGAAAGGTTCATTCCTGACTCGTCGTTTCTACGAGAATTAGATGCCTCTTAACGAGATGAATTGACTTTGAAACTGACTTTGAGTTTTAGGGTCAAGGTTAATTCAGCGGGACTATGTGTTAATTGATTTTCGGCAACAATGAGCTAGGGAATTAGATGCTCGTAGTGGTAACGCGACAAAGGGATATCGCAAAGATCTGTGTCACCCATCTCATGCCGATTCATCCACCTTAGTGTGGTCAGCGTCATGCAATTGCAACATTTCTTGATTCCAATTAATAAATATTGAAGTGTCTGCGTTGAAAAGCTTTTTTTATAATTATTAAAATTCTTATCCCGTGTTTCTGTGAACAATATTTTGTAAGAACGCACTTTTTCGATTTTTTTTCGAATTGACATTGTCGTTTCGGGTTGAAGGACGCATCTCCGACCTATGATTCCTTTCTGACTTTTGTTCCTCTTAAGAAGTAGAATTTTATAAGCCAATAAAAAAATTTGACCTTGAATTTCAGGGTCAAGGTCAATTTTGCGGCTACAAATTTTGATAGATCTCCACCGATCTCAAGCTGGAGATTTACTGGGCGAAGTGGCGACACATCATTTTTATACACCCTGTACATTGAAAAACAAACATTTTAAAAGAAAAATCGTCCCGATAAGCCAATTATTGAAAAAGTTATGGACATTTAAAAAATAAATAGTCATTTTTTTCAAATTCATAACTTTTGAATTTCATTTATTATTATTTTTTTTTGAACTTTGATGTTCTCTGTACATCCTCATAAATCTCCAGAGTGGTATTATGAGAAATAAGCTGTGTTAAAAAAAATATTTTTTTTTAAATTGAAAAAAAAAAATAGAAAAAAAAATTATCCCACTCTGAAAATCTCAGAGAACTTGCAGAAAATGTGAAGGTTTCTAATGAAAAAAAGAAAACAAAAATTGAAAATGGTAATCATCGCGAAATTTTTGTTTTTTTCCGAAAATTCGAAAAATAACGATAAAGATCGATCTGAATAATTTTTTAAAATTTATTTCTGAAAAGTACATTGAAAAACAAAAATTTTGAAAAAAAAACATCCCGATAAGTCAATTTTTGAAAGAGTTATGAGCATTTGAAAAATAAAAATAAATTTTTTTTTTTAATTCATAACTTTTTAATGGTTGGGTAAAAAAATTTGAAAAAATTCTGAAAAATATGTTTGTTAGGGTAGAAAAAGATGAAAAAGTTTCAGCCAAATCGAAAAGGGTCGGGGTCAAAAGTGGTCGATTTGGCGTGGAGTACCCCATATATATGAGGTATTCCATGCCATTTCGATCGGTCGAAAAGTTGTCCACTCTCAAAAAAATTGACATTTTGTCAAATTGTTCAATTAATTGAAAAAGAGTAGTATCCATTTTTTCAAAATTTTTGGATCGCATTTCTTGGAGTTTTTTTAATTTCAAAATTTTCTAAGTACCGCTGTATCTTGAGAGCATACGATTAAACAGAAAAATGTTTGAGACAAAAAAGTTGCAGTTTTACATGCACTTTGTGAACAAATTTTGTTTTGAATTTTTCGAGTTCAAAAAATGCCCATTTTCCCAAAAATTATACAAAAATATTTTTTTTCGGTCGGTATGTCACTTTCGATTTTTCTCAAAAAATTCCAGAAAATACTCTGAAGTATGTACAGTAGCACCTATTTTTGTCAGAGTGGCTATATTCGTTGTTCCAAAGCTATGCTCTGTTTTATTAATAATATTTTATTTTGTTTTTGCTCCAATAAGCTTCAAAACATTAATATTATTATTGTAGATGTTCTTTTATCTAAGAATTTGAAAGACACAATTTGGGAGAGTATGATTTTCCATAATAATTGATTTTTCTAAAAAAAACATATTATTAATAAACCAAAGCATAGCTTTGGAACATCTAATCGAACCATCTTCAAAAAAATACGTGTCTATTGTACACATTTCAGAGTATTTTCTGGAATTTTTGCACATAAATTGAAAGTGACATACCGATCGAAAAAAATTATTTTCGTATATTTTTGATGAAAATGGTATTTTATTAAACTCTTCAAATAAAAAAATAAAAAAAAATTTCACAAAGTTTATGTAAAATTGCAACTTTTTTATCTGAAACATTTTTCTGTTTAATCGTATGCTTTCAAGATATAACAGTACTCACTAAGTACCGTTTTTTTTTTTTAAATCAATTATTATGGAAAATCATACTCTCCCAAATTGTTTCTCTCAAATTCTTGGATAAAAGAACATCTACAATAATAATATCAATGTTTTGGAGCTTATTGGAGCAAAAACAAAAAAAAATATTATTAATAAAACAGAGCATAGCTTTGGAACAACGAATATAACCACTCTGAAAAAATAGGTGCTACTGTACACACTTCAGAGTATTTTCTGGAATTTTTTGAGAAAAATCGAAAGTGACATACCGACCGAAAAAAAATATTTTTGTATAATTTTCAGGAAAATGGGCATTTTTTAAACTCGAAAAATTCAAAACAAAATTTGTTCACAAAGTTCATGTAAAACTGCAACTTTTTTGTCTTAAACATTTTTCTGTTAAATCAAATGCTCACGAGATATTATGGTATTTTGCAAATTTTGAAATTTTGAAAAAACTCGAGAAAATGCGATCCAAAAATTTTGAAAAAATTCACAATGTTTTTTTTCATATAATTAAATAATTTGACAAAATGTCCGTTTTTTTGAGAGTGGACAACTTTTTGACCGTTCGAAATGGCGTGGACTGCCCCATATACATATACTGCATATTATATACATATACTCAACTACTATACTGTTTTTTTTATTTTCTTTATGAGGACACCAAAAACACAGTAATAATGAAAGAAAAAAATGCTATTTGATTGGAAATTTTTGTGTGAATGTTGATGCATCTTGACGAAGCAATGCGCAAGTTCGAATTTCCAAAATTTTCTTTGATTATTTCATGACTTTTCAGTTCGTTCAATGCCCTAATAATATAGCACAAACGGAGGGTCAAAAAGTGCAGAACCTTTCATTGGAGCTAATTGAATATTGGTTAGATAATGAAACTGATTAAAGGATATTTTTTTTTATTGGAACTTTTCACTAATAGAGTGAGATGATTTATACTAATAATGACATGAATTAGGAACTGACCTTGTTTGTCTATCTCCTTTGGATTTTGGTCTCAATTTCGATCCGCCCAATTTACACGCATACTTTAGATCGTAATAGTATAAGCTTTTATTAACCGTTCCTGTCAGGCGTATATAATCGAGCGTCGTACTGCGAACGATAGTGAAGACCTGCTGTGTGTTTCTTTGGAATTCTTTCATGTATTTCATCGAGTCATCCTTACTCAAGAATTTCTGGATTTTCAAATTCTCGATACTGTATTTTTCCATTGTCACAATAAAGAATACAAATTCTCGTTTCTAGAAAAAAAATTAATCCGTATTAATATTTATTCCAAGTCAAAGAGCAAATGCCGAGAATTCTGCTCGAAAGCAAAAAATATATACATACAAACATACAACAAGCATACATATATATGGGGCATTCCACGCCAAATCGACCACTTTAAAACCTGACCCCTTTCGATTTGGCTGAAACTTTTTTATTTTTTTCTACCCTATGAAAAAGATTTTTCAGAATTTTTTCAGATTTTTTTACGAAACCGATAAAAAGTTATGAATATTTCAAAAAAAATGGCCTTTTATTTTTCAAATGTCCATAACTTCTTCAAAAATTGACGAATCGGGATGTTTTTTTTTCAAAATTTTCGTTTTTAAGTGTACTTTTCAGAAAAATATTTAAAAAAATGATTCAGAGCTATCTTCATTGTTTTTTTTCTACTTTTCGGAAAAAAACGAAAATTTCTCGATGATTACCATTTTCAATTTTTAATTTTTTTTTTATTAGAAACCTTGATATTTTCTGTAAGTTCTCTAAAATTTTCAGAGTGGGGAAATTTTTTCTTCTATTTTTTTTTCAATTAAAAAAAAATTTTTTTTTTCACTCAGCCTATTTCTTATAATACTACTCTAGGGATTTATAATTATGTAGAGAGAACGTCAAAGTTAAAAAAAAAAAATAAATGACATTCAAATCTCATGAATTAAAAAAAAATGGCTATTGATTTTTCAAATGTCCATAACTTCTTCAAAAATTGCCTTATCGGGATGTTTTTTTTTTCAAAATTTTCGTTTTTAAATGTACTTTTCAGAAAAATATTTAAAAAAATGATTCAGAGTTATCTTCGTTGTTTTTTTTCTAATTTTCGGAAAAAAACGAAAATTTCTCGATGATTACCATTTCTAATTTTTAATTTCTTTTTTTTATTAGAAACCGTGATATTTTCTGTAAGATGTCTGAAATTTTCAGAGTGGGGAGATTTTCTCTTCTATTTTTTTTTTCAAATTGTTTTCATTGTTTTCTCTTCTATTTTTTTTTCAAATTGAAAAAAAAAATAGAAGAGAAAATCTCCCCACTCTGAAAATTTCAGATATCTTACAGAAAATATCACGGTTTCTAATAAAAAAAAGAAATTAAAAATTAGAAATGGTAATCATCGAGAAATTTTCGTTTTTTTCCGAAAATTAGAAAAAAAAACAACGAAGATAGCTCTGAATCATTTTTTTAAATATTTTTCTGAAAAGTACATTTAAAAACGAAAATGTTGAAAAAAAAAACATCCCGATAAGGCAATTTTTGAAGAAGTTATGGACATTTGAAAAATCAATAGCCATTTTTTTTTAATTCATGAGATTTGAATGTCATTTATTTTTTTTTTTAACTTTGACGTTCTCTCTACATAATTATAAATCCCTAGAGTAGTATTATAAGAAATAGGCTGAGTGAAAAAATTTTTTTTTTTTTCAATTAAAAAAAATAGAAGAAAAAATTTCCCCACTCTGAAAATTTTAGAGAACTTACAAAAAATATCAAGGTTTCTAATAAATAAAAAAAATTAAAAATGGTAATCATCGAGAAATTTTCGTTTTTTTCCGAAAAGTAGAAAAAAAACAATGAAGATAGCTCTGAATCATTTTTTTAAATATTTTTCTGAAAAGAACATTTAAAAACGAAAATTTTGAAAAAAAAAACATCCTGATTCGTCAATTTTTGAAGAAGTTATGGACATTTGAAAAATAAAAGGCCATTTTTTTTGAAATATTCATAACTTTTTATCGGTTTCGTAAAAAAATCTGAAAAAATTCTGAAAAATCTTTTTCATAGGGTAGAAAAAAATAAAAAAGTTTCAGCCAAATCGAAAGGGGTCAGGTTTTCAAGTGGTCGATTTGGCGGGGAATGCCCCATATATATACACATACATACATACACATATAAATAGAAATAAGAACTGTTCGTGTTCTCCTTAATCTTGTTTATATGGGAATATTTACTCGACGCCGAAGGTCGAGGCTGAAGGCCAAGAAATGTTTGAAAAAGAAATTCGGAATTGTTGCGACATATGTACTATAAGAATATCGAATAACGTACAAGTTACGAATTAATCCGTATTAATATTTTCGAGAATTCTGCTCCAAAGCAAAAAATATATACATACATACATATATATATACATGCACTACATACACATATAAATAGAAATAAGAAACTGTTCACATTCTCCTTAATTTTGTTTATATGGGAATATTTACTCGAGGCCAAAGGTCAAAACTGAGGGCCGAAAAATGTTTGAAAAAGAAATTCGGAATTGTTGCGACATATATTATGTACTAGAGTATCGAATAACGTACAAGTTACAATTCTGTTCACTGTGAAGTTTTCTTCTTTCCTCTCACGGAGGAAAAAAAAGAAACAAAGAAAAGAAAAGAAGATCATAATATATACCTCCTATTACTGTGTATTTTTTATCGAAATTTTTAGGCATTTGTCAACTCGTCAGGATTAATAATTTCTTTTAAATCTCTGGGTGTTCTAATTTCCATAGTTTTGTCAATATCGGGTTTAAATTTTTTATGCAGGCACATTCAATAATGACGGTTAGAATGGAATTTAGAAATAATCGCTTCTGGGTTTTCGTTTTTCAAAAAAATTAATATTTTGTAAGAATGCTAAACGAAAAGAATGCTAAAAAGATCATGCATTTTTGAAAAAATACAAATTTTATAAAATCGGACGGCCTTGAGTGATATTTAAGAAATGCTATACCTAACATGCATATCTAACCTAAAATATTTGTGTTCATTTTTGTAGCCAAACATGGAAAAATATGCGAAAACTAAAGTTACTTGCTTTTTACTTACCTCTGTTTGAAAACGTTGAACCACGAGCGAGAGAAAGAGAGAGTGGGGTGAGCACGGCGCGGCGTGTGTTATCGCTCTCCAAATTTTTTGGAAAGACGCAGGGGGCCCGTAGGGATCGTGTGCTAGCCGATCTCAACTTTCCCGTAAAAAAAAACTGGCTGCATGCGAAGGTTTTACTTGATAGACACAACCTCACGTTAAGCGAGTCATAAGACTGGCTGACTCACAATGGTCTGGTTCGTGAGGTTATTCGTCTGGTTCACGTTCACTGGTAGAGTCGTAGAGGACAAGTCCGTTCACGCCGCCGTTCACGGTTCACTCCGTTCGGCAGGGGTTTCAAGAGGGGATTACAGGAGAGGTGGCAGCCGGCAGGAACTTTATTCCACCTCTCTCAAGCGCTTTGATTGGTTTGTAGAATTCTGCAGACCAATCCGACCAATCAACAACGCCGTTTCGTTGTTCCTTTTCGTACAGGTAACATGAAAATAATCGATTAAGATTTTTTTTTCTCAATTAGGAAATTTATTATTTTATTTATTTCTTAATTTTTTTGAATAAATATACTTTATTTATTATTTAATAATTTTAATTATTCATACTCGGGTATTTCAACATGCTATTCACGCAAAAGTATCCGGAAAAGATGGCCGAAAGTGGCGCATGCGCATAAAAAAAAACTGTGATGAAAAGTCGCTCGTGGCTCTTCTTGTGCAAACACGTAAAAAAACTGTGGTACCGTCGATATATTTTGTGCAGACACGGCAAAAAACTGTCTTACCGTCGATATTTCTTGTGTATCGGCGGCAAGTATCGCAGCGGTCTGCTCTGCCATCGACGATATATCGACGGCAAACCTAGTTACTTTTCGGGCGACGGCAATTCGCCTAGTTATTCTTTATTGCCGTCGACTTGCCGTCGATTTGCCGTCGACTTGCCGTCGATTAACCGTCGATTTGCCGTTGATTTGCCGTATATCGACGGATTGGTGTCCGGAGCCCTGTCCTAAAAGAAAATATCAACATTGTCACTGACATTGTTGAAATGGAGGTGTCAAAACAATTAAAGCATCCATACATTTTGTCGAAAAATCTGAAAGATGCCATGGGTAGATTGGTATCGAATTTCAAAAAGAGGTGGCAAGAAGCGAGGAGGGACGAAACCAAATTCTTCAATAAATTCGATGAGTGGCTCAACGTTCCCGTGTGTTCCACGATTGAAAAGGAATGTTTGAAGACTTCCACGGAAAACGCAATGAAGCGTCCTTCTACGGAAAACACAATGGGGCATCCTTCTACGGAAAGCACAATGGGGCGTCCTTCCACAAGCTGGGGCGATTTAAGTGATCGGTCAAAACGTAGGAAGACAGAAAAGGTTCGAAAAGAACATACCGTCCACGAATTGGCCTACGCTACACAAATAGGTCTCCGGGCTTCTGGAAATTTACAAGCTTCAAAGGTAATTAGGGATGTCACAGAAGGCAGTCCATCAAAAGCATCACAGTATCGTAAGTCTATGGAACGCGTTTCAGAAGATGTACTGTCAGGCAACGAAGCATTATCACTTGTGGTAGAAGGCAAAATGACCAAAAGTCAATACCAATTACTACGTTCTGTAAGCTTGAAAAAAAATTGTAAATTATACCCGCCTTATAAATGTATATTGGATTCTAAAAAAAAGTGTTACCCTGCAAAGTCAGAAATTTCTGTAACTGAAAGTGGAGCCACAGTTGGACTCCAAGCATTGCTAAATCATACAGCTGAAAGAATATTAACGGTACAATCGGACGTTATTGGAAGCCTTCCTGAAAACGAAGTTGGTAATTTAGAATTGATATGCAAGTGGGGATGCGATGGAACTTCTGGTCAAAGTACTTACAAACAAAAATTCAACGATGGAGACGGCAATAAATCAGATGCCAACATTTTCTTTATTTCACTTGTTCCCTTGCAAATCTTTGATAAAGTCAATCCACACGTGATTATTTGAAAAAATCCTCGTCCTTCGTCACCAAGGTTTTGTCGCCCAATTGAAATTGAATTCTTTCATGAAACTGCCGAAGCAACTAGAGCAGAAGTTGATTGTATCCAAGCGCAAGAGAGAAACCTCATGCCCTTTGAAACTGTAATTATCGCTTATGCGACAATTACAGTTTCGACAAGCTTACAAATTAGAAATAAAAAAGTGGCAAGGGTGCAAAGAGGATAAAGAAAATGTTGATAGAAGAAAAAAAAATATACAACAAGGTTTTCGTGACAGATTAGGGCTTGTTGTTGATCAACCAAAACCAGGCTATGGAAGTTCTAATGACGGAAATACAGCAAGAAGATTTTTCGAAAATTCTGAAATTTCCGCTTTAATAACGGGAATTGATGAAGAATTGATAAAGCGATTCCATGTTGTATTGCAGGTAATTTCTTGTGGTTTCGAAATCAATATACCCAAATTTCGCAAATACGCTGAAGATACTGCACGAAAATTTGTCGAACTCTATTCGTGGTACTTCATGCCAACAACAGTACACAAAATTCTTATTCACGGTCACGGAATCGTGGAATCTTCGTTACTTCCTATCGGACAAATGTCTGAAGAAGCTCAGGAATCATGCAATAAGTACATTAAAAGATTCCGAGATTTTTCACGAAAATGTAACCGCATCGAAAACATGAAAGACATTTTTTGCAGATGTTTAGTAACGTCAGATCCAGTAATATCCGGTATGCGAAAACTTCCTTCGAAGAAACTAAGATCATTATCCCCATACGCGGTTGAACTATTAATTCCACCTTCAGTTCCAGAATCGAGGCAGATTTTTTCTGATGATACGAGCGGTACATGTGACGATGATGACAGTTCACAGGACAGTGATTAATTGTAAAAAAATCTAAAATTATATCGATTAGAAATAAAAGAATGAAAGAAATATATTATGAATGTTCATTATCATTGTAATAATGATTATAATGACTGTATTCCAATCCTCTTCTTCCCAAGTCTTCAAGTCTTCAAATGTCACCCAAATTAAATACGTTTTTGACGAAATTTCCCGCCATATTGGATCCGCCATTTTGTTTTGCTGAATTTTGACTTCATATTCGTAGTTAGCGACCCCGAAAACCCCGGAGTACAGACTTTCACCCGAATTGAATACGTTTTTCACGAAATTTCCCACCATATTGGATCCGCCATTTTGTTTTGCTAAATTTTGACTTCATATTCGTAGTCAGTGACCCCGAAAACCCCGGAGTACAGACTTTCGCCCGAATTGAATACATTTTTGACTTTTGGCCAGCTTTTTGGGATTTGGGACCACTGTGCGACGCGTCGAGCTCGCTCGAGGGCTCCCTTTCAACTGCCGTACAAAAGCAGGTACAAGGGCTAGGGCCTGCTGATGCCAAGAATTTGACCTTCGGACTCTTCCCTCACCTAACCCACGACTAAAAATTACCGAAACTTGAACTTTATTTTTCGACTTTTGGCCAGCTTTTTGGGATTTGGCCCCACTGTGGGACGGTCTATGTTCATCTATAAAGATCTACGTAGATTTAAGATACCAAGATTGATTTTTGTATATCAAGTGGTCGACGTAGATCTATCGAGATGTGAGTTAGCTGTGTTAGTTAATGATTGAGGAAAAATCATTCCGATAACATCTGGAATTACTGGCCGAATCTAAGCCGATTATTCTTACAACTCATCGATCCAGATTTGTGTAGACGATGTTTATTTTGATCATTCGAGTAGTCTATGTACATCTACCTGGATCTATGAACACTGGTTTTATATTTTTTCCTAAATTTTTTCGTCTGCATTTACGTCTATAATCGTCCCAGTTGGTGGACTTCACATAGACGTCCTACGTTGATCTATCGCATATATACATAGACCTTTTTTTTACGCGGGCAGGGTCAAATGTTAAAAAACTTTTCTACGGATATAAGAAAATCAGTGGCTAGTAACAATTTCTCGAATCCCTTTTTCGTGTCTTGAGAATTGCCGAAGTAGATTGCACAAAGAAGAAAATCGCGGTGTAGAAGGTTTATCGAGAGAAAAAAAAATAGGGTAACCCATGATCCGTTCATCGGGAATATTTTCCGTGAATGGATCTCGGATCTCATCACGAATTTCGCAGATTTAAGGGCAGGCTAAACACCTTCCCCCCGCCTTTCCGCTCTTGTGAGTGCGAGAGAGAGCACCTATAGGGGTTGTGTGAGAGCGAGAGAGAGGGTCTTTAGCCTGCCCTTAGGGTAGTTGAGTCGTTACTAATACTATTCTGATGGGATAGTTGTGAACGTTGCATCTGCAAGCAAGTATGAGCATGCGTAAGCCCCTACAGCACATAACATTGCTGCAATGTTGTGGCAATGTTGTCATATTGCACGTGCAATGATATATTGCAGATATGTTGTGGCAACATTGCTACGCAACATTGCACTAAAACTTCTCAGCAATGTTTCAGGAATTTTCCTAAGCAACATACCTGCAATATTTTGTTGAAACGTTGCGAGTAAATTGCAGCAATATTGGTGAGATCGAACTTCAAATTTTACAACCACGCGAGCGTAATAAATATGAAAAAGATCAATTGAAAAAGGTCTATTCATTTATTCCTCATAAAATATCAATAACGATTGATTTTGAGTCATTTTCTTTTTTCATATTTATTTTCAAAATTTTGGTGTGCTTCTGACATTAATAACACATGTGATATTAATAATATTAAGACATTGTGACATTCGTATTGAAAAAATGTTTAATATCAAAAAAGCTATGGAACCAAAATATATTTCATTCCTGGATGATTCTTATTCGTAAAATATGACTATATACTGTAACGAGACGACCTGGGGCCTGCCACGATCTCGGCACTTTGCCTGAGATCCGTTAAGTGGCGGCGGTCAGTGGGCGCTCCCGCGCTGGCGAGAGAGTCCCCAAGCACCGATGAAGGTCCGGTGTACACCAGCATCGGGGTTTTCAATTAACAATCAATTGTTGGAACATTTGCCCGCGCTCTGTGGTCGCGTAGTCATATGGACTTGAAACTACATATTTTTATATTATGCAATAATTCAAATGATAAAGTTTCCATTCTAGATAATATTCCTAAAATATTGAATATGTAATACGAGTTATATTGCTGGAATATTGCATATTGATTGGATGCAATATTTCGGGAATATTAGAGAACATTGCAGCAATATTTCAATCGTCGGACATAGCAACATTGCAGCAAGATTGCAGCAATGTTTTTTGAAATATTACAATGTTGTCATGCAACATTCCAGCAACATTGCAGGAATATTGTGTGCTGTAGGGGAGTGTGAGTCCAACCTACAAACGCGAAAAACCGAGAATTTTTAAATTTAAAGCAAACTTTTTCGCACGACGCGGGAGTAAATACTGGTATGCAATTCGCTGACGCAACAAATTATTTCTGCCGATGAATTAAAAGAGAAAGAGAGAGAGACAAGCCTAACACCATAACTAACAAACCGAAAAAATTGTTAAAATTGTTTTGGTAATGATTTTTTTAATTGTTATTCTTTGAAATTGTTATTATTTCAATTATTATTATTTTTGGTGGCCTCCGAACGTCTCCAAATGCCTTCCAAGTCCATCGCGCCGTGAAAGTCTACTGATATTCTCCGCACGGCCTGGATTTTTTCTTTTTTGTTTATCGAAATTGTTATTATTTTTTTAGAAATCGGGTTTAATTGTATTTTTTTTAAATTGTTATTTCAACTGTTTTTATTATTTTTTCAAAATTGCTTTTTTTTCATTGTTAATTTTTTAATTTGTTATCATTTCAATTGTTAATATTTACCTTATTATTATTTTTATTTTTTTTTGTTCTTTTTTTGTATTGTCTACTTACATTAACTGCACGGCCTTGATTTTTTTGGTTAGAAATTGGGATTATTTTGGTAAAAATTATGTTTTCTTTGTATTTTTTGTTATTTTCGAATAGTTTTTTCTATTTTTTTTTAATTTAAAAAAAAATTGTTTTGATAATTTTTATTAAGTTGTTATTATTTTCATTCTTGATATTTTCATTATTTTTCTTTTACTTTTGTTATTTGAAATTGTGATTACTTTTGTAGTAATTGTTTTTTTTGCTATTTTAATAGTTTTGATTTTTTTTCGCATTATTTTAATTGTTAATATTTTCATTATTATTATTTTCGTTGTTGTTTTTTTCCAAGGGCTTTTGCAGAGTTTATAATAACTAGTAAAATGTTAACACCCTGGATGCACAGTATATATATGAGGTATTCCCGCTCAACGGGAACCCCTTTTAGGCCGACCTCGTTCAATTTTCTCAAAACTCGAGTATGTTTTAGTGTTCCCTGAAAGTATATTGTACACTAATTTTCAGATCTCTAACTATAATACTCTTTGGAATACACCAAAAGTTATATTTCAAACTTTTTGCATATTCAGCGCTTCGGAGCTTTGGCACGGCGCGAAATAGAATCGAAAAATTTTTTTGACAATAGCTATCAATCGGAAATTTCCTGCGCTTTTCGAAAAAAATAGCAGCGATTCTGAAAAAAACGAATTCATTTAAATTTCAGCCAAAAACCGAAAAAAATGATTTACAAAAAAGAGAATAATTCAATTCGGCGGAACAATTTTTTTCATGTTTTGTATATATCTGAGAAGTCACGATATAAATTTCAAGTTGAAACTCACATCCGTTTACTAATGCTAAGACTTTTAGTAGGATAAAAATTCTTCAATATCGTGTTTTTCGTATTCAACAGTTATAGCGTTTTTTCAACGAACTTTGAATTTAGTAAATTAATTAAATAAAATTAATTTAATTACATTTATTGAATTGAATTTATTAAATTTTGAATTCAATGAATTTATAAAATCCGAAATTCGTTAAAAAAAAACTACAAATCAATAAACTAATTAAATTAAATTAATTCAATCAAATTTATTGAAATAAACTAATTTAATTTTGAATTTAATAAATTTATAAAATCCGAAATTCGTTAAAAAAAACTACTAAAAAACTGAATTTAATTATGCCCTTTTTTGTAAATCAATTTTTTCGGTTTTTGGCCGAAATTCAAATGAATTCGTTTTTTCGGAATTGCTGATATTTTTTTCGAAAAGCGCAGGAAATTTCCGATCGAAAGCTATCGTTAAAGAATTTTTTTTGATGTTATTTCGCGCCGTGCCAAAGCTCTGAAGCGCGGAACACGCAAAAAGTGTGAAATATAACTTTTGGTGTATTCTAAAAAGTATTATAGTTGGAGATCTGAAAATTGGTGTACAATATGCTTTTAGGCAACACTAAAACATACTCGAGTTTGAAGAAAATCGAGAGAGGTCGGCCTAAAAGGAGGTCCCGTTGAGTGGGAATACCTCATATTTAGAGAAGCGGTCGCATCTCGACGCCAAGTATTTAATTAAAAACCAAAGTGAACGCGGCTGCTACTCTAATATACTCCAGAATGCCATGAAATACCGTTAATTTGAATTTCAATTCAATCGTACAGACAAGCGCGTCATTGAACCAATAATCTAAAGACTTTTTACCAATTTAATGTTATTTTTTCCTTTCTATTTTGCCTAATTTCAGATTTTTCGGTGCAGGCAATCTCGAGATATCGTAATATTACCATGAATTTTTCTTTATTTTCCGACAAATAGTTTCAACACCTCGCTCTCTCGCGTTGACTCTCTCTCCCCACCATCAGCCACGCCGCTAGCCGCCGGTCTGCCCGTAGTCCCATTAGAAAACGAAATGTTCGAAAATAATCCCACACATTTTCTTGTCGATACGGGTGCACAGTTGAGTCTAATTAAGAAGAATGCCATTGTTCGTAACGCGTCGATAATTGAAACTAAAATATTCAACCTCACCGGAATTGGGTCTGGAATGGTACTTACTCGAGGGGAAATTACCACATACATCTGCGGGGTAGAGGGAAATTTCCAAATCGTCGACAACTCTTTTCGGATATCTCAATCCGGGATTTTAGGAATTCCTTTCCTGCGGAAACAAGAGGCAATCCTGATATTTGGCAACAAATTTCCAGGAGGTCTCGTCCTGGGCAAGGAAAATATTCCGTTTGTCGAGCACTCAATTCACGATTTACCCCCAAGAACGTTGAAATTGCTAACGATTCCTGTAAAAGGGGACACACGCAAGGCAGGTTATATCAGACGCATCGACGTAGGTCCTAGCATTTACCTCGGGGAAGTTTTGGAAACTCCTAGGGATGGATTCGTGGAAATTTTCGCCCTTAACACTACAACCGATCACGTTACCTTGTCGATTCCGCCGGTGGAGCTTGAAGAGTTTGAAATCTTGCCTCATTTGCCTCGTTCTGCTCGAACTGCAGCAACCCCTAAAAAAGAAACGGATCGAGCATCCGCTCTGAGGCTAGCTCCTCTGGCAAAATCGCTAAAATTAGACGGACTAAGCAATCTAGAAAAAGCTAGCTTACTCGAGATCGTAAAAGCGTTCCCTTTCCAATTTCATCTACCGGGGGATAAACTTTCTTACACAGACATTTCGAAATACAAAATCATAACCACCGGTGAAGCACCCATCAATACTAAGCAATACAGATATCCTCAAGTTCATAAACAAGAAATATAGAAACAAGTAGATGATTTATTAAAGAACCAAATTATGCAACCTTCAAACTCGCCGTACAATTCACCATTGTGGATCGTACCGAAAAAACCAGATGCATCGGGGAAACCACGTTGGCGTATGGTAATAGATTATCGGGGATCGAACGAAAAAACAATAAGCGACGCGTATCCACTTCCAAATATTACGGATATCCTTGATCAACTTGGAGGAGCGAAATATTTTAGTGTTCTAGACCTCGCGTCGGGATTTAACCAAATCCTGATGCACCCAGATTCGAAACAGAAAACTGCTTTTTCGACCCCATACGGCCATTACGAATTCAATCGTATGCCGTTTGGCCTCAAAAATGCCCCAGCGACATTACAGAGATTAAAGGATCGAATTCTCTCCGGGCTCTAAGGTGTCGTGCTTTTTGTCTATATGGACGATATTGTGATATACGCAAATTCCTTGGAGGATCACTCCCGAAAATTAAAAACTCTCTTGGCTAGATTGCAGAATGCCGGACTGGCTCTATCTCCGAAAGAGTGAAATTTCCTTCGAAAGGATATCGTTTACCTAGGTCACGTTATTACCAGTAAGGGTGTGAAACCTAATCCTCAAAAGATACACGCCGTCAAAAATTTTTGCATCCCTAAAACAAAAAAGAATATTAAGTCATTCCTTGGCTTGGTAGGATATTACAGGCGCTTCTTGAAAGACTTTGCAAAAATTGCTAAACCATTGATTCGTTTATTGAAAAAAGATGCCCCTTTTCATTGGGTTAGTAGCCAACAGCAAGCCTTTGAAGTTCTTCGTGATACAATTTGCTCAGAACCAATATTACAGTACCCCGATCTTAACAAACCCTTTGTCGTTACGACTGACGCTTCGAACTATGCTCTTGGCGCAGTTTTAAGCCAGGGACCGATCGGCAAAGACCTTCCCTTTTCTTTTGCATCAAGAACACTGTCTGAAACTGAAATTAACTATTCAACAACAGAAAAAGAGTTGCTCGCGATTCTTTATGCGGTACAACAATTTAGACCCTATCTTTACGGGCAAAAATTCACTCTTGTTACCGATCACAGGCCGCTCTTGTGGCTGCACAGTAGGAAGGAGCCAACTTCAAAATTGATGAGCTGGCGTATTAAACTCAATGAATATGACTTTGAAATGGTCTATAAACCCGGTAAAATAAGTTCAAACGCGGATGCTCTCTCCCGAAACCCAACAGATCAAGAGTCAAATCAGCGTGTTAACGGCGACGACTTGGCATCAATTCAAGAACACCAATTCAGTGAAGATGCCGAAGAGAAGATTGACTCAAGAGATTCGGGACCGGTGCCCGTTAGCGCTGACGAATCGTCGATCGCGGATCTCGCAGTGGGTCGAGATTCTGGGTCATCTGTGAATGATAATTATGATGCAGAAATGATAGTGGGCTCTATTTTTGTACGGGACTTGCCGTGCGACGGTAAAATAATAGTCGTATCTAGTACACCATTAGTATGCTCACGAATTATCCATGATGATTTATCGAATCGTTCTCTGTGTGAGTCTCATGTATGGCCAGCACGAGGCAAGGCATCCCTCTGCCGCCCGAGTTCCGAGCCCGTAAGCCGCGGGAATCATTGGGATGTCGATTTTGGAAGTGAATTACCCGTTGGTAGAGGCGGAGTCAATTTGAAATATAAATTGCAGGTCCTAAAAGACGGAGTAAATTCACAAGATAAATTACCTGTTGGTAAAGACAGTGTCAATTCGGAGGGTGGAATGCCCATGTGTGAGAACGGTGTCATGTCAGGAGAGAAATTGCCCGTTAATAGAGACGATGTCGATTCGGGAGGTGAGGTGCCCGACTGTGAAAAGAGTGTACTGACGGTTGACGTTATCACCCCTGAAAAAAAGGAATTCATCGATCAATCGTGTATAGAAACATGCCAAAAACGAGCCAAGTCTTGCTGCCCTGAAACTCGTATGACTCGTATGATTATCAGGGTTATATGTTTACGATTTGTACTGCAGAAATCCAGATACCACCAATTACTGAGCGAGAAAATATCCTGCGAGAATATCATGAATCCGCCATAGGAGGCCATTGCGGCATGAAAAAATCGTATAATCGAATCCGGCAGGATTTCCACTGGAAAAACGTGAAAGCAGATGTAGAAGAAATTGTTCGCGCTTGTATTAGTTGATAAAGAAATACATTGGTTCGTGTAAAGACTCGCCAGCCAATGACAATTACAGACACTCCGAAAGAGACTTTCGACAAGATCCAAATGGAAATAGTCGGCCCGTTGCCAGTAACAGAAAAGGATAACCGTTATTCACTCACCTTACAGGATAATCTCACAAAATATTCTGATGCCATTCCAATTCCCACCATCGATTCAGTTACAATAGCTCTTGCATTCGTTGAAAACTTTATAGCTAGTTTCATGTGCCCAAAGGTTGCCCACACAGATCAAGGAAGCAATTTTTTGAGCCAAATGATGAAAACCTTCTGTCGCATGTTCAAGATCCGCCAAATAAAATCAATCGCATTCCATCCGCAATCACTGGGATCATTAGAACGAGCACATCATGTGTTCATTGAATACCTAAAACATTATTGCGCTGCAAAAAATTGGAATGATTGGATTAAGTACGGCATATTCTCGTACAATACTTCAGTTCACGAATCGACGGGCTTCACACCCCACGAATTGATCTTTGGTAAGACAGCACGGGTACCCACGGAATTTTCAACCGAGAAAATCCCCCGAACATTCATAGAATACTTTGACAATCTTTTCACAAAAATTACCACCACTCAAGCCACTGCCGCTGAAAACTTGAAGAGGGCGAAAGCTCGATGCAAAGCATATTACGACAGAAACCAAAATCCACAAACCTTTAAAGTAAATGATTTTGTTCTTCTCCTAAAAGAACCCCGACACTCTAAATTTGATTCACAATGGGATGGACCTTACCAGGTAATCCAAGTATTCGATGACTTAAACGCAATGATAACCGTCAAAGGTAACAAGACAAAAATAGTTCACATAAACAAACTCAAACTTGCTCATATCCGACCGGACCCCTTACCTGAAATGAACGATGAATGACAAACGACGAACGAGCACTAGTTGCAAATCACACTCGGCTCTTAGGTTAGATTAACAAGCGCAAGGATCTGAACACAAATTACTTAAATAGAAATGTGTCATATTTTGATTAAACGTGACCCCTATTTTCATACAATTGAATAATGATTAGTTTGTTTACAAGCTTAGTTTGCGAATTATTGTAGGTTAGTAGCGTAAAGCTGTCACCATGGGTAACACCTTTGGTTTAAGGTGGGAGGTGTGATGTGTTCTCACGTCGTGATGCAATTCGCAAACGAGAGATAGTTTCTCCTCCGTTAACTAGATAGCGCGAGAAGCGCCGCGAATCCCGCGGTAGAATTCAAGGAACATACACATGGACAAAAAGTATGGAAGATCAAAATTATTAACAATAGGATATTTTAGGCTGGTCACTTGGCAGGAATTTCGAGAGTGGACGTGCAAAAAATCGAAGGCTGCAAGACATGTGCTAGGCAGCCTGGCAAGACACGTCGAGACGCGAACCATCAGTTTCTCACGATTTCTCTTAAAATAAACTGCGTCAAATTTTTTGTATATAACCTTTTTTTTGTTATAGAGATATATAAATTCGAGAGGGCTTATTGTTCTCGAGTGCGAGGAAAAGGACTTTCCCTTCGGGTTGGGTGCGCTCTCGAGAAAGCCATAAACTTAGTATATACTTTCGAGGGTCTGCAGAACAAGAATATTTAGCCACACACATGTTGTTTTTCTCGAATAACTCTCGCCTCGCTGGCGACGCGCTTCACGCGAAAAAGAGGGGGAAGCTTCAAAGATGCGCAGATAGTTTCTAGAGTCACGCATTTTTCCCCCGTGCGGAAATTTTCCCGAAGGGCCGACGAGGGTGGGCCCCGCGACGTCGTCAACCCTCTCTCCTTGGACGGAGGGCCTTCAGCCCTCGGAGAACAACGCAGCGACGAGTCTTGCCAAAGTCAGTCGTCATCCGACGTTAAAACGAACAACAATTATTAACTCAAACTCCGAGCTTACAAATAATTTTCTTGAAACTAAACTTTGTTACTTTATAAATTCATCTTCTCAGAGCTTAAATCTTTTCTCGTTGAATATTATACACATAATAATATAAATATATTCACTGACGTGAATTATTTCGATTAATCTAATTCAATAAATGGGTGTGTGTTCAATACAACTTTGAAATTATTCAAACACCTGCGCGTGCTCCGAGATCCCCTTTCTGCGAAGAAAGGCTCCTTTCCAACGAAAGTCAGCCAATTCCCCTACCAATTTCGATTTCTGCGTGACTGGGACGTCACACCTGCAACACCTCCTGGGCTTATTTTTCTTAACCCAGTATGTCAAGTGTTTTGTTTGGTTTAGTCATTAATAATTTAAACATGCCAAGTTTTTAGCTTGGCTTGTGTAGTTTGGTTGTTTTGAATTTCAAATTTGTAGAATTTGCTTTGAATTTTCAATTTTTGTAGTTTTTTTTATTTAAATGTTCGGGATTTTTACACATAACTTGGCTTTTATATTAATTGATTTCAATTTTTTTTAATATTTTGATATTTGACTATTTTTTCATTATTGTAACGTCCCAATCGGCGAGTTTTCCATCTCCGTCAAGAAGGGGCAAGCCCTTCCTTTACGCGTTTTTCGGAAGAACGGCGTTATGTTGGACAGATGGCCTTTTCGAGCCTAACCTCGCGGAAATTTGCTCAGGACGGCCGTGAGAGTGTATTTTAAATGATCGGCTCGGTGACGTAACATAATTTCTAATGATGGTTGAAAAGTAGAATGACTTCTGGGAAAAGCCACATGATATTTTGAAATTTACCAGTTAAAAGTTATTACCTCAACCATGAATGATTTCGCGCATGACCGATTTATAAATGTTGGCAAAACATTTCGCAGCCTCAATTATAATGAGAAATAAAAGCAGAAATAAATTAGAAAATTTGAAGAGTTATATCAGATTTATGATAAATTATTAGCGAACATTGCTGATGGCAGAAACGTAAAGGTTGCTCTGAGAAGTATAAATGTTGCTCTGAAAGGTTTCACATCAGCAGTCACCGGCCGGTATGGCAGCCTGTACCGACGACTGTGTGTTCCGGGTCTCGAGGCTTGTGTGTAATCTTAGGGAACCTTTGATGTTAATCACTGACCGGGACGGTACCCTGGGTCAGTTGATCTAACCCGCCAGAACCTTTCAGATTTGTTTGTGAATGTGTTTTGTGTAACTCTAGGGGCCTTTTGATAACAGATATTGGCCGGTATGGGAGCCTGTACCAACAACTGATTCGCCGGGGGCCTAGAGTTTGTGAATGTAAGAATTTAATTGTGAAAAATGATTTTTAATCAAGATTCGCACAATTGAAATTCCGAATTTTACTTTAACACGACATTATACTTAAATAAAGAACACCCTGTATACGACGCGAAGGGTGCAGCGTGAATGGAAGATAACGGGTGTCGAGAAGAATACAAACGACCACTTTAAATCGCGCACCACAAAGTTCAAAGAAGTTGAAACGAATGGAATTAATTTTTGACGTTATCTCCCAAGTTAATAAGATTAATGAAAAGTCAATTGTGGATTCCTTCTCGTGAAATGTCGAGAAAATGTTTTCTCGCAATTTGAATTTTGCATTCTCAAATACATTTTTGTTTACTTGCCTTTTTGATGAGTATTTGAATAAAATTGAATCGGAGATGATGGTGAAAATAAGAGACTGCTGGATAAATGGCCACGAACGATAGGTACAGATGACCAGGGTGACCAGAATCAACCAGACGACGGATGAATAGGCGAAATCGGTGAAACGCAGGATGTAGACGGTGGTGAAATTTTAAAGACACAGCACAATAAAGTTTTCCAAGTAGATTTGAATGCGCGTGTGTATGTATTTCATTGCACAGTTTTGCTTTGTTATCACCAAGAATTACACACAATCCACAAAAATCGTTTTATCGCTAATAAGTAATATGTAGAATAACGTAGACTGAATAATAGTGTCAATGATGTTGACGAATCACGCACAATGTCTATTTAAAGCGATTAATGATTAAAACGAAGTAACTATAAGATTGAAAGAATTTAAGAACTAAAAATTCTAGTAAAAGTTTAATGTTAATTTTCGGAAAAATTCGCACTGTTAAGAGTTGATCAAAATCTTTCAAAGATTGACTTTAATAAATTTTGAAAACGAGTGTCGTGGACGATGTTACGCAGTGAACACTTCAAAAATCAATGAACTTTGACGACGAGTGTCGTGGACGATGTGAGACCGTGAATTTTTTTTATTACGAATGAACTTTGACGACGAGTGTCGTGGACGATATTAATCCGTGAACTTTTTGATGAGGAATGAGCTTGACGACGAGTGTCATGGACGATATTAGTCCGTGAACTTTTTGATGAGAAATGAGCTTGACGACGAGTGTCATGGACGATATTAGTCCGTGAACTTTTTGATGAGGAATGAGCTTGACGACGAGTGTCATGGACGATATTAGACCGTTAACTTTTTGATGAGGAATGAGCTCATTAGGCGTTGCACTTCGCGCTCTTATACTCATGGTCCAGCTTAGTTTTGGGAAGGGGCAAATTGTCCCTTGACTCCTGAGGCGATGCACGTCTTAGAGCTCCCCTCCACCTCGCTGGTCATTCTAATTTTCTAATGATTAATCGATAATTAAACTTAAATTTATCTTAATTTCACTCATACTTCCATACTTTTACAATCTGAATCTTTTGAAACAATTCGCGATTGAGATCTTACAGTTTTACGCAAATTTTCTATGTGCAGAGTCAAGAGGACTCTTTCTATCATCTTCCTTCTCTCTTACTCCCGCCCTCACTTGGGCTCTCGCTGCGCTCAGGCCCCACCACGGAGGCTTCGACCATCCCTCTCGTTCTCTTTCGCTCTTGCATGCTCTCTCATACTTTCTCGCTCTAAAGTACTTCCGATTGGTTTGATTTTTGACTATGGCTGGCTCTCTTTCTTTTTTATGACCCCCTCTATTTCCCCTGCTCTTTCAAACTTCTGCCATCGCATTCTCGCAAGAAAGAGTCTTTGAATTGATAATTCATTAATTGCAAATTATTTAAGTGAATTTCCGGTTTTGCTATATCGATGATTTTACTAGATTTCTTTAATAATTTATTCGGATCAATTTTGAAGAATTTAACAGCTTTTATAATTTCATAATCGTAATTTGCGCATTGGTTAAATTGATTTTAAATAATTTCTATTGATTAAAATGTCTTAATAAAATTGATCTTGTAAATATTTTAACGTTTTATAATTTGCGATGTTAATTTGTTTAAGCAATATGAATGAAAATCTCTGAAATTATTTGGTAAATTAATTACTTCAATATTGTATGATTGTTCACTTGAGAATAATTCAATTACCAAGCTTTTCAATCTTAACATTCTTTATAGAATGTACTTGATAATTAATTTATTTCGGTTTTTAAAATGGTTCTCCTGAGATTGAATTTGTTTGTTATTTGAAAGAAAATTTTGATTTTGAAATTTGAATTCTGAATTTAATGTTTGAGTTTTTGAAAGAAGTGTATCTTGATTTGAAGTATTAGAAACTGTTTTGATTTCATAACAAATGGAATGATTATATTTTTGTTTTTATTCTTGAATATTATTTTTGCTAATTCAAATTTTCTTTCTTTGTGATTTTCTTATTGTTGACCCTAAAATAAATAATTCATTCATACACACGCTTCTTATAATTTAGCATAATTCGCACGCCCGCTTTAGGTTAAAATTTCTCTTGAGCTTAATAACCTTGAATCTTGAGCAATGCTTGGTGAATATCTTTTTGTGCCCATATATGGTATGCGACCCTGTGGCGACTCATTGTGCGAGGGAGAACGAAACAACTCAAGGGGGTAGCGGGCCTCGTGCCGTCCGCGGGGCGCGAGGAAATTTTCTCGGACCCTTGGACAAGGACTCTCTTTCCCAGCGTCATCTTAATTTTCTCTCGCATGGTCTTATTTTTTTTTTTTTGCTTGACAAATTTATTACCTCCGGATGTTTGCAATATGCCGATAGCGTTTCTTCGACCAAAAATCTCCCGACACAGCGTTGAAAAGATTTTTTATACATAAAATATCGGGTTGCACTGAAGCGTTAAATAATTTTTTTCTCTGTACGCAGGATGACTAATTTCGCTATGGGCCACGTGTGTGACCTTTTCAAGAGACAGTGGTGTTCTTTTCTTTCGTCTTTTTTCTATATGTCATTTTTTGCATTTTCCCTTTTTCCTACACTAATCAACTATTGCAACGTCTGTCTTTCGTTAAAACCTTTAGTCGTCGGAATTCCATTTTCTCAAGAAAAACTTTTCCCTTACGTTATTACGTCTTAAAATAATTTTACTTTATATTTCGCATGACCTGACCCAGCCAATATTTTCCATGCTCGATTCTAATCTTGAATTTATGTTATCGTCCTATTTTGCGAACTTTTGGGATCTCGTAATTATTAAGCCAATGAAAATGGAAAAGAAGAACCACTGATCTTACGTACTAATATAATTCCTCGCCGTCTCGTATATGATGGCGACGGTGTGGCTGCACTCTAGTGTGCGTGAGGATCTCAGCATTGCGCTAGGCTGGCGTGAGTGCCACGCGCTCCCCAAGATTTCAACGTTCGAGTGTCGCTTGACCCCACAAAGGCCCTATCAATATTTTTCGCAGAGTCCCATATCTCCGACGGATGTTTTGTCGCACCGATGATGGAGATTGTTTTATTTAGCCTTCATAACGATAACGCTTGAAACTCTTCTCGAATGGTCCGAGTCGATGCGTGACTAACTAGGCGTCGACGATGTCCTCATGGCCCGTAATTTGAGAGGCAGAAAATTGATGGAAATATGGCCACACTGTAAGAATAGACCCTTTCCTCAATCGTGTTCATTTCCCTCACGTATTTTTCTCGAGAATTACTCGATATGGGAAAACTCAAGAACGAAGAGAAATCCGAAAAGTCGCGGGACGTAACACTATTTTTGAATCTTGGTGTTCTTTTTTTACTTTTTAAAAGTATTTATAGATACTGTGAAGTCGAAGACGCAGTATGAACTCATACATAGCTGTGGACTGACACATACGACGGATGGAACGACGCGAATACGCGGTGCTGTTCTATATACATACTAAACACGTATACACGGACATACTGTTAATGGCCTATCACTCTCTCCCGCTCACACATCACTCTTTCTCTCTTCTTGTATTTCTTTATTATCTTATCCGGTTTAACGCAGACGTTTAACGGGCACGTTTAATGCAGACATTTAACGCTGTCTCGCTTTTATCACATAAGAAGTATTCACTTCAAAAATAATCTAATATGACTTGAATAATAAGATAAATTGCTGAGATTTTCGTAAATAAGAACTAAGCGTGTGAAATTCATTAGCATCAGATTTGGCAACGTCGCATTCAATGCTGTAGTATAATATTTAAGTTGGCAACGGTGATACTGAACGTATCAAGCATCCCGTCAACCATTATAACCTATAACCTGTTCCGTGTCGGTGTCATTCTCGTATGCATAGATGTGATGAAAATGGGAAAAATGGTGTTAAAAATAACAAAAAAAATATTTATGTCGAATCATATTGTTCTATTTTGAATGAACGCTGAAGTGTTGAAAAAGTATTGCTTCTTGGCATTGAAATGTCCCATGAATAAGTTTCGACATTTAAATTTCCCGTGAGTTTCAAGTGAATGCAGCATTGCTGCTCCGGGAACGTTTCTGGGTGACATGTGATACACCTTCGTTTTTATTATTAATTTTCTCAACAACGAGCCTCTTAATCGTGTTGAAAAAATTCAGCAACATTTATTATACCCTTGTCGCCAACATATATTAATTTCATCAGACTGTCATCATTTTTTCTTATGATAGAAAAATAAATCAATGACAGATCGACAAAATCGCCTTACATCTCATAAGAGTACATGTTATTTTGAAATTAAGATTCTTAATCACGAGATTTCTAATAGTCTTGAAATTTTTCCTGACTACTTTAAAAATAAACATCTCTCGTTACCAATAATTTCAGATTTTTGTCATCATTTTGCCCTAAAGACTTAACTACCTTAATTATCTAAGAAAACTGATTTATTTGTTCACTAAATACTAAACCACGTATTATTTGAGACGTCCGATTGAGGTCTTTGATGTTGAGAATATCCAAATATATGAATTGCAAGATGGCCGAAGAAAGGGCAGAAAATTCACACACCGTTCATAGCGAGCCTTGATGAGTAACCGTTGCCCAAGGACTATTATTTCCGCTTTGTCATATGACGAAAGCGTTGAGAGAAGGGAGGGGAGGGAGCTGTATGGAGTGATGAATCTGAGCTCAGAAGAGAGCTTGAGAAAGGGAAAAGGGGGGCTGTGGAAGGCGAGCAAAGGAGAATTTTCCCGTCGCTAACGTTACAAGAAATGATCAAAACTCGTAGATACAGTAATTTCGGAAAATATTGGTTTTGAGGTCATGGATGGATTTCCAACTATGTCCAAAGCCATATGAAAGACTTGCCTAAGCAGAAAGTCTCTATGGATGAGGAAAAACGTACTCATGTCTCCGAATTTCGCCATTCCTTCTGGTTTCGAAGCTAATAGAAACGTGAAAATTGCGGTAATGAAATTTATTCATCATGGATGAAAATTGGATAGCTGCTAAAAATGTAATTTAATCAACGCTCAATAGATATGCATAAAAGTTTCCGAAAATACGGGCCCGCTGATTTGCACTCGTGGCATGTGTGAGGAGGAGGCAATCGGAATAATAATTAACACAAGCCGGTGAATTGTCCGATGCGATACACGTAGGTGTTCTGAACAAAATATATCTTTATTAATAATAACTTTGTGATGCGAGTAGCATCTGATAGAAACGGTTTTCTCTCACACTGTTAAATGAGAATTTTGGAGCAAAGAAGAGAATAAAGCCTTCACGATGCTACGTGTCAGACTCTCGCTTTGCGACTAGAGCAAGCAGCCCACGCACTTATTCGATTGATCGCGATCAAGCGAGAGGGCAGCAGTTATCGGCTCGCGTATAACGAGGAAAATCATAAATGCGGAAAGCACATACGTGTATAATTTAGAGCACGCATGAATACGAAACATTCTGCCCACGTTGAAACGCAGTGCTTTTCAATAATTTTTTTTTCCGAAGAACTTAGGGACTAGAACTCAACCTATTGAGCATAACATTGAGCGGAGTCATATGCAATCATTTGAGCTTATAATCTATAGTACAATAGTTCCTGAATCCGAATGTCTTACTAGCTAAATTATAAAATATGGCTCTAAATTATACAATGTCACTCTGGCCAGTGTCTTTATTTATAAACATGTGCACTTTTGAAGATCACTAGCTCATTTGGCTTTATCACTTTGAGGTGTACTCCAGTCACAGCGCTTATTTGTGGTACCTCTGAATTGGATTGCTTTAGGCGGTACTAGACTTAAATTTATTAATACTATGACTAATGTTTAATGCCTTAATTTAATAACTCATCCTAGATTTAAGCGACAGCAACTGACTCAGATTGTTGAGTCTGTTTCTACTTGCGTCGGGAGCTTGTACAGCTTCACTAATAAATTCGGAATTTGCAGTTTTCACTCGAACTGTACGTACAAGATTTTCGCTATCGGGAAAGCATTCCATGACGCGAGCTAGACTCCATTTGGAGGGAGGAAGGTTTTCGTTACGAAGGAGTACTAGATCTCCTAATTGTATGTTAGGCTCTCGTGTTCGCCACTTCATTCGTTGCTGCAACGAATTTACATAGTCTTGCGACCAGATTTGCCAAAAGTGCTCGACTTTTCGTTGCATCCCTTGCCAACGATCCAAGAGGTTTTCATTCAGGTAGAGCGTCGGAGATAGGGAAACACTTCTTAAGAAAGCTCCGATTAGAAAATGCCCAGGGGTTAGAGCACCGTAGGACGATAGGTCATCGTTTGAGGGTGCAATGTGATGAGTATTTAAACACGCCTCTATCTGACATGGAAGAGTCGTAAATTCTTCCACGGTAGGGGTGGAATTTTGAAGGATTCTCCTTAAATGGTACTTAACGCTTTTAACTCTCGCCTTCCACAATCCTCCAAAGTGTGGGGCAGAAGGAGGTATGAATCACCAGTCAACTTGATCTGACCCAAGGATATTTCGAAGATCTACAGCCTCGTGTACCTGACGAAATGCTGTGCGTAATTCTTTTTTGGCTCCTTGAATGGTAGTACCGTTGTCAGAGTACATCACACTTGGAAGCCCTCTACGAGAGGAGAAGCGATGAAAGGCCGCCAAGAATGCAGCTGAAGTATAATCTCGGACAAGTTCGAGACGTATGCATCTCGTAGCTAGGCAAATGAATAATGCAATATACGTTTTATGACTGGTTCGTCCTCGTCCTGCCGCGTTTTGCACTAGGAAAGGACCCGCGTAGTCAACGCCACTGTGGGAAAACGGACGTGACCGGACGATTCGATCTTTCATTAGGCTTGCCATTAATTGATTACGAGTTTATGCTTGTTCCCGTGTGCATCGAACACAATCATGTACTGTTGCTTTTACTAGATTTTGCGCTCGGAGAATCCAAAATCTTTCCCGTAAAACTCTCAGCATGAGTTGCACTCCACCATGCAGAGTGATACGGTGTACATGAGTTATTAATAGTTCCGATATTTGATTGTTTGACAGTATAACAGGGTGCTTCTGTTCTGTCGGAAGGTCTGCTTATTGAAGTCAGCCTCCTACTCGAATAAGACCTGTTTCATCTAAGTAGGGATCTAGCTTCCTTAACTTGCTACTCGTTGATAACGGTAGTTTTTTAGTAAGAGCGGTTAGTTCCCGAAAAAAGCTTCCCTTTGCGCATGCCGGAGCCAAACGATCTCTGTTGCTCAAATTTCCTCGGCCTGCAAGGTGAGGTCAAAGGGAGATGGAGCTCTAGTGCGAATACGCTTGACAAAGCGTAACATATATGCGGTGATTCGCAGTTATTGAGGCCACGTGGGTATGTCGTGCGAGAGCTGCGTGATTCTATTGTTTTCTGTATCTTGCATACATGTTTGAAAATGAGCATAAGTCATAACCTTGGTCTCGATTTTTGTCGAGGTTGAATCTAGAAATATTTGATCCGGCCAGAAGCGCGGATCACTCGTTAGCCACTGCGGGCCGTGCCACCATAGCGGATGATCTTTCAACTCACTAGGACTTAATCCGCGGGAGGCGCAATCCGCAGGGTTATCTTCGGAAGGGACATGTCTCCAATTTGCTTGCGGCAACTGATTCTGAATTTCCGCGACGCGATGAGCAGCAAAAACTTTAAGCCTTGACGACGGTTTCTTAAGCCAACAAAGAACAAAGCTGGAATCACGCCAGCATGTAACCGATTCGATTGGTACTGAAATCGATTCGAGTAGAGTAGAGACGCATCTAGCCAGCAGCACGGCTGCGCACAGCTCAATCCTTGGTATCGTTAGGGTCTTGAGTGGAGCTACTCTAGTTTGAGCAAGCATTAAACTCACGATTGGTTTGGCATAAGGTGTGCGTACGAGTAAGTAAGCCCCTGCAACATAAGCCCGTTCGGAGGCATCGCAAAATCCATGAATTTCGACTAACCTTGAACTATCGCTTCGAGTCCAACGAGGAATGGAAACTTGATTGAGGAGAGGCAATTGCTCACAAAATAATCGCCAGTCCATAGATAAGGGTTCAGGGACTGGTTCGTCCCAACCGATTTTCAGAAGCCATAACTTTTGAATAAGTATTTTCGGTATAACTATCACTGGCGTCATTCAAGGATGAACCATTAGTAGAGGGTGCTGAGGCATTGAATACTACTCTAAGCTTGGTAGTGGTGCTATCTTTTACTACAGGATGATGTGGTAAAAACACGGTTTGCTTATGGAGCGTATTTTCACCGAAAGCTTCCATATGGTTGGACTCTTGATATTCGCGCAGGAACGCCGAATATTGTTTGTTCAACTCCACCTTTCGCTGCAATCTTTTCTCAAGATGTCGATAAGAGGCGAGCAAGCGAGCTTCTGTATCACCAATCGATATAGGGCGATCGGTCTTGAATGGTAGACGTACAACGTATTTTCCCTCAAGAGTGCGATAAAGCGTTCTTTAAGAATGGTTCTCACATCAAATCTCAGTAAAAGTGAGATGCTTACGGGATGGTACTTCTTCAACTTCAAAGAATTTAAGAAGTTCTTCCGTGACTTCTTGCGCGCTGGCGTGATGCGTGTGAATTTTTCGCTTAGGGGAGCTAGTACTAAAATAACTGCCGGAAATAATCCAACCGAAAATGGTATTTTGGAATATCAACTTATTGGTAGTCTCTTTATATATGCCTTCCAGCACCCTATCTGCATACAGATCTGCACCTAGTAGGAGCTCGATCGGAGCAGATGACGTAGGCTCAGTATCGGCCAACGTCAGACCTCTAGCTAGGGCTATATCAAAAGGTACTTTCGCTGGTACATAGGCAGTTATTTTTGGCAGGACAAGAGCTTGCAATTCCAATTTATCTCTTGTTGGATCTTGGACTGGGCTAATCGGCAACGGAACTATCTCTTTGTCAGTACTTACGGAACAACCACCAATACTAGCTACATAGGCATTTGTACTTTTCCGGCGAAGTCGCAAATATTGAGCTAAATTCCCTGACATAAAGCTAGCATCTGAACCGGGATCGTTCAAAGCCCAAGCCCGTATTTTCCATCCTTGGTCAGATTCGACATGAACCAAGCAGTAGCGAGTAAGACTGCTTGGCTTGAAACCCTTGCTTGGGTTGCAGCATGAGCATGTGTCACAGTCGAGCCTGATTGCTCGGATGCGTTTGAATTGGAAAGAGAAGTTGATGTCGATGTTTTAGGAGAGGGATTCGGAGATGGTGAGAATTGCCCAGTCGATTGACCACGAACACTCTTGTGTTCGTGCAACAACAAATAGTGGCGACGTTTGCAATGAAAACAGTTGAACGTACTACGACAATCGGCTAAAACGTGGCCTTTAGTGAGATACTTTTGACATTCTGGAATCGATTTTGACTTGAATTTATCACATTGGGATATCTTATGAGTCTCAGAACAAACTACACATGAGTCGGTTGCTGTCCCGTGATGAGACCTCAAACGCTTAGAGCCTACTTTGTGTTCTTTCTTTCCAGATGGCTCTGGTGTTTTTTCGATAGGCTGAATGGAAGCTGTCGCTTCTATTGCTCTTATTCTAGTATCCAAGAATTTAGTTAAATTCTTCATTGTAGGATACTCATTGTCGTCTCCCGTGTGCACTTCCCACTCTCGACGAGAGTGTTTATCAAACTTTTGTACTAAGCAGAATACCAAAAGGTCATTCCAATCGTTTACAGGGCGTTGTGTTACGTCAAAAATTGGAGTTTTCGCGAACTATTAATAATTTTCGACGTATGACGTGCTGAATTTGATCGAGACTCTCTAGTCGTGGAAAGTAATTTCGGTACTACTTCTGGAATCAATCTCGAACTCGTCTGCCCCTGTTTTTGAGTCTTACCTTTCGGAAAATTACTCGGGAAATGGGCTTGGAATCACTGTTTTAATTCTTAGTTGTGTTGATTTATATTGATTCTTCGGATCTTTCGCTTCGATACAATTTACTGTTGACTTTACCACGTGGATCTTGGTCGTTACTTTTATTGAATGATGGGGTGATTGAGGGAAGATCGATCAACTTTAATTTGTAAATAATTACAGGGGTGCTTAATGATTTCATCGGAAACAATTTTAGGTTTTGGAATCTCTCTTACTACCTCTGTTTCTGCGGGCAATGTTTGTACTCCGTGATAATTTGATTTATATCTTTGAACAGGATTTAACCTCTTTGGCCACGGATTTGAATATATCGCGTCGAGTTTACGTAATTGATACCTTCGTCCGGCTCTGCGTGTTCTTTTCTTTTTGCGCGGTACTGGGGGATTGTCTCTCATGGAATTTAAGGAAAGAGTACCCAGGGTGAATTTCCGGTGAGCGTGCAACCTGACGCAACTCTTGTCCCAACCAGATTTTTCGCCCAGGAAGAAGGAATACGAATATTTGGTGAGCGTGCAACCTGACGCAACTCTTGTCCCAACCAAATTTCGTACAAGGAGAGGTAAACGAATACTTGGTGAGCGTGCAACCTGACGCAACTCTAGTCCCAACCAAGTTTCCGCACGGGGGGAAATGAAGCAAAGTACACGAATCCTCGGATGAAGACGTAGATTTGCACAACCGTACTTATTCTTAAGATCAAGTGAGTTAAACTAGTAGTAGAGAAAGAGAGGAGGGTTCTTACTTTGAATTTAATCGCTGGGCAAAGAAAATTCTTTGGATTCAACTTGTCTAATTGATTAAAATTTTAATCGAATTTCGAAAGAAAAACCCAATTAACTTCGTTCCGTGGGTTTTGATGAGTCACTGGTTCGCGAATCTAAGAATTCGTTAAACGGTCAACCCACTATTCACTGGTTTATTCTTTTCGCGATCATTCGCACTTAATCGGTGGAAGGACGAATGGGTAGCAATGAATATTAGATAGTGCGTTTGCATTAATAAAATAAACGGAAGGGAAAACGAGACGTGAAACTTTTATCAATAATCACAAATAAAATTTTCTTGATTCACGTTATTTAACAACGTTAATTGAATATCGAACTTGAAAGAATTATGTCGCCAACGCCGTGAGGATAATCGATGGTTAGGATTCACTCGATTAATATTGGGCTTTTTGCCAATCAACAACTAAATGGTTTATTCCAATTAATTAATTTCCGTCGGAATTGATGATGTTCACTGAATTTATAATTTCCCAGAAATAAAACGTTTTTCACAATCACGGAAATGATTTTATAATTAAATAGAATTTCACTTACAAGGCCAGATGTTCTCCTGATGGAAAAGGTGATACCATTGGTAGCCGCGATGAGAACCCAAACGTGAAGCGATGAAGAAATCGGCAAGTGATCAAGGGGCGTGGCAGGTGGATGACAAAATCGAAGAAAATGTTGATGCACAGATTTTATTCTTTTTGAGATCCAATTTTATTTAAAAATTATTAAAAGAATAAAAGAATGGGTTGCACAATAAGATCAGTCTTAAATTCCGCAATTTATTTAACAATGAGCGCAATTTGTACTTTTTCCAACAATTCGTGGATTGCGTTCGTTAAAGTAAAATAAATGAAAATTATTAAACAGAAAATAATAACTAGGGAAAGTAATATGAAGTAAAATAAAACGAGATCCAAAGTCTTTTCCGGTATTCGAAGAGTTGATTCGAAAATTCGAGAATGAAATGAGAAGTCGATTTTATTTCGATTCAGAAACTCAAGACTTGAAATTCCAAATAGAAAAAAACCAACTTCCTTCGAAAAATCGAGTGAAAAATTATAGTCCAAAAGCGAATTGTTTCGGAAAAATCCGGAACCAAGAATGTTTTTGTCGAAAATTTCACAAGTTCAAGTCAAGAATGGTTTCGGTGAGGACGATAAGTTTAGAAGTTTCCAGGTCCGAAATAATCAAAGAAATCTCCCGAGAGCGCTTTTTCCGCGTTTTATATACCCAGCGATCCACGCTACCCTGATCGATTTCGGTGGGGATGGAATAACAAAGATAAAAGATGCATTGTCCCCTATGAAATCTATTCCCCGCTTTCGCGAACTTCCCTTAGAGATTAGAGCGCGGTGAGGGCGCCAGCGTAGATTGCTGAGTGGGCCCTATGCATGTGTCGATATCCCTGAATACATACACAGGCATATGCATGCGCCTCCACGCTTCTTACATTCCTAGTCCGTAGACAATGTTAATTCCTTACAAGTAATAATAATTTTAACATTACAAATATTTTTACGCGCTTATTCCATCATTGATAAAGTCTCTTTTCCTTTGTAGTTAATATTTTGTGCGTTTTGTTAAATTGGTTGTTCTTTCTTTTCGTTTTATTGTTTGTTAACTATTTTAAATTGTGCTATTATTTATTTCAGAATAAAAATGTATGAAATAATCAGACTTCAATTAATTAGAAATCTTTCCATTCGGTAATTTCGCTTGTTAAAATTACAATTTAATTATTATAAATAATTTGTTAGACGATTAATGATTTTTAAAGTGACAATGTTTAAACATTCTTGAAAAAATTTGAATCTGAGTCTGAAACATGGTTTTTCCTTCGTTTTTCATATTGCAAATTTTTTTCAGGGTGTGGTCGCACAGGCCTTTTCGTATGAGTCGACTAGAAAAGAGGGGAAGGTAGAAGACTACGGCGCATGACTAAAGAAATCTCAAGTCCCCTTCGTGCCCTCTTTTCCTCCGAGAAAGAGACAAGGGAAATATTAGGGTGGGTGAAAAAGGAGGGTGGCTGGGACGAGGGGTTGGAATGGGGAGGCATTCGAGCGATCTCCGGGTAGCAACTAGAGCCAAGTCTCTCGTTTCGCCGCGCAACCCCCGTGGAACGTCGAAGGAGGGGTCGGGGCCTTATGTAACTGGGTCTTGCCTCTGAGCATTTGGCTTCTGTCTTTCTTTAGATTTTAACGCAGGGAAATATTATTTCGAGTTTTTGAATTATTTTCATTTAACAATATAAGTCTTAACTTGTTTCTCTTTGGGTTTGATTATTGGATTCAATATTAAATTATTTATCCGATGAGTTCGTTATTCTGAGTACAGTGCAAGATTTCGTTTTACAATTATAGATTTTCGTTGACTAGTTCCTCGAGATATGGTTCATATTCGTTTGACGATTTTCGATTTAAAGGAAATAATTACTGAATAGGTAGATTGTATTTAAATGCTTATTGTATTTGAATCCGTCTAACTTATTATTTAATTTAGATCTCGTTTTTAATTCTATTTTTTATTATCTATTTTTATTAAAGGAGATATAAATATATTTTCAACCATTTCATTAATTATTTAATTATCGTTCTATTTCATTGTTTCTTTAATTATTGTTCAATTTCATTTGTCCATTTTGTTACTCAGCCTTATTGCGAATTTATCCTCAAAGTTGGTTATCTAATTAAATTAATTGTATTAATTCTGTATTACCATGAGATTAGAAAATTCATTGTTATTTAGAGCCGTTCCGTTCGTTCTTGTTCTGAGTTTATTGTAGGTGTATGCATATACGCGTATATATATATCGGCTTAAGAAAAGAGAAAGGAGGATCGTTCCCTTGTGTGGGGTTGTTTTCCGAGAGGGTGAATCCAGTGCCTCTCGTCATTTCTACGACAGAGCAAAATACTTTTTGCATTATTATTATTATCTTTTTCTAATGATAAGAGCATTTTCGAATCCAAGGATCTATCTCTTGGATCGATAGGCCGGTGGAGGGTACATCAGTTAGGAAGGCGACGTTAGAGTGTTTGACTATATGGCTTTTGTAGGAATTTATGTTCCTGGTTTTTCTTTCCATACTACCCGATTTTACCGATGGCCATTTCCTTGAGATTTTCAGTTGGTAATATGAATTTCTATTTTCTATCATCAAATTGAACGGAATACCATCGAAATCGACGAACCTTCTTCTCACAAATCTTCAGATTTTTAATCATGTTTTTGGTGTTGATTTCGTCAAACAATCAAATCGATGGACGTTACGTCAGGATGTAACAGTTGCAAGGCCCGCAATGCATTTATAGACTCGGATGAACTGGCGCGTAACTTTTTTAAACCGTTCAAGGCATCTCCGGGAGTGACGGTTTTTATGGCAAAAAAACTATTTGAATGCGCGTTAATCATGCTTAGTTTATTTTCATAATGATCTTTAAGAATATCCCAAGCGGCTCTAAAATTAGCGTCAGACAACAAAATATGCGAAATCAATTTGGCTGCGTCGTCAGTGACAACAGATAATAGATAGTGCAGTTTTTGCACATTGGATAAGCCAGCACGAGACGTAATTAATGAAGTGAATAAATCGTGAAAAGCAATCCAATCTATTAGAATACCTGATAATTTAGGCACACTTATTGTCGGAAGTTTGAATTCGTCAGGTGCCAGGATTGCGGCAGCATGGGGCTGCACGATGGACGTCCCTGCTGATCCTCCGTCCGCGATGAACGGGGCATACGAAGCGAGTTTCTCTTGAAAGAAGTCGGTATGCTGTTAGGTAGAGCTCTTTTACCTGAGGTAGTCGTGCTTGCGTAAAATACGCTAACTTTGCACGATCCTCGTCCGAGGCGTAAGCTTTGATCTGCCTTGAAGTTTCTCGTATTTCGTTCGTGTACTTCTCGAGTAATTTGGTCTGACCTTCTGTGACAGCTCGGGTTTGATTGGCTTTACCTATTATATTGTAGTCCGTGATAGAGTTATGAATGCGTCGGGCATTATCCTCCATGAGTTGAGTCGCTCCTCTCAGTCGCTCGACATATGGAGCTCCTTCTTCCGAGAGACTCATCGTGGTGCTGAGACTATCCCAATACACAATACTATTGCAAAGCGTAAGCATGGCAGCTGACTCTCTTCGTCGCTCTTCTTGCTCCCCCGACTATAAGCAGTAGTAGGAGCGCAGTGGATAGAAACTGACGTGGTGAAAGGGCCAAGCGGGGCAGCTTGCTCTCTCTCTCTCTCTCTCTCTCTCTCTCTCTCTCTCTCTCTCGTGACGCTCTCCCTGTTTCCCCGACTATATACAGTAGTGGGGACGCAGTGGATAGAAAGTGATGTGGTGAGAGGGGCAAGCGTGGCAGCTTCCTCTCTCTCTCTCCCTCTCCTTGTTTCTCCGACCGGTAGGAATGAAGAAGAACTGCGTACGCAAATACCTGCCACGTGCGAGATGAATACGTAGATTCGACCGAATTTTACGTAAAGGGGCCATCTTTGCACTTGTCTTGTAGAATGAATGTTACAGTTTCAATTTTCACTCACAGGAAATTCACAGCTTTTGCATTGAGATTCACGAAATAATGCTTTATTCCGAGCGTAAAACCAACCTTTCACACAAATTCACACCCGCATCCGACTCGAAGGACCAATAGATATGCATAAAAGTTTTCGAAAATACGGGCACGTTGATTTGCACTTGTAGCACGTGTGAGGATGAGGCAATCAGAATAATAATTAACACAAGCCGGTAAATTTTCCGATGAGATACACGTAGGTGTTCTGAACAAAATATATCTTTATAAACAATAACTTTGTGATGTGAGTAGCATCTGACAGAAACGGTTTTCTCTCACACTGTTAAATGAGAATTTTGGAGCAAAGAAAAAAATAGAGCCTTTACGATGCTTCGTGTCGGACTCTCGCTTTGCGACTAGAGCAAGCAGCCCACGCACTTGTTCGATTGATCGCGATCAAGCGAGAGGGCAGGAGTTATCGGCTCGCGTATTACAAGGAAAATCATAAATGCGGAAAGCACATACGTGTATGATTTAGAGCGCGCGTGAATACGGAACACTCACTCTCATACCATTTATGCTTGCGCTCTAATTTGTTATTCAGCACCTATACGATTGATTCTTGTATCTTCACTTGATTTATTTGATTGTTCGTTTCAGATCTATTTTCAACGAGTCAACGTGTCCATCTCCATTCAAAAAGATGCTGGAATTGCTCGAATTTGCCTGGTCTTTAGTGAATTTTGTCCATGGCGTTGGGTTGAGAAGTTATGTTTTGGTTTATTTCACACTCCAGTCATTTTCATTGTTTTTAAACATTCGACAGCTCAATCAAAGCGGTTGTGGGCATGACAATCCAGTCCATTTCATGGCTACTGTCAAAAAATGCACCGGCAATGATCTTGTCCAGTTATTTGCCTCTAGCACATGTTCACAGTGCTAAAACTATGTAGCATAGTTTCTATCATATCGAATAATCTATCAGTGATTATTTAACCTTTGTTTTTGTTGAAATAATACAATGAAGGAATTACTGTTCTTGTACTAATTTATTCTGTCACACCGTCAAGAACATAATTTATAATACCAATATATTAGGATAATTTCATACGGTAGAAACTATACTACGAGAATTCAGTTCAGTAAATAAACGGCGAATTCGCATCTGAGCGAGCGATTATTATAATTAATGAATTAATCAATTAATATCATATTATTATTTGGCATAGCCATCCTTTAAGTTGCGAAGAAACGGCTACAGACTTGAAGTCTTGAGAAACACTGGCATGTCAATAGCAACTAGTAACCAATAACTAGTTGAATCTTATTGTTCTGCTCCACGTTTAAAAATTATAAACGCAATTGAAAATTATGATCTGTAATAATAATTTTCAAAGACAGAGCTGAAATACAAATATTCGAGAACATTGTGAGGTAAAGAATTTAAAAAATCGTCCATTTACGTGAGGAATTTTTCACATATAAGAAGTATCGATGAACAGAATAATTAACGTTTACGTTAGCGTAGAATTAAAGTTTGAAAACAGACGTCTGAATACGTGATATTCGTTGGTGATGTTGAAAAGTGCCACTTTCTGAATTCATATGATGATACACCCATATATGATGTGGCGTAAAATTTTGAGTTACGATACAATTGCGCGAAGTTTAGATGGTCAGGGGGTCGGATTAATGAACCTAAAAATGATGAGTGTTCGCTTCACGGTTTTTCAAAAGTGACTTGAATGGCAGGCTACTTTTTCGTTAACAATTATTTGTTTTAGAAGATTAAGGTATGATATACTGATATGGTATCAAAAGCCTTACTTAAAGAAAAAAGACGAGTCACGGAGTCAAGCGTAGCCAAGCATAGCTTGACTCCGTGACTCGTCTTTTTTCTTTAAGTAAGGCTTTTGATACCATATCAGTATCTCATACCTTAATCTTCTAAAACAAATAATTGTTAACGAAAAAGAAAATTGTTAACAAATAATTGTTAAGTCAAGCATAGCTTGACTACGTGACCTAGACGAAACAATGCTGTCTAACTTCTAAACCCTCCCTTGTATCTGATTATCGGTTGTTAAAGATGTTATTTGGACACGCACGGGCCTTTCTACAATTTTTGAAAATTTGCATAGGTCGGCAATAGGGGAAATATCAGTTAGCGAGCGAGGTGGGATAACCTCAAGAAGAGGCGCAATGTAAGCATGCTTTCATGATGTTGCCTAGTGCGACGATGCTAAAGGTTCGTTAAATGGTTCGGTGTGTTGTACCCCGAATAAACATAAGGTACAAGAACCTTAGGACGTTGAACTGAGGGTGATACTTCGAAACAACGAATTAACGTATTGGGAAATACGCCGACGCACGTTCGACCTTGCAAGTATTCTTAAGCAGCAAATGCTTAACGAGGTCACAAGTATTTAATCATTCTGCAAATATTCAAATGCTGAACCAGAATCATACGATTGTGACCATGAATAGTCACAACGACCTAATCGAGGGCTGATTCGTTCCAAAAAGGGGAAGTTACCTAAAAAAGATATCCAGTCTTAAAGGATTATTCGAACAGTATCGTTGGCCTCAAATGAAAGCTTGCAAATGTCGATATAGCTCGTATTAATTATACACGAACATCGCATGAATTCGAATAACCTGTTACCTACTTGCAATCTCCTAACTTGAACTCTAGTTCTTTATTGACATAACCCCAAATGGAATCCCGTATCGGTTAAATATCCATTTTCATGATACAACATCGATGTTAGCGGTGAGGATTGCCATAGTTAGTGAGTGCGCAAAAGGACACACTGTGTCACGTCGAAGAAACTCTACTCATCAAGTTGACGTTGAGGTGAGAGACTGAAACGCAATCAACACGCAGAATTTGAGTTTCAAAAAGGATTTAACTTGGCACGGAGACGGTGCAGTACGAACGACAACTTGAGAAACAACTAAATCGGCAAGCTGAAAACGTTGTTACGTCCCGCGAGTTTCGGGATTTCTCTTCGTTCTTGAGTTTTCACATATCGGGTAATTCTCGAGAGAAATACGCGATGAAAAGGAACGCGATTGAGACAAGTGTCTTTTCTTACGGTGTAGCCATATTTCCACCAATTTTTCGCCTCTCAAATTACGGGCCATGAGGACAACATCGATACGCCGAGTTAGTCACGCATCAACTCGGACCATTCGAGAAGAGTTTCAAGCGTTATCGTTATGAAGGCTAAATAAAACAATCTCCATCATCGGTGCGACAAAACATCCGCCGGAGATATGGGACTCTGCGAAAAATATCGATAGGGCCTTTGTGGGGCCAAGCAACACTCGAACGCTGAAATCTTTTGGAGCACGTGGCACTCACACCAGCCTAGCGCAATGCTGATATCCTCACGCACACTAGAGTGCAGCTACACCGTCGCCATCATATACGAGACGGTGAGGAATTATATTAGTACGTACAATCAGTGGTTCTTCTTTTCCATTTTTATGGGCGTAATAATTACGAAATCCCGAAAGTTCGCAAAATAGGACAACATAAATTCAGTATTAGAATCGAGCATGGGAAATATTGGCTGGGTCAGGTCATGCGAAATATAAAGTGAAATTATTTTAACACGTAATAACGTAAGGGAAAAGTTTTTCTTAAGAAAATAGAATTTTGACGACTAAGGATTTTAACGAAAGACAGACGTCGCAATAGTTTATTGGAGTAGAAAAAAAGAAAAATACAAAAATGACGTATAGAAAAAATGACGAAAGAAAAGAATACCACTGTCTCTTGAAAAGGTCACGCACGTGGCCCATAGCAAAATTAGTCATGCTGCGTACAGAAAAAAAATTACTTAACACTTCAGTGCAACCCGATATTTTATTTATAAAAAATCGTCCACAACACGCGTCGTCAAAGCTTCATTGATTTTCGAAAAGTTCACTGCGTAACATCGTCCACGACGCTCGTGTTCCTAATGTATTAAATTCAATCTTTGAAAGATTTTGACCCACTCTTTACAGTGCGAATTTTTCCGAAAATTAAAATTCAACTTTTACGCGTATTTTTAATTCTTAAATTCTTTCAATATTATTGTTACTTCGTTTCAATCATTTATCGCTTTAAATAGATATTGTGCATAATTTATCAACATCATTGACACTATTATTCCACCTACGTTATTCTACATACTACTTATTAGCGATAAAACGATTTTTGTGAATTGTGTGTAATTCTTGGTGATAACAAAGCAAAACTGTGCAACGAGATACATACACACGCGCATTTAAATCTACTCGGAAAACTTTATTGTGCTGTGTCTTGACATTTTCACCACCGTCTACATCCTGCGTTTCACCGATTTCGCCTATTCATCCAACGTCTGGTTGATTCTGGTCACCACTGGTCATCTGTACCCATCGTTCGTGGTCATTTATCCAGCAGTCGCTTATTTTCACCACCATCTCCGATTCAATTTTATTCAAATACTCATCAAAGAGGTGAGTAAATAAAAATGTATTTGAAAATGCAAAATTCGAATTGCGAGAAAACATTTTCTCGACATTCCACGAGGAGGAATCTACAATTGACTTTTCATTCATCTTATTAATTTGGCAGATAGCGTCAAAAATAAATTCCATTTGTTTCAACTTGTTTGAATTTTGTGGTGCGCGATTTCAAGTGGTCGTTTGTATTTTTCTCGACACCCGTTATGTTCCATTTACGCTGCACCCTTCGCGTTATATACAGGGTGTCCACTACTTAATTGAAATATCATTTTGATGTAAGAGTTCGAAATTTCAATTGTACGAATCTGATATGACTCAGTCAAAACTTACCACTTCATTTCTGCTTTTATTTCTCATTATAATTTAAGCTGCGAAATGTTTTGCTACTATTATAAATCGGTCATGCGCGAAAACTTTCATGGTTGAGGTAATAACTTTCAAATAACTTTAAAATATACTCTCAAGGCCATCCTGAGCAATTTTCCGAAAGGTGAGGCTCGAAAGGGCCACCTGTCCAACATAACGCAGTTCTTCCGAAAAACGTGTAAACGAAGGGTTTGCCCCTTCTTGACCGAGATGAAAAACTCGCCGGTTGGGACGTAACGAATTGGGGGCTCGTCCGGGATATTCGAGAGTGTGTTTTCTCAAAAATATATTATGTTTTATAGCGTTTGTTTGCGCATGAAATGTATTTTTCTCTCCTCATAACCTATGCATGAAAATATGATTTTGTCATTGTTAATACTCTTTGTACTTCACCGTCTTATCAAATGTAGACCAGGGTTAGTCTGTTTGTCCGCCTCACGTCTCCTGGCAATCTTCTCGACGCATATGAATTGGGAAGCATGTTTAAAAACATTCTTAAAAGATTCCGTTGTTAAAAGCTATCCGAACGGGTGAAAGTCCAGAAAAATTACAGTCGCAAACAACTTATCGCGTGCGAATTCTCCCGAAATTACAGGAATAATTGAAAAATCAAAAGAAAAATCGGGTTTCATAGATAATTCTTCACAACTCACTGACCATGAGGAAGAAGACGCGTATGAAAAACAACTAAATCAATCGATCAAAGACACGGAAAATTAATTCCCGAAATTAATAACAAAAGCGCAAGAAAATTTCGAAATTTCAGATGAACCCGGAAATTCAAATGACGGAAGATCAAAATCTAAATTCGCTGAACGAAAAATTAATTCCTCCCTCAAATCTTATAAGGAGAAAGTAGCGTCATCGTCAAAATCTGCGAAAAATCGGACCTTCAGACCATTTTTAAATATTTTTCAATCCATTGATAGTTATCGAATGCCTACAAAATCACACGTAATTGAATCTCCTCGCGTTAATCTCATCGATTCGGAATCTGAACAAAATCTCGATAATTCATCTGACCCTCCAATCATGGCAGTTCTAACTCCAGCAGCGCTGAGTTTTTTAAGGGACGCGATGGAAGTTGTCCCTGATTTCGACGGAAAACACGAATCGCTTGAACAATATCTATCCGGTGTCGAAGTAGCAGCCTCGTTGGTAGGGGAAGACCTTCAAGTTCAATTATTAAGACTCGTAAAAATTAAATTACCTCCCACAATTTGGAACAAAATTTCAAAAATAACTTTTGCAACTATCAAAGAATATCTTGATTATCTCCGCAAAACGTATGATCCCCCGCGAGACGTTTACCAATTGATTTCAGAATTAGGAAGCACGTGCCAAAAATTGAACGAAAGTGTAGATGACTATGTAGATCGAATCCGTTATTTTGCCGACAAAATATGACAATCTTCTTCCGCGAACGATCCAGTATCTCGGGAGGAAGTAGAAAAAATCGACGAAATGGTGAGAAAAGTGATGACCCGTGGTTTATTGCCCGAAATAGAATCGCGAATGAGCGTCGAAGGATCCCTTAGTGACGCGGTCATAAAAGCTAAAGCCATCGAACGACAGTTATCTGACAAAGTATTCAAAAAATCTGAGGAAAAAGGCGGGATAAATTTTGTTGAGCCCGAAAAAATAACAAACCAGGTAAACAGGTGAATGCAGGAGTCTTGGGCCCCGTAAGGTGCCAGCTTTGTGGAAAGCCTGGACACACTGCAAATTCGTGTAAAAGGGGTCAGGGCGCCGCGGTGCCTCAGCTCGCGATTGTGTGCCAGCTGTGTGGGTTAATGGGTCATATAGCTAAAAGCTGCCCATCCGTTGGTCCCGTAAAACAGCCTGTGGTCACGTTTATATGCCAAATATGTTCGAAGCCTGGTCATACTGCGGATAGATGTTATTCTAGATTCAGTATAACAAATGTTCAAGGATTAACAATTTGTCAAAAATGCGGAAAAATCCGTGTCATAATTGTGGTCGAACAGGACATAATCCGGATACCTGTTATCAGATGCCGTGTAATACCAAAAGGCAAGCGTTTGTTGCCAATCAGGGTCCCCATCAAGTTCAAATGCCCACGATTCAATGTTATAAATGTCAAAGATGGGGACACGTGTCTGAAAATTGTTTAACGCCAAGTTTTAATCAGGGAAACGCGAAGGGCCAGCCGGGAACGGGTGCTCAGGCGGAGGCCTTCACGGGGACTCACCCAACCCTAATGATCACTACTGCGCAAGAATTCAGCCAAGAATAAAAGATGTTTTTCTCACGAGACTAGCAGATGATGTGATTCCACCGACAATCTTACTCCGAGGAGGGGATTGAGGAAAAATCATATTAATGCTAGACAGAGGCGAGTAAAAATATTTCAAAAGAAAACTGTTTATATTCAGAAACGCCAATTTTTCAAGACCTAATTTTGGGTTTAAGAAGAATAACTGAAAACGTAGTTCGCACGAAAGGATTCGTAGAAGTTATGACTCTCGGAACAGATGCAATTTTTCATATCGTTCCTAGCGAATTTCCTATGAAACAATGAGGAATTTTATCATCTGAATATATCCGTGATAATTTTGCCAAAACAGATTACGAAAATGATTGTTTGGAAGTTCGTAGAAAGAAAATTCCATTTCATACCAGAGAAAGCATGGTATTCCCACCCCATACAACTAGATTATTTTATGTGCGAATTAAAAACGCCGAAGAACAAGAGGGATTTTTGCCGATCCTCACAACTGACAAGTGTGTAACCATCCAACAAGGATTAGTCCGAAATGAGAGAGGAAGGGCATTTGTTTACGTAACCAACCATAGAGATAATAAAATCAAGATCGAGATACCAGTAGTAACCCTGTTGCCTGCTCCGCTCTCTTTGTCGAGAGAAGAGAATAAGGAAACGCAGCAAATACTCGTGTCACAGAACGTTGACGTTCAGGGAAGAGCCGGCCCATCCATAGAGACGGCCGTTGGAACTATTCCTTGTGTGAGAGTAACTAACGGGGAAATTGATTCAACGGTAAATAAAATCAAAGGGGGGAGGTTCCCCGAAAAATCCTGAAAATGTCAAAAAGAGATAAAAATTCAAGATCTAGAGATAAATACTCAGTATTCGAAAAAACAGAGCAATAAAATCAAGGAAAAATTTCAGGAAGATTCAAAGAAATCCGAAGCCAGTAAAAATCCTATGAGCGAGAATTTTCAGAATTTACGTGAGAAAAAGAATTTCATGTAGAGAGAAGATTCTATGAGAAAGAGTTTCAAAAATCTCGGTATAAATTTCGTTGAGAAGAAGAATCCTGTTCAAGTTTTGAAGAGTTTTGTTAATAAGGTTAAAGGTTAATTGTTTAAAAGAAGAAATTTCAGTTGAAAAGTTAAAAGAAAATTATGAACAGGAATTCGAAAACTTCATTCAGTCAAAAAAGAAAACGAGTTTTAAGATTTTGAGGATCACTGGAATTTTCATAATCAAGAAATTTGTGGCAATCACATCCGACCATATCCAGAAATGGAAAAAGTAAATTCAGAAAATTCATCCAGTAATCCTGAAATCCACATCCCGTACTCAAAGGTAAAGAATTTTGTGAATAAAGATATTAAGGAAAAAGCAAAAGTCGTTAATGAAATTCACACCTCTATTCCTGAAGAAAATTTTAGTTCTATTCCGATAGGCGACATAATTCTCCATCGAGAAGTGGATGAAGAGTCAGATTCAGAATCTGAAGGCGTAAGAGAAAATGCCCAGCCGACAAAGGAAAAGAATCGACATCTAATTCCGGAGCTTGGGAAAATTTCAAAAGAAGGACCGAATTTTGAAAATGCGGTATTGCCGTTTAAAGAACATCAAGATAAACAAAACAAAAATAACAAATGTTTGTATGAAACCAGGGAAAAAATTTGTGAAGCAATAAGGAAAAATCTCGACATGAATTTTGGTCTCTTTGTGATAACGGGTAAAATACCAGACGAGGAACGCTTCGGAAAGATAATCGAATTGTCCCGTTTAAACTACTTGGACAAAGACGAAGTTGAATTGATGCATGAATTGATCTGGAAAGGTGCCGATAGATTCCATCTCCTGGGTTAAATTTTAGGCACCACGGACGTAGTAATGCATACAATTCCAACCACGAATAATCTTCCCGTCAATTCGAAGCAATATCGATTTCCGGTCAAACACAAGGAAGAAATAGGGAAGCAGGTTGAATAATTATTGGAGGCAGGATTAACTCGAGAATCAGGATCCCTGTATAACACACCTGTATGGGTAGTGCCGAAAAAGCCACACTTACAGGGAAATCTGTGGTGGTGGAGAACGGTACTCGATTTCCGACAGTTGAATGAAAAAACGATTGGCGATGCTTATCCGTTGCCAAATATAATCGACTTTCTAGATCAATTGGACGGTGCCCGATATTTCTCAGTTTTCGATTTGGCCTCCGAATTTTGTCAGATAAAGATGCATTCGGATGACTGCCATAAAATTGCATCCACTACTCTGTATGGACATTATGAATATGTACGAATGCATATTAATCTAAAAAACGTACCTCTTACCTTTCAAACGGCTATTGATATGGTGTTGAGAGGACTCCAAGGGCAAGAATTACTCGTATATTTAGATGACCGTGATCTATGCAAAAGCGTCCGAAGAACACACGGCTAAATGTTTGGGACTATTTGATCGATTGCGACAAGCCAATTTGTCATTACAGCCGGATAAATGTGAGTTTTTAAAGAAAGAAGTGGTTTATTTGGGCTATATTATCGGTGATTCGGGATTAAAACCAAATCCAAAGAAATTAACAGCCGTGCAAGAGTTCCCGAGACCGAAGAATGTTAAAAATATTCGACAATTCTTAGGGCTTACTAGATATTATCGACGTTTTATCGAGGGATACGCGCGATTGGCCAAACCATTGTCAAATCTTTTAAAAAATGATGTCATGTTTTTATGAGATAAAGATCAAGAGAAAAGTTTTCAAGAATTCAAAGATCGACTTTGCACGCAGCTAGTTTTGATTTTTCCAGATTTTTCAAAACCATTTGTTGTCACTACAGACGCCTCTGGCTACGCCATAGGCGGAATTTTGTCACAAGGTCCAATTAACAAAGACAGACCAATAGCATATACCTCACGTACACTCAATGGTGCAGAAAGTCCATACGATGCCTATGAAAAAAAGGCTTTAGCGATCGTATATAGTGTCTTACATTTCTGACCGAATCTTTACGGTAAATGTTTTACATTGGTCACAGATTATAAGCCATTTATGTGGTTTAAGACTTGTAAAGACGGCAATGCACGCGTACTTCGTCGGAGGTTAAGATTAGCCGAATACGAGTACGATGTTGTATATGAAGCAAGGAAAACAATCGTGAACGCACATGCGCTTTCGCGTAACCCTCCTCCGCAACAAAAAGAAATCCCTGAAGAAGAAATTTTTGCGGTTAAAACCCATTCAAAGAGGGGTTTGATCGATAAAGAGATCAGAGAATTGCTCGAAGGAGAAGAAAGCGATGTCTCAGCTGAAAATGACAAGGAAAATAACGTAGAAGAAATCGAAGTAGATGAAGATCGGGAGATTCGATGGAAGCAGTCTTCAAGTTCAGGTGAATTAGCTGAAATTAAGGAAAATCTCCTTGACGAAGATAATTCAAACCCAAAGGAGACGAGAACCCGACCGAATTTTCCGGGAAAGAAAATAATTCCAATAAAAAAATCGGAGGTAGATGAATCCCCTCGAATTTTAGGGCCAAACGAACCAAGAATCATGCGAAGTCGAGCTAAATTAAAATCCCTATGTCCCATCAGTAAAAAGGAGTATTCAGGAGAAAATTCAGCTAGTTCCAACAACTGATGAATCATCCGAAAATGAAGAAATTCCAGATGAAAGGAAAACTAAGAAAATCCCAGTAATCGAAGAATGTGATGAGGAGAAGGAGACTTCCGGTTCACAAGATAACCCCAGCAATGAAAATTCTAACCAAAAAGAACATAGCATAGACGACAATCCAGAAGAACATCATCCCGAGGAAAATAGCGGAAATGAAAATGAAAAAGAACCACGAATAATTAATGGGGAGATAGTACCTCGGAATATTATTCAATCCAGAGATCTTTTCTTTACGCGAAAAGAAACACTGACTGACTTTTTGAACATCCCAGGCGAACGCTTTGACCCAGGGTCACGCAAACGAAGTGATCGCGGAGAATTGCCGTGCTTTCTTGACCTGCAGCTGGGACATGCTGGCGCGGTGAAAAACGGAAATCGGCACCACGTGGCTTTACCGGTTAGCGACGATTCCGGAGAAGAAATGTCGTTAAACCTTGGACATATTAAAGATGTCATAGCTAGTCCTCGCGAAGTAACAAAACATACGCCATATGCTCTAGATTTCGGTAAAAGGGTTTGAAGTTTTCCCATATCGGGTAATTCTCAAGAAAAATACGTGAGGGAAAGGAACACGATTGAGACGAGGGTCTATTCTTACGTTGTGGCCATATTTCCACCAATTTTTTGCCTCTCAAATTACGGGCCATGAGGACAACGTCGACGCCTAGTTAGTCACGCATCAACTCGGACCATTCGAGAAGAGTTTCAAGCGTTATCATTATGAAGGCTAAATAAAACAATCTCCATCATCGGTGCGACAAAACATCCGCCGGAGATTTGGGACTCCGCGAAAAATATCGAAAGGGCCTTTGTGGGGCCAAGCGACACTCGAACGTTGAAATCTTTGGGAGCGCGTGGCACTCACACAAGCCTAGCGCAATGCTGAGATCCTCACGCACACTAGAGTGCAGCTACACGGTCGCCATTATATACGAGACGGCGAGGAATAATATTAGTACGTACGATTAGTGGTTCTTCTTTTCTATTTATATTGGCGTAATAATTACGAGATCCCGAAATTTCGCAAAATAGGACGATAACATAAATTCAGTATTAGAATCGAGCATGGAAAATATTGGCTGGGTCAAGTCATGCGAAATATAAAGTCAAATTATTTTAACACGTAATAACGTGAGGGAAAAGTTTTTCTTGAGAAAATGGAATTTCGACGACTAAAGATTTTAACGAAGGACAGACGTTGCAATAGTTTATTAGGGTAGGAAAAAGGGAAAATACAAAAAAATTACATATAGAAAAAAGACGAAAGAAAAGAACACCACTGTCTCTTGAAAAAGTCACACACGTGGCCCATAGCAAAATTGGTCATTCTACGTACAAAGAGAAAAATTATTAAACATTGCAGTGCAACCCGATATGTTATAGATAGAAAATCTTTTCAACGCTGTGTCGGGAGATTTTTAGTCGAAGAAACGCTATCGGCATATTCCAAACATCTGGGGGTAATAAATTTGTCAAGCCAAAAAAAAAATAAGACCATGCAAGAGAAAATTGAGATGACGCTGGGAGAGAGAGTCTTTGTCCAAGGGTCCGAGAAAATTTCCTCGTGCCCCGCGGACAGCACGAGGCCCGCTACCCCCTTGAGTTGTTCCGTTCTCTCTCGCACAATGAGTCGCCACAGGGAAGCACGCCATTAATGGGCACAAAAGAATATTCACCAAGGACTGTTTAAGATTCAAAATTATTAAGCTGGAGAGAAATTCTACCTTAAAAAGGGCGTGCGGATTATTAATTATAAGTAGCGTGTGTATGAATGAATGATTTATTTTAGGGTCAACAATAAGAAAACCACTAAGAAAGAAAGTTTGAATTAGCAAAAATAATATGCAAGAATAAAAACAAAAATGAAGTTATTCCATTTGTTATGAAACCAAAACAGTTTCTAATACTTCAAACCAAAGTACACTTCTTTAAAATACTTAAAATTTAAAATTCAACATAAAAACTTCAAAATCCAGATTTTATTTCAAATATCAAACAAACTCAATCTCAGGAAAACCGATTTGAAAACTGAAATAAATTAATTATCGAGTACATTCCGAAAAGAATGTTAAAATTGAAAAGCTTGGTAATTGAATTATTCTCAAGTGAACAATTATACAATATTGAAGTAATTAATTTACCAAATAATTTCAGATATTTTCATTCATATTGTTTAAACAAATTAACATCGCAGATTATAAAATGTTTAAATATTTACAAGATCAATTTGATTAAAACATTTTAATCAATAGAAATTATTTAAAATGAATTTAACCAATTCTTCAAAATTGATCAGAATAAATTATTTATGAAATCTAGTAAAATCATCGATATAGCAAAACCGGAAATTCACTAAAATAATTTGCAATAAATGAATTATCAATTCGAAGACTCTTTCTTGCACGAAGGCGATGGGAGAAGTTTAAAGGAGCAGGGGAAATACAATGCAGTAGAGCAGAAAAGGAGTGAGAAGTATGAAAATTGTCATAGGAAACAAAGAGAGCCAGCCATAGTCAAAAATCAAACCAATCGGAAGTACCGTAGGGCGAAAAAGTATGAGAGAGCATGCAAGAGCGAAAGAGAAGAGAAGAGGCCTGAGCGCAGCGAGAGCCCAAGCGAGGGCGAGAGTAAGAGAGAAGGAAGATGATAGAAAGAGACCTCTCGACTCTGCACATAGAAAATTCGCGTAAAACTGTAAGATTTAAACCGCGAATTATTTGAAAAGATGCAGATTGTAATAGTTTGGAAGTATAAGTCGAATTCAGGTTAAAAATAATTTTAATTATTGGTCAATTATTAGAAAATAAGAATGACCAGTGAGGTGGATGGGAGCTCTGAGACGTGCATCGTCTTAGGAGTCAAGGGAAAATTTGCCCCTTTCCAAAACTGAGCTGGTCCAGAGTATAAGAGCGCGAGGCACAATGCCTAATTAGTTCATTCGTTATAAAAAGTTCACGGTCTAGCATCATCCACGACACTCGTCGTAAAAGCACAATTGATTTTCAAAAAGTTCACTGCATAACATCGTCCACGACACTCATCTTCAAAATGTATTAAATTCAATCTTTGAAAGATTTTTATCGACTCTTAACAGTGCGAATTTTTCCGAAAATAAAAATCTAACTTTTACGCGTATTTTTAATTCTTAAATTCTTTCAATATTACTTTGTTTTAATCATTAATCGCTTCAAATAGATATCGTGCGTGATTTGTCAACATCATTGACACTATTATTCCGCCTACGTTATTCTACGTATTACTTATTAGCGATAAAACGATTTTTGTGAATTGTGTGTAATTCTTGGTGATGACAAAGCAAAACTGTGCAATTAAATACATTCACACGCGCATTGAAATCTACTTGGAAAACTTCATTGTGCTGTGTCTTGATATTTTCACCACCGTCTACATCCTGCGTTTCACCGATTTCGCCAATTCATCCAACGTCTGCTTGATTTTGGTCACCCTGGTCATCTGTACCTATCGTTTGTGGTCATTTATCCAGCAGTTGCTTATTTTCATTATCATCTCCGATTCAATTTTATTCAAATACTCATCAAAAAGGTAATTAAACAAAAATGTATTCGAGAATGCAAAATTCGAATAGCGAGAAAACATTTTCTCGACATTCCACGAGAAGGAATCCACAATTGACTTTTCATGCATCTTATTCATTTAGGAGATAACGTCAAAAATGAATTCCATTCGTTTTTACTTGTTTGAATATTCTGATACACGATTTAAAGTGGTTATTTGTATTTTTCTCGACACCCGTTATGTTCCATTCACGCTGCACGCTTCGCTTATGTACAGGGTGTCCATTACTCAATTGAAATATCATGTTGATGTAAGAATTCGGAATTTCAATTGTAAGAATCTGATATAACTCAGTCAAAACTCACCAATTCATTTCTGCTTTTATTTCTCATTATAATTTAAACTGCAAAATGTTTTGCCAACATTATAAATTGGTCATGCGCGAAAACTTTCATGGTTGAGGTAATAACTCTCAACTGGTCCTTCCGAAAAACGTGTAAAGGAAGGATTAGCCCCTTCTCGACCGAGATGGAAAAGTTGCCGGTTGAGATGTAACAACGTTATTCAACGGATGGAAGATCATAACTATCATTTATATCCAAGTTACGAAGCAATCAGAGAGGCCAAAGCATTATGTTACCCACCACGATCAAGTATATCTATTACTCAAAAATGTGCTGATATTAAATTGCAAGACTTGCTGGATCACACATGTAGGCGTATTGTTCTTAGTCAGACAAAAGTTCTGGAATCAGTGCATATGCCTACCTCGGTAAATGCGAACCTAATCTGTAAATGGGGGTATGACGGAAGTTCCGGCCAAAGCTTATACAAACAGAAATTTCATGATGACAGTAATTCGGACGCGAATATATTCTTGACATCCCCTGTGCCGTACAACTCACATTTTGTAAGAGTGAATCTATCGACTCCGATAATAAGATTTTATCGAAAAATCCGAGGCCATCATCTCCTCCCTTCTGCTGGCCTATAAAAATGCGATTCCTGTGTTACGTCCCGCGATTTTCGGGATCTCTCATCGTCCACGGGTTTGCCCATATCGGGTAATTCACGAGGAAAAATGCGGATGAGAGGGGAACACAGTCAAAACGAGGATCCATTCATTCGGTGTGGCCATATTCCCACCCATTCTCTAAGGGTCGAATTACAAGCCATGGCGACAACGTCAACGCCTGTACAGTCATTCACCGACTCGAATCTCCGAGAAGAATTTCGAGCGAGATTATATTGCAGGGTAAATAAAACAATTTCTATCATCGGCTCGGAAAAACATCCGGCAAAGATATAAGACCCCGCGTAAATATCGATAGGGCCTTTGTGGGTCGAAGCGACGCGGGCATTAAAATCTTTAAAAGCGCGTGGCACTCATATTAGCCCGGCATATTATAGAAATCCATACGCATACTAGCGTACAGCCACACCGACACGAATATTAAATGAGGATACCCGAGCGTATGACCAGTGGTTCTTTCTCTCATTTTATTGGCACTTTAGGCCAGAGATCCTGAAAATTAATAGCAAAGGACAGTAAACTAAAGTAAAGTCAATTCTAAATTCAAGAATAGAAATTATAGCCTGGGTCAGGTCCGTCGAAATAGGAAATAAATTTACTTTTAATAAAAAAACGCAAAAACGCAGAGGAAAAATTCCTCTTGAGAATGTCGAAAGTCGATGCTTAAAAATTTTGACAACGTTCGGCTGTTGCAGTAATTTATTAGGGTGAAAAAGGAAAAATGAAAAGGGACAAGTGGAAAAAAATGACGAAAGAAAAAGAACACCACTGTGTCGTGAAAAGAGCACACGTGGCACTTCAAAATGAGTCACGCTAGATAGAAAAAGAAAAGAAATTGCTTGAAGATTGCGCGCAGTCCAGTGCAACCCGATATCTATTTATTTCGAGCGTTAACCTTGAGATTTTCAAGCAACGAAGGAATATCAAATATATTAAACATCCGGGGGTAATAAATTTGTCAAACCAGAAAAATAAGACCACCCGAGAAAGAAGTGAGACAGCGATGAGAGAGGGAAAAGAGTCTTTGTTCAAGGGTCCGAGGAAATTTCCTCGCGCCCCGCGGACGACACGAGGCCCGCTACCCCCTTGAGTTGTTTCGTTCTCTCTCGCACGATGGGTCGCTACAGAGGGCAGATGCCATATACAGGGAAAAGGAAAAGAAAGAATTAGAAAACTCAAGAGAAATTTCGCCTCAGAAAATGCGTGCGAATTGTTAGTAATTATAGTAAGAGTATGCATGAATGAATGATTTATTTCGGGAAAAGGTAAAGCGGAAAAGCGAAATAATCAATAAAGAAAAATTTGAATCAGTAAGGAAATAATAAGAATTAAATGAAATTATTCACTTATTTAAAACCGGAAATATTTTAATATAAAACTTGAAAATCATGGAACACCTCCATTCAAAATTCAACATTTATTTCAAACGATAAAATTCATATGGATTGATTGATTGAATATCAAAAAAAAAAAAAAATTTGAAATATGTAGAACTCACAGAATTTTTAACATTTTTAAATCTATTGAAATATTTTAAAACCAATGAAATAAATGAGAAAATTGCAATTGCAAAATTATAAAACTTATTATTGACAGGAACAATTTATTAATTAAAAGACTCTCCCTCTCTTGCAAAGAAGCGATGGGTGGAGTCGAAAAGAGAAGAAGAAATGCAGAGCAGTAGAGTAAAGAGGGAGAAAGAAATATGAATTTGTCATAGGAAGAAAAGAGAGAGAGAGTCATAGCCGAAAATTAGGCCAATCACGAGTAACGATGAGTGAGAGAGTTCGAGTGGGCATGCGAGAGTGAAAGAGAGCGAGAGGGATGGTTGAGACCTCCGTGGCGGGGCCTAAAGCGCAGCGAAAGCCCAAGCGAGGGCGGGAATAAGTGAGAAAGAGCATGAAAGAAAGAGACCCCTCGACTCCCCGTATATACGAAATACACGTGAAAACTGAAATTTGAAAGTCGCGAATTAAAGTAGAATATTTAGATTATGAAAGTATGGAAGAGTGAATGAAATTCAGGATAAAATTAAGTTAAAAAATTATCTAATTATTGTAAGAATTAGGATGACCAGCGAGGTGGAGGGGATTACCAGGGCGTGAACGTCTTAGAAGTCAGGGGACAATTTGCCCCTTCCCCAAAACTAAGCAGTCAAGGATATAAAAACGCGTGTCGCAGGGCACAATTACCGCATTGATCACCGAATTTTCCGCGACTTTACATCGTTCACGACACTCATCTGCGCGTTTTATAATTTGAGTTGTCGTCTTCGCGAAGATTTCGAAAGTGTGATTTCCGTGCAAAAATCTTCTATTTCTTCATTCCGGCTACGGTTTCATAGACAATTTGCGTGCGCATATATATATATTTTGTGTTACCGTATTTTATTTTACTTCAAAACATTTTGCGTGCGCGTACCCTTATTTTATTTTACTTCAAAACATTTTGCGTGCGCGTACCCTTATTTTATTTTACTTCGAAACATTTTGCGTGCGTATCTATATTTTATTTTTTTTTTACTTGGAGACAATTGTGTGCGCCGAAATATTTTGTCTCAATATTCCTGTGTGTGTAACCCTTTCGTGGTGATTCGTGAAAAAAAAACACAAAAGAAAAATAATAAATATCTATATATATATTTCTATATATATATGCATTCATATCCACGAAGTTCTACGATTCATTGTGTTGTGTGAACTACACCTCTCCATTCACTCCGTCGATCTCTTGGGTCCATCGACCTTGACGGGTGGACCAGCCATTTCTCAGGACGTCATCTCGTACGTGGACACCCGCCAACGTCGCAGCTCGACTACCATTTCTCACCCCCCAAAGAGAACAACGCCAGGTAAGGAAAAAAAGTATTAAGCTAAGTTTTAATTCGAGAGGACATTCTCTCGGCTTTCTGGGAAGACGAGTCCACAAAACATATTTTCCTCCCCGAGTATAATCACAAACAATAAATTTCTACTTTAACCGGTGAACGGTTCGTTTCCGAGGAATAGTTCTGATTCCAATTTTGATAATAAATTTTGTTTCAAAGTTATATTAACTCCCAACCCTTAAAATCACAATTCCGATTTTAAATTCGATGGAACTGGTCAAATATCCATTGAATGGGAAGACAGTCCGACCCAAAATAAATCGGAAAAAGTTGCGCAACCAGATAAAAAAATGGAAACAGATCCTTCGCGCGGACTTGAGTCTGGAAGTTCCCAAGTGCTGTAAGCTCGAGTTCAAAGACGGATTGAAACCAGAAAAACGTCCGGATATCATTATTACAGATTGCACATTGAACATAAGTTACTATTACGATTCCGTTTCCGGAAAGTTATTACATTCCGCAGCCTCGCAACCGAACGCTATCGAGACAATTACCCTTGATTAGTTCAGATTTTTCCTTTATTTTCTTCCATTATTTAAATTCAATTCCAAGAATCAATTCCGTTCTACATCTTGTCATTACACTACAAACCGTCGGCCCCCGGCGAATCAGTTGTTGGTACAGGCTACCATACCGGCCAGTAGCTGATATCAAAAGGCCCCGAAGGTTACACAAAAATCATACACGAACAAATCCGAAGGTTCTGACGGGTTAGATCGGCTGACCCAGGCAACCTTGCCAGTCAGTGACTAACCACGAAGGTGATTCCCTAGGATTACACACAAGCTCTGGGACCCGGAACACACAGTTGTTGGTACAGGCTACCATACCGGCCAGCGGCTGCTGATGTGAAACCTCTCAGAGCAACACAAATACTACTCAATCCGAAAACCTCCTCAAATATTCCTGATTTTATCTCCTAAAAGATGATTATCTGTAGAAGGATAATTTTCGCTCGTGGATGGTTTTGGGTTGGCTGCGGAGGAATATTTTTCCGCTTTGAATAAATTCTACTTGAATAATCTTCCACTTCAAATAATTTTAAATGAATATTTTTTGGCCCTTTTTAATAATTTTGAACGTTTGAAAGTAAATCTATGATGGTGATCAGTTTTGGTAATTTCCAGAGAAACGATTCTTGCCCGAAAAATGGATCTGTTATAAAAAGGAAAAATCCCTCCATTATGTACCCTATAATTGAGCTTCGAATTGCGGCTCTACTTATGATTTTTAGTTTGGTCCTCCTGGTTGTATTAACGTGTTTATTCTATTTCAAAAATCAGGAAAAATTCACCCCCATTAAAATCGTTTCACGTATTAAATTCTCCCCGGCTGAAATAAATCACCCTGTCCATTCTGAAGGAATTGCGACAGCGGTTTAATCGAAATCTCCGTTCATTCGTGACAATTTTAATTTTTGATTTCAAGATATTCTTTTTTCTCCGTTTCTCCTTATTCGAAAATCGCGATATTTTATGAAGACACCGAGCTCATAAAATACACTCTCACGGCCGTCCTGAGCAAATTTCCGCGAGGTTAGGCTCGAAAAGGCCACCTGTCCAACATAACGCAGTTCTTCCGAATAACGAGTAAAGGAAGGGTTTTTCTCTTCTTGACCGAGATGGAAAACTCGCCGGTTGGGACGTAACAAATTGGGGGCTCGTCCGGGATTTTTCGAGAGTGTGTTTTCCCAATATTATATTAATTTGCATTGTTTGCGCATGTATCATTTCCTATAACCTGTGCATGAAAATATTGTTTTATTGAATTTTTGCTGTATTCTCATTTTATTTTGTGATATTTCATTGTATTTCGCCAATATTTATTGTAGTTTGCCAAAATTTCCCCCGCAATTCCATTGTACTTCGTCCCCTCATCAGATGTGGACCAAGGTAAGTCCGATTGTCCACCGGATGTTCCCCGATAGTCTTTTCGGCCCCAAATGAGTCGAGGAACGCGATCAAAATCAGCGATAGACGATAAGATTCTTAGCGAATATCCGAATGAGCGAAGATCTAGGAAAAGCATAGCAGGAACTAGTTCATTGCGTTCGAAATCCCTCGAAACTAGAGAAGAAATTGAAAAATCGAGAGAAAAATCGAGCTTTTTAAGTAATTCCCCAGAAATTACGGACGATGAGGACGAAGACTCCTATGAAAGAGAATTAAATAAATCAATCAAAGATACACAGAATAAAATAAAAGATTTGACAACCGAATCGTATAAAAATTCAGGAATTTCGGATGAATTTGAGAATTCTAATAATAAAAATTCTAAATCGGATCTCGCGAATCAAAAAATAAATAAGACTTCAAAAAACGACAACGAAAAACCGTCAACTTCGAAATCTGGAAAAAATTGGTCATTCAGTCCAATTTTGAATTTATTCCGCTCCACTGATAATTATCGGACTCCTACAAAATCTCGTACAATTGCATCTCCTCGCGTCAATCTCATCGATCTAGACCTCGACGAAAATCTCGATAATTCATTGGATCCTCCGATCATGGCGGTATTAAATCAGGAAGCGTTAGGCCTTTTAAGGGAAGCAATGAAAGTTGTCCCGGATTTCGATGGAAAACGCGAATCGCTTGGGCGATATTTATTCGGTGTAGAAACAGCAGCCGCGATAGCAGGTCAGGGTCTTGAAGTTCATCTGTTAAAGCTCGTAAAAATTAAATTACCACCCGCGATTTGGAATAAAATTACAAAAATAACTTTTGGAAATGTAAAAGAGTATATCGAGTATCTCCGCGAAACATATGATCCTCCGCGAGACGTGTATCAATTAATCGCGGAATTAGGAAATACCTGTCAAAAGCCGAACGAAAGTGTAGATGATTATGTAGATAGGATACGGTATTTCGCTGAAAAAATTTTACAAGCATACACTTCTGACGCTCCTGTAACTAACGAGGAAAAAGCAAAAATTGATGATATGGTGAGGAAAGTCATGACTCGCGGTTTATTGCCTGAAATCGAATCAAGAATGCGTGTCGAAGGATCTCTCAGTGACGCGGTAATAAAAGCAAAGGCAATCGAACGCCAGTTAGCGGATGTAAAGCGCGTACGAGAAAATAATACGACAAAACCCAAAGTATTTGAGAAATCCGAAAAAAAGGGCGTAATACATTTTGTTGAGCCCGAAAAAAATAGTAATACATCAGGAAAACAGGTAAGCGCAGGAGTCGCGGGCCCCGTAAGCTGTCAGCTATGCGGAAAGCCCGGGCACACTGCGAGTCAGTGTAAAAAGGGTCAGAGTGCCGCTGCGCCTCAGCCCTTGACCACGTGTCAGCTGTGTGGGTTAACGGGTCATGCAGCGAAAGGCTGCTCGACTGTCGGTCCCGTGAAACAGCACGTGGTCCCGTTTATATGTCAAATCTGTGAAAAACCTGGTCACACCGCAAATAGATGTTACTCTCGACCCGGCATGGCGAATAGTCAAGGATTGACAATTTGCCAAAAATGCGGAAAGAGAGGACATATCACGGAAAAATGTTATCAGAATCCGTGTCATAAATGCGGTCGAGTTGGACATAATCCGAATGCTTGTTACGAAACACAACGAAAAACCGAAAATCAAGCATTCGCAGGTAATCAGGGCCTTCCGGGAAAACCATCTATCTCAGGGCAATGCTATAGATGCCATGGATGGGGACATCTCGCGAAAGATTGTCCGACCCCAACCTTTAATCAGGCCAATCAGGGAATTCCAGGTCCAAGCTTCCTCGCAAATTCCAATCATACAGCGTCAAATTCTGCCGGCCCTGCGAGCTATTCACAGGCCGTTCAATCACCCCCTTCGCAGACTTTTTGTCGGTATTGCAAGATTCCTGGTCACGTGATCGAGCAATGTAAAAAACGGGCATATAATAATAATCTACACGCCACACAACAGGGAAACGGGTATGGCCAGCCGGGAACGGGTGCCCAGGCGGAGGCTCCTACGGGAATTCACCCAACCCTGGTGATGGACGTTTTGCAAAATTTCAGCCAAGAATAATCGATGTTTTCCTTTCGAGGCCAGCAGATGAAGTGATTCCACCGACAATTGCACTCCAAGGAGGGAATTTAGGAAAAATCATTTTAATGCTAGATACCGGAGCGAGTAAAAATCTGTTAAAAGAAAATATTCCATATGAAGGAACGTTCATTTGCACCGACGAAATTTTGAGTTTGAGAGGAATAACTGAAAACGTAGTCCACACATTAGGATTTTTAGAAGTCATGACTCTCGGAATAGATACCATTTTTCATATCGTTACCAAAGATTTTCCTATAAAACAATCGGGAATATTATCATCCGAATTTTTCCGCGATAATCTTGCAAAAATCGACTATGAGAACTCTTGTTTGGAAGTTCGCGGACGAAAAGTTCCGTTCTACACCAGAGAGAGTATGCTATTTCCACCCCATACAACCAGATTGTTTTACGTGCGTATAAAAAATAACGAAGTTCAGGAGGGATATTTGCCGACTCTCACGATCGATAAAGGTGTAACCATCCAACAAGGATTGGTTCAAAATAAGAGAGGAAAGGCTTATATCTACGTAACGAATCATAGAGATCATACAGTCGAAATCGAGATACCAGTAGTAACCCTATTGCCTGCTCCGCTCACTTCGCCAAAAAAAGAGAATAAGGAAATGCAACAAATACTCGTGTCACAGAACGTTGACATGCAGGAAGAAACCGATCCATCCATAAAGACGGCTATCGGAATTATTCCTGGTACGAGAGTAAATAACAGGGAAATTAATTCGAAGGTAAGTAAAATCGAAGGGGGGAGGTTCCCCGAAAAATCCCGGAAAATTCATGATATAAAAATTCAAGATCCAGAGATGAATACCCAGAATTCAAAGAATCGGAGCGAGAATTCAGGTTCAGATAAGAAAATGTTTGAAGATAAAATCGAGGTAGAAATTCCAGAAAATTCAAATCAAGTCAAGTCCAGTGAAAATCCAGTCAAGTCCAGTGTAAATCAAGTCAAGTCCAGTGAAAATCCAGTCAAGTCCAGTGTAAATCAAGTCAAGTCCAGTGAAAATCAAGTCAAGTCCAGTGTAAATCAAGTCAAGTCCAGTGTAAATCAAGTCAAGTCCAGTGAAAATCTTATGAGTAAAAATTTTGAGAATTTAATTGAGAAAAATCATTTTACGAAGAAAGAAAATCCTATGCGACAGAATTTCGAGAATTTCGGTAAAACTTTCGTTGAGAAGATGGATCCTGTTCAAGTTAAATATCCCGTAGGCAAAGTAAATTTTGCTGATCCTGTGAGTTTTGAGAATCTTATTGCTGAAAAAGAGAATTCCGTCGTCGAGAAGAATCTTGTTGTTAAAAAAATAAAATATCCCGTAGGCAAAAGAAAGTTTGCTGATTCGGTAAGTTTTGAGAATCTTGCTGATTGTTTGGTTGGTAAGTCGAGAGAAAATTTTGAACAGGAATTCGAAAACTTTATTCAATTGGAAAAGAAAACGAGATTAGAGAATTTTGAAAATCCCAAAAATCCTGAAGATGGTGAAAATGTTGAAAATCGCGAAAATCCAGAAAATCCTGTAAGCAATCCAGAAAATCCTGTAAGCAATCCAGAAAATCCTGTAAGCAATCCAGAAAATCCTGTAAGCAATCCAGAAAATCCTGTAAGCAATTCAGAAAATCCTGTAAGTAGCGAAGAGTTTGATTGTAAGAATTTTAAAAATTATAAAAATTATGAAAATGCTGAGAGTTTTTATAAAAATTTTGAAAAGAATTCTGATAAAGGAAATGAAAATTTTAAATTTGAAAATCCTGAAAATGTGGAAGGTTGTGAGAATCATGAATATTTTGAAAATCGAGAGAAACCTGAAAATCCTGAAATTTTTGAGAATTGTGAGAATTTTGATAATCCTGAAATCCAAATCCTGAACCCAGTAGCAAAGAATTTTGTGAAAAATAATTTTGAGGGAAAAGCAGAAATCGTCAACGAAATTAACGTCTCTATTCCTGTAGAAGATTCCAGTTCCAATCCGATAGGCGATATAATTCTCCATCGAGAAATGAATAAAGAGTCGGATTCGCAACCTGAAGCCATGAGTGAAAATGCTCAGCCGGAAGAGGAAATGAACCGACATCTGATTCCGGAACTCTGGGAAAATTCGAAAGAAAGAGCGAATTTCGGAAATGCGATTGTTCCGTTTGAAAAACGTGAAGTTGTTGTATACGAAAATCGAAAGAAAATCTGTGAGGAAATAAAAAAAAGTGTCGATGTGAATTTTGATCTCTTTGCGATAACAGGTAGAGTACCAGACGAGGATCGTTTTGAGAAAATACTTGAATTGCTTCGTTTGGATCATTTGGAGAAAGGAGAGGTTGGATTGGTGCACAGATTGATCCGGAAAGGTGCTGATAGATTTCATCTCCCAGGTGAAATTTTAGGCGCTACGGACGTAGTAATGCACACAATTCCGACCACGGATAATCTTCCTGTTAATTCAAAGCAATATCGTTTCCCAGTCATTCATAAAGAAGAAATACGAAAACAGGTTGAAGAGTTACTTGAGGCAGGGTTAATTCGAGTATCCGGATCGCCGTATAATACACCTGTATGGGTAGTGCCGAAAAAGCCGGACTCTCAGGGAAATGCGCGGTGGAGAATGGTGCTCGATTTCCGTCAGTTGAATGAAAAAACGATTGGCGATGCTTATCCATTGCCGAATATAATCGATATTCTGGATCAACTGGGCGGTGCCCAATATTTCTCAGTATTTGATTTGGCCTCCGGATTTTATCAGATAAAGATGCACCCGGATGATTGCCATAAAACAGCCTTTACTACTCCATATGGTCATTATGAGTATGTACGAATGCCTATGGGTCTGAAAAACGCACCACCTACCTTTCAAAGGGCTATGGATATGGTGTTGAGAGGACTCCAAGGGCAGGAATTATTCGTATATCTTGACGATATCGTAATTTACGCAAAAACGTTGCAAGAACACAAGGAAAAATGTTTAAGACTGTTCGATCGATTGCGACAAGCCAATTTATCATTACAGCCAGATAAATGTGAATTTTTGAAGAAAGAAGTAGTCTATTTGGGTCACATTATCAGTGATTCGGGGTTAAAGCCGGATCCGAAAAAGTTAACAGCCGTGCGAGAATTCCCAAGACCAAAAAATGTTAAAAATATTCGACAGTTTTTAGGACTTACAGGATATTATCGACGTTTTATCGAGGGTTACGCACGATTGGCTAAACCATTATCAACGCTTTTGAAAAATGATGTTCCGTTTTTATGGGATAAAAATGAAGAAGAAAGCTTTCTAGAATTAAAAGATCGACTTTGCACAGAACCAGTATTAATTTTTCCAGATTTTTCGAAACCATTTGTCGTCACTACAGACGCCTCTGGCTATGCCATAGGCGGAATTTTGTCTCAAGGTCCGATAAATAAAGATAGACCAATAGCATACGCTTCACGTACACTCAATAGTGCAGAAAGTAGATATGATACATATGAAAAAGAGGCTTTAGCAATCGTGTACAGTGTCTTGCATTTCCGACCGTATCTTTACGGTAAACGTTTTACGTTGGTCACCGATCATAAGCCATTAATATGGTTTAAAACGTGTAAAGACGGAAACGCTCGCGTACTTCGTTGGAGGTTAAAATTGGCCGAATATGAGTACGACGTTGTGTATAAAGCAGGGAAAACAAACGTTAACGCAGATGCGCTATCGCGAAATCCCGTTCCGCAACAAGAGGAAATCCCTGAAGGAGAGATTTTTGCAGTTGAAACCCGTTCGAAAAGGGGTTTAACTGATAAAGAAATCAGAGAATTGCTCGAGGGAGATGAGAGCGATGTCTCAGCCGAAAATAACGAAGAAATTAATATTGAAGAAATCGAAAAAGAGGAAGATCCGGAGATACAGTGGAAGCAGTCTCTGAGTCCGAGTGAGTTAGCTGAACTCGAGGAAAATAACCTCGAGGAAGATAATTCAACTCCAAATGAGACCAAGCCCATGCCGAAATCTCCGGGGAAAAAAATAATTTTAGTGAAGAAATCAAAGGTAGGGAAATCCCCTCAAATTTCAGCGTCAGTAGAACCAAGAATGACGAGGAGTAAATCAAAATTAAAATCGCAGTCAATCCCATCAGTAAGGAAAAATACACAGCAAAAAGATATTGAACAAATTTCAACCTCTGAGGAATCATCCGAAGATGAGAAGATTTCGAAGAAAAAGAAAAATAAGAAAATCCCCGTAATTAGAGAATCAGATGAAGAAAAAGAGAGTTCTGGTTCCGAAAATGACGATAGCAATGAAAAATCTAACGGGGAGAAGTTTACCGAAGACGAAAACCCAATAGGAAATCCTTCCGAAGAAGACAGTGAGGATGAAAGAGGAAAAGGTAAAGGACCACGAATAATTGATGAGGAAATGATTCCTCGGAATATTATTCAGTCCAGAGATCTTTTCTTCACACGAAAAGACACACTGGCCTACTTTTTGAACGTTCGAGGCGACCCCTTTGACCTGGGGTCACGCAAACTGAACGACCGTGGAGAGTTACCGTATTTTCCTGACCTGCAGCTGGGACATGCTTGTGCGGTGAAAAAAGGAAATAGGTACCACATGGCTTTGCCGGTGAGCGACGATTCAGGGGAAGGAATGTCATTGACCCTCGGACATATTAAAAACGTAATAGCCAGTCTCCGAGAAATAGCCAGTGATTTAAACATTCAGAGTATAAGTATTGCAAAAACAGATTCCGTGGGAAATATCCCATGGGATAATATAGCTACGGAATTGCGATTAGGATTTCTGCGAAGCCCCGTAAAAATAATTATTTGTCATGGAATAATTCGATACCCGAGTAAAGAAGAACGTGAGGAAATAATGAAAGAAATGCACAGTTCACCTGTGGGTGGACATAGGGGCGTTACTAAAACATTCAATAGAATCCGTCAACATTATTATTGGGAAAAAATGAAAATAGATATTCAACATTTTATTCAGCAATGTCTACCTTGCCAATTAAAAAAATGCGTTAGAATAAAAACTCGCCAACCCATGATTATCACTGATACACCGGGTTCGGCTTTTGATAAGGTTGCAATAGATATTGTTGGTCCATTGCCGAAAACAAAAGGTGGTAACGAAAATATATTAACAATTCAGGATCAATTAACAAAATTTTGCTTAGCAATTCCTATACCAGATGCCACCGCTACCACCGTGGCGAGGGCTTTAATTCAGAACTTTATCACGTTGTTCGGAGCTCCAAAGGCAATTCTCACAGATCAAGGTCGCAATTTCATGAGCAAACTACTTCAGAGAGTCGCAAAGACATTTCGCATAAGGAAAATTCGCACAACTGCTTTTCATCCGCAATCGAATGGATCTCTAGAAAGGTCGCATCATGCGCTGGGTGAATATTTAAAGCAGTATGTAGGAAAAGAATTCGAGTGGGATGAATGGGTCCACCTCGCAATTTTTAACTACAATACGAGCGTACATGAAGGAACAAAACATACGCCATATGCTCTAGTTTTCGGTAAAATAGCCCGAGTGCCATCAGGAGATCCTCTACGAGTAGAAGATAAATTGCCGGATTACGACGATTATCTCGTAAAACTCGTTACTCAATTGCACGAGGTTCGAAATATGGCTAGAGCGAACCTAATTGAATCCAAGGAAAAATCGAAAGTCGTATATGATAAGAGAATGAATCCAAAAACGTTCAAAAAAGGCGACTACGTATTTTTGCAAAAAGGTCCTAAAGCTAAAAAGTTAGAAGACCAATATACAGGTCCCCATGAAATTGTAGAAGTAATGGGTAAAGGCAATGTCAAGCTTAAGATAGGTAAGAATACAAAGGTCGTACATGAAAACCGACTTAAGCATTCCTACCTGACCCCAGTATAAAAAAAAAAAAAAAAAAAAAAAAAAAAAAAAAAAAAAAAAAAAAAAATGTTAATTTCTTATAATTAATCAAAATCTTTCATTATAATCTTCAATTATGTTAATTTCTTATGATTAATCGGAAATTTATTATGTTCTCTAATTATTTGAATTACAAAAAAAAAAAAAAAAAAAAAAAAAAAAAAAAAAAAAAAAAAAAAAAAATATATATATATCTAACCATTCAAAAGAAAATTTTTATTTTTGTTTTCCGATTGTTTTAAGTTCTTATAATTAATCAAAAATCATTATAACTATTCAAAATTTAATTTGGTTTTTCGATTATTTCAACTTCTTATAATTATTCGAAAAACAAAAATGTGTTCTTACTACCCGATAACTCGGAGAAATAAACGGGGAACATTATTTAATCTATGCGCGTCGTTTAAATTCATTTACGATAGATTATTTAAATCCTCGTTCCTATTCGAACACCATCCGTATCCTTATTCTAACCACAATAGTTAATTTTTTTTTCTTCCCTTTCCTCCCTTACATTTTCGTCTCATTTAGACTAGACTCTTTAAATTAGTAAAAGATTAACGTTTTGGTTTTTTTTTGGTAAAATTCTCACCTCCATTTTTGACATTTGGTTTTCCTTTTCGACATCTATTTACCAGAGATGACATGTTTTCTTTTGCTTGATTCATTTGCTTGCCTTAATTAATCCTCTGGTAAACGGTCGAAATTCTTAGTAAATATTTTTGTTGCAATAAATTATTGATTATAATTTGGTGTTGGTATCGCTTGATTTAAATGTTGCTTAACGTAAAACTAATAAAGTAAAGTAGAATCATAAGGCAGAGGAAAAGGAGGAAACGGCGACAAACCACAAGAAGATGACATCATTCAAGAAAATCAGTTCATCTTCAATCAAATTCGGAAGAAATCATCATTCGAGGATCCAGCCCATATTCAGTAAATCGATTAAATCTAGAAGACATCAATTGAAGAATTTCATTCTCAATCAACCAATGAGATCCAGATGACATCATACGGGAAAATGCAGTTCACCTTCAATCAACCGATAAAATCCAGATAACATCATTGGAGGAAAACACTTAATCATTCGATTGAAATCAGTTCATCTTCAATCAAATTCGGAAGAAATCATCATTCGAGGATCCAGCCCATATTCAGTAAATCGATTAAATCTAGAAGACATCAATTGAAGAATTTCATTCTCAATCAACCAATGAGATCCAGATGACATCATACGGGAAAATGCAGTTCACCTTCAATCAACCGATAAAATCCAGATAACATCATTGGAGGAAAACACTTAATCATTCGATTGAACTCAGTTCATCTTCAATCAAATTCGGAAGAAATCATCATTCGAGGATCCAGCCCATATTCAGTAAATCGATTAAATCTAGAAGACATCAATTGAAGAATTTCATTCTCAATCAACCAATGAGATCCAGATGACATCATACGGGAAAATGCAGTTCACCTTCAATCAACCGATAAAATCCAGATAACATCATTGGAGGAAAACACTTAATCTTTCGATTGAACTCAGTTCATCTTCAATCAAATTCGGAAGAAAACATCATTCGAGAATCCAGTCCATCAATAGTCAGCCAATCAACTTACAAAGATGAAGTCTTCAAGAAGAGGACATCAATCCAAAGCTTGTTCAACTCCATCTTCGTTCAACAACGTCGGAGAAAACAAGAAGAGAAGATCCATTCATCAGGACACTCTCCGAAAAACCAGCTACAAGACCATCATCATCAGAGAATGAAAAGCCATTTTAAAAAAGGCACGTATGAGATTCCAAAGAATTTTTTTTGTCAATGTATTCATTTCATCTTCTTCGAGTAGTCTTTCTGTTCGTTTATTTTACTTTTACAGATTAAGGACCACTCGACAATGACCTGACCCCGGAGTTGCAAAGAGGTACCTCTTCCGAGGTCGAGCGCCGTTCTTCAAAGCGACGCTCGTTTAAGGGGGGAGGTGTTACGTCCCGCGATTTTCGGGATCTCTCATCGTCCACGGGTTTGCCCATATCGGGTAATTCACGAGGAAAAATGCGGATGAGAGGGGAACACAGTCAAAACGAGGATCCATTCATTCGGTGTGGCCATATTCCCACCCATTCTCTAAGGGTCGAATTACAAGCCATGGCGACAACGTCAACGCCTGTACAGTCATTCACCGACTCGAATCTCCGAGAAGAATTTCGAGCGAGATTATATTGCAGGGTAAATAAAACAATTTCTATCATCGGCTCGGAAAAACATCCGGCAAAGATATAAGACCCCGCGTAAATATCGATAGGGCCTTTGTGGGTCGAAGCGACGCGGGCATTAAAATCTTTAAAAGCGCGTGGCACTCATATTAGCCCGGCATATTATAGAAATCCATACGCATACTAGCGTACAGCCACACCGACACGAATATTAAATGAGGATACCCGAGCGTATGACCAGTGGTTCTTTCTCTCATTTTATTGGCACTTTAGGCCAGAGATCCTGAAAATTAATAGCAAAGGACAGTAAACTAAAGTAAAGTCAATTCTAAATTCAAGAATAGAAATTATAGCCTGGGTCAGGTCCGTCGAAATAGGAAATAAATTTACTTTTAATAAAAAAACGCAAAAACGCAGAGGAAAAATTCCTCTTGAGAATGTCGAAAGTCGATGCTTAAAAATTTTGACAACGTTCGGCTGTTGCAGTAATTTATTAGGGTGAAAAAGGAAAAATGAAAAGGGACAAGTGGAAAAAAATGACGAAAGAAAAAGAACACCACTGTGTCGTGAAAAGAGCACACGTGGCACTTCAAAATGAGTCACGCTAGATAGAAAAAGAAAAGAAATTGCTTGAAGATTGCGCGCAGTCCAGTGCAACCCGATATCTATTTATTTCGAGCGTTAACCTTGAGATTTTCAAGCAACGAAGGAATATCAAATATATTAAACATCCGGGGGTAATAAATTTGTCAAACCAGAAAAATAAGACCACCCGAGAAAGAAGTGAGACAGCGATGAGAGAGGGAAAAGAGTCTTTGTTCAAGGGTCCGAGGAAATTTCCTCGCGCCCCGCGGACGACACGAGGCCCGCTACCCCCTTGAGTTGTTTCGTTCTCTCTCGCACGATGGGTCGCTACAGAGGGCAGATGCCATATACAGGGAAAAGGAAAAGAAAGAATTAGAAAACTCAAGAGAAATTTCGCCTCAGAAAATGCGTGCGAATTGTTAGTAATTATAGTAAGAGTATGCATGAATGAATGATTTATTTCGGGAAAAGGTAAAGCGGAAAAGCGAAATAATCAATAAAGAAAAATTTGAATCAGTAAGGAAATAATAAGAATTAAATGAAATTATTCACTTATTTAAAACCGGAAATATTTTAATATAAAACTTGAAAATCATGGAACACCTCCATTCAAAATTCAACATTTATTTCAAACGATAAAATTCATATGGATTGATTGATTGAATATCAAAAAAAAAAAAAAATTTGAAATATGTAGAACTCACAGAATTTTTAACATTTTTAAATCTATTGAAATATTTTAAAACCAATGAAATAAATGAGAAAATTGCAATTGCAAAATTATAAAACTTATTATTGACAGGAACAATTTATTAATTAAAAGACTCTCCCTCTCTTGCAAAGAAGCGATGGGTGGAGTCGAAAAGAGAAGAAGAAATGCAGAGCAGTAGAGTAAAGAGGGAGAAAGAAATATGAATTTGTCATAGGAAGAAAAGAGAGAGAGAGTCATAGCCGAAAATTAGGCCAATCACGAGTAACGATGAGTGAGAGAGTTCGAGTGGGCATGCGAGAGTGAAAGAGAGCGAGAGGGATGGTTGAGACCTCCGTGGCGGGGCCTAAAGCGCAGCGAAAGCCCAAGCGAGGGCGGGAGTAAGTGAGAAAGAGCATGAAAGAAAGAGACCCCTCGACTCCCCGTATATACGAAATACACGTGAAAACTGAAATTTGAAAGTCGCGAATTAAAGTAGAATATTTAGATTATGAAAGTATGGAAGAGTGAATGAAATTCAGGATAAAATTAAGTTAAAAAATTATCTAATTATTGTAAGAATTAGGATGACCAGCGAGGTGGAGGGGATTACCAGGGCGTGAACGTCTTAGAAGTCAGGGGACAATTTGCCCCTTCCCCAAAACTAAGCAGTCAAGGATATAAAAACGCGTGTCGCAGGGCACAATTACCGCATTGATCACCGAATTTTCCGCGACTTTACATCGTTCACGACACTCATCTGCGCGTTTTATAATTTGAGTTGTCGTCTTCGCGAAGATTTCGAAAGTGTGATTTCCGTGCAAAAATCTTCTATTTCTTCATTCCGGCTACGGTTTCATAGACAATTTGCGTGCGCATATATATATATTTTGTGTTACCGTATTTTATTTTACTTCAAAACATTTTGCGTGCGCGTACCCTTATTTTATTTTACTTCAAAACATTTTGCGTGCGCGTACCCTTATTTTATTTTACTTCGAAACATTTTGCGTGCGTATCTATATTTTATTTTTTTTTTACTTGGAGACAATTGTGTGCGCCGAAATATTTTGTCTCAATATTCCTGTGTGTGTAACCCTTTCGTGGTGATTCGTGAAAAAAAAACACAAAAGAAAAATAATAAATATCTATATATATATTTCTATATATATATGCATTCATATCCACGAAGTTCTACGATTCATTGTGTTGTGTGAACTACACCTCTCCATTCACTCCGTCGATCTCTTGGGTCCATCGAACTTGACGGGTGGACCAGCCATTTCTCAGGACGTCATCTCGTACGTGGACACCCGCCAACGTCGCAGCTCGACTACCATTTCTCACCCCCCAAAGAGAACAACGCCAGGTAAGGAAAAAAAGTATTAAGCTAAGTTTTAATTCGAGAGGACATTCTCTCGGCTTTCTGGGAAGACGAGTCCACAAAACATATTTTCCTCCCCGAGTATAATCACAAACAATAAATTTCTACTTTAACCGGTGAACGGTTCGTTTCCGAGGAATAGTTCTGATTCCAATTTTGATAATAAATTTTGTTTCAAAGTTATATTAACTCCCAACCCTTAAAATCACAATTCCGATTTTAAATTCGATGGAACTGGTCAAATATCCATTGAATGGGAAGACAGTCCGACCCAAAATAAATCGGAAAAAGTTGCGCAACCAGATAAAAAAATGGAAACAGATCCTTCGCGCGGACTTGAGTCTGGAAGTTCCCAAGTGCTGTAAGCTCGAGTTCAAAGACGGATTGAAACCAGAAAAACGTCCGGATATCATTATTACAGATTGCACATTGAACATAAGTTACTATTACGATTCCGTTTCCGGAAAGTTATTACATTCCGCAGCCTCGCAACCGAACGCTATCGAGACAATTACCCTTGATTAGTTCAGATTTTTCCTTTATTTTCTTCCATTATTTAAATTCAATTCCAAGAATCAATTCCGTTCTACATCTTGTCATTACACTACAAACCGTCGGCCCCCGGCGAATCAGTTGTTGGTACAGGCTACCATACCGGCCAGTAGCTGATATCAAAAGGCCCCGAAGGTTACACAAAAATCATACACGAACAAATCCGAAGGTTCTGACGGGTTAGATCGGCTGACCCAGGCAACCTTGCCAGTCAGTGACTAACCACGAAGGTGATTCCCTAGGATTACACACAAGCTCTGGGACCCGGAACACACAGTTGTTGGTACAGGCTACCATACCGGCCAGCGGCTGCTGATGTGAAACCTCTCAGAGCAACACAAATACTACTCAATCCGAAAACCTCCTCAAATATTCCTGATTTTATCTCCTAAAAGATGATTATCTGTAGAAGGATAATTTTCGCTCGTGGATGGTTTTGGGTTGGCTGCGGAGGAATATTTTTCCGCTTTGAATAAATTCTACTTGAATAATCTTCCACTTCAAATAATTTTAAATGAATATTTTTTGGCCCTTTTTAATAATTTTGAACGTTTGAAAGTAAATCTATGATGGTGATCAGTTTTGGTAATTTCCAGAGAAACGATTCTTGCCCGAAAAATGGATCTGTTATAAAAAGGAAAAATCCCTCCATTATGTACCCTATAATTGAGCTTCGAATTGCGGCTCTACTTATGATTTTTAGTTTGGTCCTCCTGGTTGTATTAACGTGTTTATTCTATTTCAAAAATCAGGAAAAATTCACCCCCATTAAAATCGTTTCACGTATTAAATTCTCCCCGGCTGAAATAAATCACCCTGTCCATTCTGAAGGAATTGCGACAGCGGTTTAATCGAAATCTCCGTTCATTCGTGACAATTTTAATTTTTGATTTCAAGATATTCTTTTTTCTCCGTTTCTCCTTATTCGAAAATCGCGATATTTTATGAAGACACCGAGCTCATAAAATACACTCTCACGGCCGTCCTGAGCAAATTTCCGCGAGGTTAGGCTCGAAAAGGCCACCTGTCCAACATAACGCAGTTCTTCCGAATAACGAGTAAAGGAAGGGTTTTTCTCTTCTTGACCGAGATGGAAAACTCGCCGGTTGGGACGTAACACCTGCATGAAAATACAGAATCTACAAAGAGTAAAATAAAGCTTATCGAGAAACAGATATCGTCCTTACAACCATTCCAAATTGGTATTTGTGGCAGGGGCGTTACTATTAATTACAAACTGCTGTTGACGATGATTGATGGAAAAGTCTGTAATGCTGCTACGTCGACAAGTTCTGCACGGAGATGCTTTTTATGTGGATGAAAGAACTTAACAATCTCGAAAAAGTCCGGGCAAAAAAGGTAAATGAAAAAAACTTGAAATTCGGAATGTCTACGTTACATGCGTGGATAAGATTCTTTGAGTGCCTTTTGCATCTATCTTACAAACTCGATGTGAAGAAGTAACAGGCACGATCCGAAGATGACAAAAAGCTGGTTAACAATAGAAAGAAGTAACAGGCACGATCCGAAGAAGACGAAAACTGGTTAACGATAGAAAGGCGGTGATTCGAAAGTCTTACAGATCGGAGATGGGATTGACAGTGGATCGTCCAAAGCCTGGGTATGGAAGCACCAATGATGGAAATACTGGGCGCTGTTTTTTTGAAAACTACGAATTAACATCTATGATAATTGGCATAAAAGGAGAACTTATAAAACGTTTTCACGTAATCCTACAAGTTATCTGCAGTGGGTACGACATCAACGCGAACAACTTCGAAGAATACGCTTTGGAAACTGCGAAACTGTTCGTGAGCGAAAATCCATGGTATCATATGACAACGAGTATTCAGAAAATATTGATTCATGGTCCTTTGATAATAAGTTCAGCTATTTTACCTATTAAGCATTTATCAGAGGAGGCTCAAGAAGCTAGAAATAAGGATGTGAAGAAATTTCGAGAAGGATTTTCTCGTAAATCATCGCGTAACAATACAATGCAGGATACTCTGAATTGGCTGCTATTGTCATCCGACCCCTATATAACACGCATGAGGAAACTACCTCAAAAGAAATCGAACCAGCTAGAAATTGCCAGAGGCAATTTCATCATTAGCGAGCCCCAGTATTGCGGATGCAAGTGATTAAGCGAATTCCGATTCAAATAGTTGATGTAATTTGCGGTGATAAAGACTTCGTTCACTACATTATGGGAGAATAATAATTTTCCATGAAATTTCCTAACCGGTTTTTCATATTTTCAGTCCTGCAACTTGTTGATATAAATATTGATATCAGAGCCGTAATCAGCGACCCCAAAACCATGAGAAAAATGAATTTTGAATCAATTTTTTACGATTTTTATGTTTTTATCGGCCATGTTGAAGCCGCTATCTTGTTTTCATAAATTTCGACATCAGATTCGTAATCAGCGACCCCGAAGACATTGGAAAAGTCTATTTTTTATCGATTTTTTGACGAATTTCGTGTTTCGATCGACCAGATTGAAGCCTCCATTTCGTTTTTATAAATTTTGATATCGGAATCGTAATCAGCGACTCCGAGAACATTGGAAAAGTACATTTTCAATCGAATTTCTGACGAATTTCGTGTTTCGATCACCCATATTGAAGCCGCCATTTTGTTTTGATAAATTTTGATGTCGGATTCGTAATCAGCGACCCCGAAAACATTGAAAAAGTACATTTTCAATCGAATTTATCAGATTCGTATACAGCGTATACCAAATTTCACAAAATTCTGGTAAAACCTGGGTTCATGGCCACGTTTTCGTGAAAATTCCCCACTGTGTGTCATTGTTCTAGAATTAAGGATATGGGCAAACGCTGCTCTCTGTCGTACTTGTTTCCCAGAGTATGCGGGAGAGGCAATGAAATGTGATTTTCACAACCTGTCATCCAAACGAGATCGGTCTTCTTAGCGGTTTCCTTTATAATTAGAGCTCTTTTGGAAAATGCCTACACTAGTACATAGAGACAAGAGCGGGAGGTTCAGATGTATATGTGAAATAGATGCACGTGAGGCTGCGAGATACTGTGTCTATGCTCGCCTATATACTTGTGAGTAGGCCGGTAGGGATGCTCTGGTTTCGGTGATACTTGTATGCGCACCGGTTTGATGATTTTACGACTTTTCTCCACGCTGAGATATTTGAGCAGCTTGGGGTCTGATATGCACGTGTTTCCGTGAGATATTTTGAGTTAATCGCGCTATGTGTGGGGGAAAAGACTAGAATCGTTAGTTATTTCGATATTACGAAATGCGTCATCGTGAACTGATTTTTCATTAACTATATTGAGACTGTGGCGGAGGGTCTGAATTTAAACAAAACAAAAAAAATTGATTCCACGTCATACGTGACAATTTAATTAATTACGGTGAACAATTTACTAATGTGAGTCATGACATATGATAATGACACATTTTAGCGAAACCATTTTCTGTATGTTGACAGAATCCTTTAGCTATACCAATTACATAGCGTCAACCGAGCGCTAGAACCGCTCGAGCGCTCGAGCCGCGTGAATGCTCGAATCGAATGAGCGCTCATTCCTCAGCTCGAGCTTGCTCGAGCTGAGACCGTAGTGCTTGAACTTGCTCGAGCGCGCTTATGCACATCCCTACCCAACACCAAAACGATGTTCTACAAGATCATCGTAATGTAAGTGGCGGCACGAATTATATTATTTATCGGAAGCCAGTTAGAGTTATATATCTAAGGACGCGTGCGTAGAACGTTCAAACTAACCGAGAAACGCAAAATCGAATTGATTTTCATTTATATCGTCAAAAAGTATTCATGACATGCATTGGTCAAATATTGCTTGATCTTTAATTGTCACAACGACGTGAACACGGAGAGTGCAGTCTTGTAGCTGGTAGTCTCTCGATGAAAACTTAAAAACAGTCCTGCAACTTTTCGTTGCCGAGTTATGGGCACTTGAATATCACTCAAAGAATCTTGTAAGAAATCTTTCCAAGAATTTTGAGAAGAGTCAAGTATTGGATCCGGAACAAGACTCTTGACAAGATTCTTGAAAAGATTACACTACGATCTCGATTTAAGCAAGAGCGGCGGGACTGGCACCGGTAGACACTTGCATAAATCGAAGTTGCGCAAATGTCGCCCGTGCGTCCACGCGCATCTCACACCAGTGGGAAGCCGTGTCCGTTCTCACACCGGCGCTCTCACACCATGTGACACGTTGATCGATATCCACCGCATAGAGGGACTCTTGCATATATCGAAGCTACATAAATCGAGATCGTAGTGTACTTACAAGATTTTTCACAAGATTCTTCACAAGATTCTTTAAGTGATATTTAGTGCCCATAACTCGGCGATGAAAGGTCGCAGGAAATTTTTTTTCTTAGTTCTTCTCGGGAGACCACCAGCTACAACACCACTCTCCGTGTTCATCAGTTAAGTCACACGCTGTATATAGATCTATTCGCTGTGCATAACGCTCATAACTATAGATATAACAAAAATTTTATCGTTACTCGATACTTCTTCAACTTGTATGTAACTAGTGACAAGAGTAACGAGTCGCGTGAAGTTTAGTCTCGTTTAGACGCAGTACAAACTCACCGTGTATGTATATGGATACACAACCCTCGTATAAGCGTCTCACAAATTTGGCCAATCAGGTGACGTAAATTGTAGGAAGAATTTTCACGATGATAAAATTCGGGAATAATTAACTCAATATCATTATATGTCAGCATTATGTGGACGGATCAACATAAAAATGAATTCAATGAAAAGCTAATTTCATTATTAGATTACCATTAGTTGTAGATGTTAAAAAGTTGTCCCGTTTTTTCGTCCAGTCGAATTAAAATGAATAAGCCGCGTGGGCCGAAGCATATTTGCGCTTATAAGAGTGCGGCGGCGCTCTCAACTGAGATTCTCAGTTTTCTTGAATACTTAGCATCGCAACGATGCCGCGTCTCTTGATATGTCCGTGTTCAATAATGTGTTATTTAAGAAAGAAAAATCCGCTAAATCTTATTCACGGCCCCGTTCGAGTTCTACCGCGTCAGCAAAGTCTTCGTTGCTGCTTCGCGTATTGTTTGATAAGATTCTCCTTCGTCGAGAAAATTGCGTTCCCTTTTTATAAAAATCTTTGAAGAAATTTGCCTGGACTTTCTCAGCTTTTTCTACTTTTTTATCGGTCTTGCGTCTAGGTTCAACGGCCCGTTTGAAAGCGAGAAATTTTTCGAAAATTGAGTCCAACGATCGCAAAAAGACACGTTAAAGACAAGACTGAACGCGATAAAACGAGATTAAACGAGACTAAACGCGACTAAACGGAACTAAACGTGATTAAACGAGCCTAAACACGACTAAACTTTACGCGGCTAGTTACTTTTGTTACTAGTTACATAAAAGTTGCGTAAGTATCGAGTAACGATACAATTTTCGTTACTCGATACAAAAGTATCGAGCTATTAATGTTGCTCAATGCCGGAGTATCAAGTTACGAAAATTTTCGCGTTACTCGATACATGAGTAAGAGTAACAAAAAAAATTCGTTACTCAAAAATTTTCTTCACCTCTTCATAGTTTTTGGTGTCCAGGTTAACCGCTTGACATTTTTCAGTGTCAAGCAGTTACTCCGTAATTTTCTGTATCCAGGTTGACCGCTCGATAGTTCTCGGTGACAAGGTGAATCGCACCATAGTTTTCGGTGTCTAGGTTGACTGTATCATAGCTTTCGGTGTCCATGTAAATCTCTTCATAGTTTTTGGTGTCTAACGATAGCGAAAATCGTTAACATTAATTTGTGCAATAGTGCAATGACGTACCGGCAGGATTCGGAGCTTGACTCGGAAATAAAGCGCAATAGACCAGGTTTGAGGTAAAATTCCCAAGTTTATTTATTGACGAGCTTCAACCGATTCGTTTTAATTATTCATTTGTGTTTATACAAGTTTCGAAGCCGCCGGTTTAATAGGTCGATTGGAAATAATAATATTGTGGCGGGTTTGTGGCTTGCCGTCGTTGTTGCTTGGCCGCTGTACGCTGGCGCCCTCTCTCGTTCGTGGCCCCGTCGCACAGTGGGGAATTTTCACAAAAACGTGGCCATAAGTCAGGGTTTTACCGGAATTTTATCAAATTTGGTATACTAATGTTTTTGAGGTCGCTGATTAGGAATTCGATATTAGAATTTATAAAAACAAAATGGCCGCTTCAATATGGCCGATAAAAACATAAAATTCGTAAAAAAATCGATTGTAAATATACATTTCCAACGTTTTCGGGATCGCCAATTACGAATCTGATCTCAGAATTTATAAAAACAAAATGGCGGCTTTAATATGGCTGACGAAAACATAAAACTCGTAAAAAATTCGATTGAAAATGTATTTTTCCAATGTTTTCGGGATCGCTGGCTACGAATCTGATATCAGAATTTATAAAAACGAAATGGCGGCTTTAATATGGCCGATAAAAACATAAAATTCGTAAAAAAATCGATTGTAAATGTACTTTTCTAACGTTTTTGGGATCGCTGATTACGAATCTGATATCAGAATTTATACAAACAAAATGTTGACCAATATGGCTGATAAAAACATAAAATTCATATAAAAATCGGTTGCAAATGTACTTTTTCAACGTTTTCGGGATCGCTAATTACGAATCTGATCACAGAATTTATAAAAACAAAATAACCGATGAAATGTGGTAAACAAAATCTTTATTATTACAAATGACATAAATTACGTGATTTTGATTCCTTTTAATGATTTGCGTCCGCAATACTGGGGCTCACAAGTAATGATATTGCCTCTGGCAACAGCTGGTTCGATTTCTTTTGAGGTAGTTTCCTCATGCTTGTTATAAAGGGGTCGGATGATAGTAGCAGCCAATTCAAAATGTCCTGCATGGTATTCTCACGCGATGATTTACGCAAAAATCCGTCTCGAAATTTCTTCGCATCCTTATTTCTAGCTTCTTGAGCCTCCTCTGATAATTGTCCAATAGGTAAAATAGCCGAACCGATTATCAAAGGACCATGGATCAATATTTTGTGGACAGTTGTTGGCATATAATACCATGGATATTCGCTCACGAACAGCTTCGCAGTTTCCAACGCGTATTCTTCGAAGCCCCGCTCCCCGCTCTCTTGACCCAAGCATGTACATGGCACGCAGAGAGCCAGCGCGTCGCGTCGCTTCTTCTCGGAACACGCACACGCTCACAAAAAATGCTCTAGAGCACCCGTCGCATGCTTGCGCACTCTATGAGATACGCCATTTAAAAGCTTAGATTCTAAGCTACAATTTAAAAAAAAACGAAATTGGAATTGCTTGGAATTCTGTACTAAAAGCATGAGAAAAGTCAAAATTTATTTCCGAACGAAGGCCCTTTTTGAAACTATCGTTACATTAAATAAACATGGACAACAAATATTTATTTCAATTGTAAAATAAGCAAAAATTTCTACATACCTTGAGGAACAGTATCCATTTTTTAAAAATGAACTATCCCTTCACGCTTTTGAGTTATAGCCTTTCAGAGTTATATTCAATGAAAGAGCGATTTTGACGCACGCAACCATCTCCGACGAGGGTCAACTTTGAACTGAAATATCTCAAGGACTATGAGGGATAAAAATATGGGACAGCGAGCATCTTGTGCAGAATTAAGTTCTTAACCAATCCCTCAGGTCATTATACCTGGATGGGAAAATTTGTCTTTCGACTTATGGCCACGTTTTCGTGAAAATTCCCCACCGTGCGTCGCTGTGCTTTCCGATAGTACGGGCTACCTGGAAGGGGAACAGCAACTTGCTGTCTTCTCGTCTTACCCCTCTCTTCGCGGGCGCGACGCGCTGATTGGCGGGCGCTCTCTCTCTAGACTTTCCGCTGGATCGGGCTGCTTGGTGGGGGTAGCGCGTCTTGCTGTTCTCCCTCGTTTCCCCGTTCCTTGCTGTCGCGCTGCTCTGATTGGCAAGCGCTCTCTCTGTGCTGTCCGCTGGATCGACTTGGTCGATGTTCGATCGATTGATGAATACGTGGCACAAGATAGCGGTGGTTCGAGGTGCGGTGACGGCGTGTTCTTTCACGTCGTCGCCTTTTGGTGCGTGTTTCTGGTTTGTTTTCGTGTATTTTCGTGTTTTCTTGAGGTGATATCGGCCGTGTATTTGTCTCGTCTCTTGTGGTCAGCTGTAGACAACTCCCGGGTTGAAATACCCCCGTTTTCTTCGTCTTTTTGGGTGGCGTCGTCGTGCAGCCCTTGTCGGTTGATGTGGGTGTGTGTTGGTGCGTGTGTGTGTTCCTTGCTCCCGATACAACCGTAGTTTCTCGTGTTGCGATCCGTTCCCTGGCCTGAGGGATTTTTAGCTTGTTCCTGGCCGTCTCCGCTGTGTGCTCGTGCGCTTTTGATATATGCAAATTGTTCCTTGAGGCTCGAAATCGTCCTAGTGGCTTTTCCGTGATAGTGTGTGTGTCGCTAGTGACGTGTCCTTTACCCCCTCCTATCCCTCACCTTGCATGCGTTTGACGGGCTAACTGTTGCCTCCGCTGTCGCTTTTCGCAGCGACCGTCTCTCCTAATATTCT